>CM037855.1:186420495-186539086 GCA_021234595.1 Delia radicum | reverse complement strand
AAAAAAAAAATATATTTTTCAACATAATCTCTAGTGTCCGACCGAACAGTTCGGCCAGAAAATGCATTTGGTCTGTATTCAGTATTTTAAAGCATATGGACAAATTTGGCGGATTGTAAAATGTTTATTGGACTGATAAGATGGCTATTTTGAGTGTCAAATTTGAATAAAAAGTGTGTAGTTAAGCAATGAATTCACTGTTCGGCCTCAGAAAGTTCGGCCAAATCGAAAATAGTTCGGCGGCCGAACTTTTAACTTTATAGCTAAACTCGGCTTTGCTCTTAACATATCGAAATTAAATCAGCTCAACAAACATGTTCCAATACCAAATTTGTCATCATTGCCTCTAGATATCAAAACACCGACAAATATAGTTTTTTGGCGCGAACTGTTCGGTCGTCACACTAATAATCTCCTTTTAGCTCAATACACTTATTTCAACGTTTCTCCATTTTTTGTATCCCTTCCAAAAAATTTTATTTTCGAGGTCCATAAAATAGGCCATATGGGGTCGTTTTTTAAATCCTAGTTAAATCGGTCCAATAATATGGCATAATATTCGCGCCGTTTATTGTTTTTCCCTTTTGAAGGTAATCGATGTGGATTATCCCACGTGCATCCCAAAAACTGTTGCCATCACCTTATTGGCCATGATTACGTTTATGGTCAATTGAGGGCAAACGCGGCATTCATCTTGCAGACGCTTTCTTAAGCCAACTGATCATTTAAAATCGAAACCACACTGCCATATGAAATGCCTATGGCATCAACAATCTCACGCACTTTTACTCTTCGATCGGCCAACACCATATCGTGGATTTTTTCGACATTTTCGGGTATATTGACTCTCAAATGGCCGTCCAGTGTCATTTGTACTTGTGCGGACAACGAAAGTCAGTAAACCACTTGTTTTCCCATTGAAATTGATGATGCAGAGTCCCCCATAGTATTTATAAGCTTTTCCTTGGTTTGATTGGCGTTTTTTTTTGGCAAAAATAATGTTTAGTGAGCACTCGAAATTCACTTTTTTAATTTAAAAAAAAATCCACCATGTTGTTTGTTTTGAACAGCTGGTGTAAACGCAAAGTAAATGACAAAATTGCTCAAATTTGATAGTAGTCTATATTACAGGTGGTACTTGATGTGAGCAGTGTTGCATTTCATATAACTACGATGGAAGTCTTAAAGTCACGAACTTATTGATCCGCCAGCGTACTTAGAAAATCTATATGAAATACAAATAAAAATGGAACATATGCCCTTATTCCACTAAAGAATCACAAGTCTGAAAACTCTATTATTTTACCGTTTCGCATTTTTTTCCCTCTCCTTAAAACTTTGGTTTTTTGTATTTTATACCGCTGTTCGAGCGAGGCATTCAATGTTGATTATGCAATAAAACTTTATATGTTCGTTTAAATTGTGTCCTTAGGATATTAGTCATTGCAAAAATCATTGTATGAATAAACTTTACATCAGGGCATATAGTCGTGATATAAGTTAAGAAAGTCCGATTTTGTTGGTTTTGTTTATTGATGTATCTCGTAAACTAAGAAAAGCTAGAATAGCGAATTTGGCATTTAATGACCAGAACAAAATAAAAAAAGCATTTTTAGTTATTCAAATGTTTTTAGCGGTGAAAATGGGCTGCGAAGTTTCAAAAAATACGATTTTCGGTTTCACTTTTTGATTGGTAGTAGGGGGAACACATGTAAACTTTTTTCTTTTCTTTTTAATTTAGGACAACCTAACAATAAGCTGAAGTCAAAATAGAAATATATTCACAAACAAAAAGTCGGTAGTGAAAGGGTTAAAATTTAAAGAAATTATATCGCGCATTACACAATTTAAATTTTAACTTCTTTTTAACTTTCTAAAAATCTTCCCCCTCAAAATGGGACAAAAATGCTAATATTTCTTTAAATATTGTCAACCACATATGTGGCTTTGTTTTAATATCCTTTATATCCTTTTTTTTGTTGTTGTTGTTACTTATGCAGAATATACGTGGATACGCAAATGAAAATTCACATAGACGAGAATAGGGAGAGATATTGGTAACCACTCTAAATACCGGAAGTACAGCGGTAATTCAATCAAAATGATTTCTCTCCCCTTATAAAGGGGATAAGGTAAATGAACGGATGTCCTTTTATTGCAGCCTCAAACTCACACTGTGTAAAATGAATGATGGCGAGATATGACAACTGACTGAAACACATGTAAAGTTATAAAGTCGTATTGATAGTTAAAATATAGAAATGCTGAACAAATTTCCAACAGCCTTAATACATACACATGTATAATGTATGTAGGGGCTCGGAAGTTAAAGTATTTATACACTCATAGAAATAAACCTGTAGAAATAGCATAAAAAAAATTTGTTAAACATTAAGTTGCAGAAAAAACTGTTAAAATAAGCAGATTTTTTTTATATCAGCTAAAATTGACAAAAGCCTTTACTAAATATTTTAGACTAAAACCAGCAAACAAAAATTGTAAATATCAACAACATTTTTTAATGCTTTCAATACAATTAATCGATTAACCGATTCCTCGATTAATCGCATCTATTTTCGGTTAATGTCGAAACAAATAATTTAAATAATAATCTGTTAAAATAGGTCGATGGTCGATGAATCGGTTCAACTTCTAATATGGATTTTTCCCAAACTTGTCAATTGTATTAATTTTGGCGAAAAAAATTTAAAGAAAAAGCTTGGAAAAAAACGCTATTTAAAATATCACCAAAATTATTTTAAAATTATCTGAAAGCGATCGGTAGACCACTACATAATATAGTTTTATATCGGCTTTGGGAAATTATATATGACTCTTTAATTCAGTTTTTAGTTCTAATAATCAATTCCCAGCCACTGTAATTTCCAAATATGTTCCAGTGAAAATGAAAGATGTACCTTGCTAGAAACCAGTTTCAGAAGTTGGTTTTACCTGTTCCACCTCGTAGCAATAAATACCGGTATATGTTGGGGAACAATTTCAAACAAAAATCATTGGTGGTAAAAAACCGGTACACTCAGAAAAAAATTAGTAGAACAAATTTTTTATTGCATTTTACTATATTTGTACTCATTTTTAGTACAATTTTTTTATTTTAGTAACAGTTTTTCGCTATTCTCATTTAATGAATTACTGAATTTTGTATTAATTATTGCTTTTGAGCTTAGACAAAATTTTGCTATTACACTAAGAAAAAAATATGTAATGGCTACTTTAAATGTTGCCGTTATTATCTAAAATTAGATTGCTAAAATCAACAACCAAAAATGCAAAATTTTAATACATCCAATAGAACTTCACATAATAAATATAACAAAAGTAAAATAAAAGGATTTAGTTTTGGCATTCCCTTACACTTTTTCCCTAATAGATAGACATTATATTAATTTTAACTACGTAATACAATTTTTTATTTGTTTAAAGCATATATACGAGTATCTTTTTTGCGATTACCAAAATTTTGATAATTTCACCAACTGGTTTTCAAAAGTAAATAAAATATTTTGCTAAAATCAGCAACAAAAATTCATTTTTTTGTAAAAAAAAAAAAAAATGGTACTAAAAAATATTACAAACATAGTAATTGAAAATTGAATTGTACTAACTTTTTTTTCTGAGTGTATTTATTTTTAAAGAAAAACAGTATAACTCAAAATATTTATTCACAGAAATATAATTACAAAAATAGTAATTGAGAATTGATTGTACTAACTTTTTTTCTGAGTGTAACTGTGTAACTCAAAAGATATATTTCTATTGAATATATCCAGGATGAAGCCTGTATGACACCAACTTTTTGAAGTTTTTCTATAAAACATTTTATATTTTTGACATTTCGTTTTGTTTTTTTTAAATACGAGTATTTTAAAGAACACCCTGGTAGAATCGCTTCAAAAAAGCAGGTGTCATACAGGCTTAAGTTTAAATGGCATGACAATGCCAATAATTGCTTAAAATAATAGTTGCTTTAAGGTTTTTTAAATAATTTTTTAATAAAAATTAATAATCGACAAATTTACAGTTAAAGTGCTAAATTGTAATCGTTGCAAATTACCTAGTAAAATAGTAAAATCCAAATCACAGGGTTGCAGGATAACTTATAGTGTATTATAAGAGGTTCTAATTTATGATCTGCAACCGATTCTTTTTATATGGAGTTTGTCCTATTTGCAATAGGTTCTTTACCTTCAAACTAGAACAGGTTGCTTTGGAACCGGTTCTAGAACTAGTTATAGAACTGGTTCTGGGATAGTAAATCCTTACGTTTTGACGTCCAGGAACCTGTTCTAGAACTGGTTCCATGTAGCCGGTGGTAAAAGGAGCTGTTCTAGAACAGTTTGAATGGTAATATGTTCTAAAAATTTTGCTGGGTAGTATGAACTTAAAAGTTTAAAAATATTCTGAAATTTAATTTTTACAAACATCTAAATAATATAATTAACACTTTAAATTTGTTTAATGTACAAAACTTTACGTTATTTTTGGTGACAAGCCTAAAAAAATTGCAAACATTGCTTCTTGTGGTCCAAAAAAAAATTATTTTTAATAAAATAAATGCAAAATTGGCATTTAATGGCAAATGGCAAGAAATAGACTTTCTTTACCGATAACATTTTGTTTTTTGGGATCTCTTGTAATATCAAACCCCAAGATTCTAAGACATGTTTCATTACAACATGCTTTGGTTTGAATCATTATCAATAAAACCAACACACAAAAAAATCTTTGCCAAGTAATTAGCAAAAGTTTATTTACAAAAGTTATACGAAAACTAGTAAATTTTGCCAAGTTTTACAGTGTTTGGGGAATGTGTCTCAGACAATGGATTTGGATATCTGATACACTTAACCAGTCAGGGTACCTTGACATTTTAAATGACCATGCTTTTTCTTCAGCTCAGAGACTATTTCCTAATGAAAATTTGATTTTACAGCATGATAATGCTCCATTCCAAAAAGCATGGTTACCAACAACGTTTTAAATAGAGTTGGGCAAGCTGTTCTTCCTTGGCCACCCCAGAGTTCCGTTTTTAACATAATAGAGAATGTATGAGCGTTCATAAAGAGCCGAGAACTGTACAAAAAGACCGAAAACGAGAAGAAACATTCGATTTCATACATGTTAATATACTACCATATAGGATTCGTATATGAGCATATGTGATCATACATAAATATTACCTTAATATTCTTTAATGAACACATATGAATATGTATGACAATGTATGGACTTGTTTGATTATACATATATGTAAATATACACATGAACAGATATGGTCACGATCATATATGAATCATTTATGAACATATATGAATCATTTGTGGATGCATATGGGGATGTATGAAGCATTTGTGTGCTCATGTATTTATCCATATATGCCAATTCTTAACAGGGACTTTATATTAACTTGCAGTTGTAATACAAAATTGTGCTCTGTGTAATATTTTAAGTTTACGCAACTAAGTAAGAAATTCCGAGTTATTTCCAAAAATTTTGTGATTTATCCGAATGTGCATTTTAGTGAAATTATGGTTGATTATCTATTAAAATGCTTTAAATGCATTCATTTTAAGTGGCTTTATATTAAAATAAAATTATAAGGTTATTTAGTAACAAAAAGATAATATTTGTATACGAGCATGTTAACCCTCTAACCGGCAAGCCCACCTCCAGGCGGACATATAGCAACACCTTTGTTTTTTACAAAACAAACTTGGGAAATCGCCGTTTTTTTTAGCTATTTACATTTGTCAACACAAGTGAAAGTAGCGTGAACTATAAAAAGAAGAAGAAAATTCGTTTTCAACACGTTTTTTTATTAAAATAAGTGAAAATGTCTAAATCAAAGTTATACACATCTGAAGAAATCAGAAAAATTATTATAAAAAATTTTTAAAGAAGGAAAACGGTCCGAGAAATAGGAGATTTAGTTGGAAGACCAAAATCAACAGTACACATTGTTTATTAAAAGGTATAAAATATCAAATTCCGTACAAATAAGCCCAAATCTGGTAGACCTAAATTGTTTGCCAGCACGAACGAACGATGGATTGTCCATCAGGTTAAAAAAAATCCTAAAGTTAGTGCTCCGAAACTGGCTAATAAAATTTCTAAACGTTTAAAAAAAGATTGTAATAATGGTTATAATGGAAGAGTCGCTCGTAAGAAACCGTACATTAATTACGCTAATAAAATCAAAAGAATAAATTTTGCCAAACAATACAAAAGCATGGATATTTCCTTCTGGAATAAAGTATTATTTACAGACGAAAGTAAATTTAACATATTCAGATCAGACGGACAGTCATATGTATGTATGGAGAAAGCCAAACGAAGACCTTAAAGAAAAAACCTGAAAGCTACTGTTAAACATGGAGGCAGTTTAGTGATGGTTTGGGGTTCCATGTCAGCCTCTGGAGTTGGGGAGCTGTGCATAACAGATGGTATCATGGACCATATGAAATATTTAAACATTCTGAAAGAAAACTTGGTACCAAGTGTCGAAAAACTGGGTATAAAAGACACATTTCAGTTTTACCAGGATAACGATACTAAACATAAGGCTCGCGCTGTACGCATGTGACTCTTGCATAATTGTCCACATGTGCTGGAAACACCAGCACAGTTTCTAGACATTATTGTTATCGTTCACTTGTGGGCACACTTAGAAAACCAGATTAAAAAATGTACGATTTCTAATAAAAAAAGACCTCGAAAAGGCGTTAAAGAACGAATGGGCGAAAATTGATCCTTCTGTCTGCAGAAATCTTGTTGAGTCAATGCCAAGAAGATTAAAAGCTGTTATAAAAGGCAAAGGACTTCCTACTAAGTATTAATTTTGAGTATCAATAGTTTATGATAAATGAATTGAAAGTGTCCGACTACTTTTTGTTATATAGTTTTGACTTATAGATGAATTTTTATAATTTTTTTTTGTAAATGAATTCAAAATAAATTTTGTTTTTGGTTTTTTAAAATTTCACATTGTATTGTTTATTATTATGAAAAATAAAATTGTCTTAAAACCATTTTTAATATGCAAAATATTAAAATGATTTTAATTTTAACGCTTGTCCGACTACTTTATTGATCCACTGTAATAAGAATTTAAGCCATTTCGATAGAAAACCAAATTAGCAATATAATTTGTGAAGTAATTGTTTATGTGCATGGCACGGCTTGGAAGCGAGAAAGCGTTAAAAATAAGCTCTTATTTTGGTATAAGGATATACAGGATTCTAAAAGGACTAACTTGAAAACGTATTTACGGATTGTTTATGTGCATGGCACGGCTTGGAAGCGAGAAAGCGTTAAATTAAGATCTTATTTTGGTATAAGGATATACAGGATTCTAAAAGGACATAGTCTTAAATTGAAAACGTATTTACGGATTTTTAAGAAATTTGGCTGGAAGATTGCATTAAGTAATATTAGCAAGCCTTTAAGTTTAATCAATATATGTTGAAGTCATTGTGCGATTTTGCTCAATATCGCGTTTCTCGAAAAAACGAAAATCGCTAATATTCTTTACTAAAAGCACAAAAATGGTAATTTTTGGACTGTAGTTATTTATATCTTGGCAAGGGGAATAATGTATGCCTAAATTTATTTATTTTTATGGTTTTTGAGATTCGCTTCTTAACCCATTTGGCGCATATCGCGTAAAATAGGCAGTGAACAAGAGTATGGTAGCGGAACATAATGTTTATTTTTCGTGCCGAACAAGTGAACCACTTGTTTCATTGCAACACAAAGACATCACAACCCTGAAGTGAAATTTTTTAATATTTCATACACATTCGTGCGTACACACAGAGAAAAATTAAGCTATTTGCCAACTGAAATTCGATAGCTACGACTCAAATTCGTTTATTATGAATTTCAGTCGGTAGGTACAACTGAACATTAGTTTGCACAACAATGTTTCGGTTAACTCAACTCAATTTTAGTTGCAACAACCAACATTTTCAGAAATCTAATGTTAATATCGCTGTACTAACTGAATTTGTAAGTTTTTTACAGATATTATAGTAGTTAAAAACTACAAATACGGTAATATATTAACAAAATTTTATTAGAGTGTAGTTCGTAAAAAAATTTCTAATTTTTTTTATATCAGTGTAATCGTAATGCTTTAAAAATGGAACAATATGCTCATATAATTTAAAAAACTTAAATTTTATATAAATTTTCTACATTTTTCAATATATTTCAAGTATTTTTGTCTTGAAAGTGTTTAAAATTAAAAAATTGGCTTTAATCATCATCAAAAAGTTAATAATTTTAATTTTCTGTTTAAAAATATTTTTAAATTTGAAGCAAAAAATTTATAAAAATATAAATTTTGCTTAAATGCAGAATTTTGTAAAATATTGGTTTTTTTTCTGTGTTAACACAAAATATTCATTAACTCATCGATAAGATTTTGATGCAAATTTGTTAATTTGCTATGATATTAGATTAACTTTGCTCTACTGCAAACGACAACAGATATGTTTTTACATGAACTTCCGAGCCCTAATAATATGAATACAAAATGGTCATATACATTTACATACATACTGTAAACCCACAAACAATCAGACCAATACATACACTTTTATTTATTTATACCCCAAATATGCAAAAAATATGTATGAAATTTTTACACTTTTTTTGTCAATGTAACTGTGTGTTGTATGAAATCGCATGTATAATACCTAGAATTACAACTAAAAACGAGGAAGGATATTAAATTAACCCAGTAAAATTTTAAAACATTCAGGAAAATAATTCCTCACTTAAATGAAATAAAACGTATTGTAATGTAATATACAAATGAAGAGAAAAATAAAAAAGATGAACAGATATTTAAGAGATATAATTTGTACATTTCCATATTTTTTTAAGCATACATATATGAAGCGTTTTACAGCAACTGTTACGCTGCAGAAAAAAAAGAATGTTGGATCAAAAAGAATGTTGGATCGAAAAGTGATTAACATCAGTTTTAGATTATGGTTTTTACAAATTATGGCTTAAAATATATAAAAACTTCATTTAATTCCCCAGGACAGTTTAAAAGGATCTAACACGGGACCTCTCCCAGGACTAGTGAAAACAGGCCCTAAACGTACTTATCCTGTGTCTATGGAAAATAAAACCTTTTTGAAAGTACCTACTCTGTGAACGGCGAAAACAGGACAACACCAGGAAATATTAACGAAGAGGGCATAATGCATGAAAAAGAGTAATTTCTTCGCATTTTCCGTAATTAATTGTGGGAGTTGTGATGGAATTGTTAGCGGGTTGGACTGTTATATAGAATGTTGCGAGTTCAATACCCAGCGGCGTCAACATCAATTTAATAAATTAACACGTATGGGTTTTCTATTTCTCAGCGCAGCGCACTTTGCTTCAACGAAATAAAATATTGTATCAGGGCTATGAACCTAAAACTTAACAAGTTTGCCGACAATATGGCGTGAAACAACTGTGTTAACCCTTTCACGACAGAACTTAAACTGCTGCACTCAGTGGACTTCTGCTTTAAGAATTTGTAGTTGTTTGGGTTGTAATACAGTTCATTATTTTTAATGTAAATGAGCAAATTTTATTATTTACTAATCCTGTAGTTCATTTAAAAAAAAACAAACCACATCAAATGATTGTTTTATGATTTTACATTAATTTTTTACAGTCGTTATTTGTTATTTAAAAAAATAAATATTTATTTTTTACTAAAATATGTGTCTAATTTTTACTACAATTGTTTGTAATTTTTTGAAAGGTAAAAACAAAAGACAAATGTTATTTGAAGTTAATCAAATGTTAGTCGAATTTTCTTCAAGTGTAATTCCATTTGTTTTTGACTACGATTACTGCCGTCTTTATCTACATAATATCCTTACTGTGGAAAATTTTAATTTTTTTTTTTTTCGTGTTCGGGTTTATTGACCCAACATTTCTAGAGAAAAGTCTCGCCAAAAAATATTTTTTTCCAACTCCTTCAATAAAAAAATCCATGAGACATATATATCAAATTGGTAGTCAAGAGTCAAAATTAGTGAACAAATACCTCACCCAAGTAATAGTGAAATATGTGTCGAGTTTATTTCGGTTATCTTGTTCACCTCATAAATCAGATTTCAGTCGTAAATCGTGTCTTGACTGTACACAGCGAGAATTCCTTGGACGAGTTTTAATGAAATATTTTCAATAAAATAATGAAGTTTTCCTCACAATGTGAATGAATAGCTTTTTAAAGCTTCATAGTTTTAATGAAATTATTTTAAATGAACTTTTTTATTAGAGGTATGAATTTTTTAATAAATAATACGAGTACGAAATTATTCATTAGATTTTGTGAGAAACTGCACTAATTTAATGAAAAGTTTCAATGGACGAGTTCCAGTGACAATTCATAGATAAATAGTATACAAAAATTCATTGATATCATGCAGATAATTCTCGCAGTTTAGTCATAAAATACCACTTTTATACGATATTTCAAAATTGTGAAAAAATTGGGATACACAAATAAGGAGACCAGATTTGGAATCAGAAGATAAAATCAAACAAAAATTGCTTAAATTTCCATTCGAAGAAAAAAATAAAAAAATCTGAACAAAAAACTCCTCTTTTTTCACCTTTGACCCCCAATGGGATATATATGTCGCATATTATATCAGTGTACTGTGGGAGATGGAATGAATCCAATCCATCTCCAATCCAATCTCCTATGTTCAATAGCGTCCGATAAAATATTTACCAAGAATTATGAAAAACAATATTCATATTTTTTTTTTAAATTTGGGGTCACCCTGTTTGGATGTAAGCCCATATTAGTCAAGTGGTATGATCTGAAAACTACATCCATCCTTTGTCGATGCACATCACATCCGGAAAAATCTTGTCAAAATTGTAACTAATACTATAAAAAATGGGACATATATCAACCATTCGTCGTCAAATGGGCTAGACTAAGTATCTCGTTCAATCGCAATATTGATATATCTAAAGCTCCTCAAATTTCATCACCTTTAAAGTCTATCTTTTATCACATTTAAAATATATACCCCCATTTCATAGAAAGCTATTAATAGAAGGAGTTTCCTGAGTGTTGCTTTTCTTACAAAATAAATAAGTATTTAAATTAAAGCTTGTTTTATTTTATTTCTTTGACGAAGAATGGTTGATATATGTCCCAGTTTTACTTTTTGCCAATTAAGGAAAACCTGCAGGATGACTTTAACAAAATTCGTTGTTATCGACAATAGACAGATGTGGATTTTTATTTTAGCCTAATATTCTAAAAGCCTTACAAGGCTAACCCAAAGTAAAAAAATTAGTTTTTTTCTTTTTTTTATGATTTTTTTAGGTTTTTTGTTTTTAGATTTTATGTAAAAATGGTTATTATTTTCGGATAAGCATAACTTAATATTAACCCATAAAGAAGCGACAGCCCATTAATTATTTAGCTTTAGTATTATATATTTCTCCCATAGGGTTAGCTGTAAAGCGCTAAATCAGCACAATTTAAGTCGTAGGCCCAAGTCTATACGAAGTTTCGTAAAAAAGTTTTCAGCGGTTTAAGTTCGATCTTCAAATGTTGAATGGGTAGATATCCAAATATTTTACAAAAAGCACTCTAGACTCAAATTGCATTAGTGTTTCTGCCCCAAATTATCTATTCATATCCGCATGAATAATTTCATTACGTAGCACAACGCTCCTTAAATTTAAATCAGTGGCTTGCATATTAAAAACCAGTTTTTTCACAGGTTCTTTCATGGCAGCTCCGTTACAGATTCTTATTCGTCAGTCCAGTGACAGATTGAAATTGAGCCCCTCCTCGAACTATACCATATAAAAGTTATGAGTTTCTTTTTGATTCCGAAGAACCGGTTCGGCCCATGTCACCAAATAGCAGTCACTTGACATATCCTGTGGTCGGTTAGTTTGACTTTTAACCTGGACAGTTGGTGTAAAATGTGTCATATGCATTGTGTCATATTGGTAATTGTAAAAAGAAGATTTAAAGAGATTTAAAAGTTTTAAAGTTTGATTTTATATTGGATTTGCAGTTTGCGACAAATAAAAGGATATCAGCAATCAGTAATAAATTATGATATGTATTTTTACCATATTTTACAATAAGGCTATATTTAAAAAACAATATCCGTGAAAAGTTTAACATTTTGTATTTGAATTATTATTTGCAAATTTTACATAAAAAAGTAAATATATGTTTAGTTGCTTATGAGCATTTCCGTTTCATTTCACCGACTAACCTTTCGATGGCCTCCAATTTTGATAAAATTGGTCGATTTTTTAAAATTTTTTATTTTGTAAACTGTGACAAACCCTGGAGCTTTGAAATATCGCAAAATAAGGAGTCATTCAAAAGGCCATAGCTTTTGTTCTGTGAAAGATAAAATAAAATAGTTTTGCATAGGAATAGTGAAAAATTTTGTGGCTCTAAAATTTAATAACAAAAAATTCAAAAATTACAAATAGATAAACACATGCTCTAAACACCCAAATAATCAGAGTGGAATCCACAATACTTTTTGATCTGCACTGAAAAAATAATCTTTTATGATATTAATTAAACAATTTCATAGAATTTTTTTATAGATTCAATGAAGAATTTCATTATATCCAAGAAATTTTATTAATATTAAGAAATTTTTCATTAACTTTTTTTCATAAAATTTCATAGTTTCATAAAAAAATTCATTCGATTTCATAAATTATCTCTTTATAAGTTGAACGAACAATTTATTTAGAGCAATGAAATTATTTCAAAGACTTAATTATTTTATTTTTCATAAAATTTCATAATTTCATTAATTTTCATACATTTCAAGCTTTAGTATTAAGATTTAACTCTCACGTGTTTAATATATTTTATTATTTCAATTATTAATTCGAATAACCAAAAATCCTTTAATTTATTTCATGTCATTAAATTAATTGATATGGCTAAACATAGCTTTTTTATGAAAACAGAAAGAAAATTGTTATAAGGCTATAGGAATCCCACAATTCACAAAAAACTGTACAAAATTTCCTAAAATATGATTTTTTACATTTATTGTCCACATTTCAGGAGCTGTTAAAAAAAAGACAATGTTATCATATTTGGACTAAATTGGAGGTTCTGAATCCGTTTTCCAATTTCGGTGGTGCACTCAGTCAAAAAATTAGTTTAAATTGAAATGTGAGTATAAAAAATTGTCGAATTTCGATGGGTCCGGGGGGAAGAATAATATACAACTGGGCTACATAATTTCGTCTTTTAGAAAAATATAAACACTATATGTGTTCCTGAAGAAACATTTCATCTGGAGGCAAAAGGATCTTGCTACCCTTTTGACCAAAAAAAAAATAATAAAATCACGATCTTTTATAATTTGCAAATTTAAGATATTGTATTGAAGTTTTTTTTTTTGTTTAATAAGGTTAATAAGGTTTTTATTGCTAATATCACCAACACTTTTCCAAGCAATCGGACTTGATTTGCCTTTCCATACAATATTTTGATTTTCAAATCCAGATAACTTTTGCACTTTGAGAGATAACACACATGAGTAAGCGTATTTACTGTTGAAAGCAGATTACAAAAATGTTCCAGTTTTGAAAATCGGTTGATAAATATAAAATTGGCAAGTTCTCAAAATTTTTGAATACCCGAGCTGTCCTACTTTTACACTAAGTGATCAGCGCCTAATCGATCTATTGGGCCCATCATTAAAACTTAAGTTTGAAATTACATCAATTATGGCTGTGTGGAGTTTCGTGGCAATCCGATCAGCAAGTTATAAATGGCTGAAATACTTCCAAAATATTTGTCATACACCCACTGTGCACTGTAGTGTAGAAGGGTAGTAAACGTATCCAACGATGGTGTTTTATTTTACTTCACTTGAGTGTTTTTATTAAACTTTAGAAAATATCATAATAATTAATTAAATTTAATTTTTTAAGGGAACGGTTGGTAATGTGGGCTGTAAGCTGGACTTTAAACAAACTTGAGGTCGCACACCCTAGAAATCTTGAATAGCAAAAAACTGAGATATACAAAGTTTTGGGCCAATCAAATAATATTTAGAGGTTGCCCAAAGCCGATTTCAAAGAACCAAATTATTGGCGGTTATTGAAGAAGGGCATTATGTCGGAAGCGCTGTATTGGAAAAAGTAGGAGACACATTTTCAAGATTTTATTATTAATTGTTTCTCCGGGAATCGCTGTGGCTGAATCATTATAACTACAACAACCGCAACAGGGGTTATTTTTAAACCAACATAGCAAATTTTTTTGAAGTGTTGCATTTTGCCGGAAAACACCACATTGAAAATAGTGGAAAATAGTGGCACTTTTACACGATTTTATTAGCAATGTCGTGACTGAAAGACGTACTAGCTGATTAATGTATAAAAGCAAGTTTTTTGAAAAGGGTGATTTCGTCGGTAAGCGCTTTATTGAGAAAAGTAGGAGGCCCCTTTCAAAGATTTTATTACCAATTTGTTGTCCGGAAAGCCTACTAGCCGATTTATGTATAACTAGTAATTATTCTGCCAGTAAAGTTGTTTTTTTTTAAATCAATCGATCAAATGTTTTGGCTGTTGTTGAGAAGTGACATTTACATGAAAAACGCTATACTGGAAAAAATAGGAGTCATATTTCCAAGATTTAATTATCAATTTGTTCTCCGGGAAATGTAGTAGGAAAATCATATATAAATTTATATTATTCCGACAATAATGTAGTTATTTCTTAAACCAACAGACCACTTTTTTTGAAAAGAGGCATTTGGTCGGAAACGCCATATTGAAAAAAGAGAGATTCACTTTTCAAGATTTATTATCAACTTGTTGCCCGAAAGACGTACTAGCTTATTCATGTATAAATGATAATTACCTATCCAAGATTTTAGTAATAATTTGTTCTCGGATAGACGTACTAGCTGATTCATGTTTGTTAAAAAATTATTTGGGCCGCAAAAGCTGCTCAATATAAAGATTTATTGGCACCCTTACACGTCTGGGCATTGGTAAAAGTTTCTTGAAAACTGTAGGAAAAAAGAAGTTGATGTAACCTTGCATTCGAAAGTTCAAAAGTCTGATGAACGGGTTCTGAATCAATTAAGCTAATTTTTTCTGTTGTTCTCGTTAAATCAATAAATAATTTAACTAAAGTTATTAGTTATGATATTTTACCTCAAGAACAAATTTCATTCATATTTGAACTAATTTCTCGACCTAACATTTAGTAATTCGTGACTCTCAAATATACAAATTTTGCCAGTTAATGTAAACCACAATTTTCTATCAGTCTCTCTTGTAGATTGCCTTTTACTCATATTTTTTATTTGATAATCATAAAAAATGCTATATCTCGGAAACTAACCGTTATAGGGGAAAATGGACCAAAAATCGTTACTCCGTATCCAGCACATTGCGTCATAGAAATTGTTATTAATAAAAAACAGGATTTAAGGATATTGATTTTAAAAAGTTTGATATAATTTTTATTATAAATAAATATTATGTTAATAATCTGTTTCGGGAATTTTCAAGGTTCCCTTCATCAGAACATATTTTGAAAGAAGTGGCAAAACATCAAACATTCATATAAACTAGTTTTCTCACTAAATGAGAACTAATATATTGGCTCGAAAAACATAAACTCTATAGATTATTTGTTAGTACAATATCCTAATAAAGAAAATATGGAGTATGGCCTGGAACTTGAATGAAATTGATTTTATTTCAAATTTTTATTACAAAATTTTGTAAGTTTTCCAATAAAAATTCAGGGCGTCACTATATTTTTGAAAAATAATCAATAAATATAATTGCGGTCGTTTATTTTTTTTTTTTATCACAGAAAAATATTATTAATTTACTAATTGCAATGCATTTACCGGTAGTGATTTCTGAAAAAACTTAAACAAATATACTAGTTTATTTTATTTACTCATTGCATTACATTTACATTTGCATGAATAAGCTATTTATTCAGTTCAGTTCAAGTTACTTCACAAGATCTTCAAAAAACCTGGTGTCATAATGGCTTAAGTATATTTTTTAAAGCAAGTCTTTCCGAAACTATTTAAAGTTTCTAACAAAGCTTCAAGCAAATTGTAAAGAAATATACTTTTTAGGTCAAAAATAAAAAAATATATCTTTAAAATTTCGAATTTTAGGGACTTTTAAGAACAAAATTATTAAATCTATTTTAAAAAGCGATCACTATCTCCTATTTCGTAATGCATAGCAAAAGGAAATATTTTTTGTTTTTAAATTCATTATATAATAAAGTTTTTTGGTAAATAAATCAAAAAAGTCTTACCAAGAAAGCTACATTTTATTTTTTTTTAATTCAAGTAACTTTTAAAACGTGTTTTGTCTTTATTTAGCAATGTACATTACTCCAGGCAAATTTTAACAATTAGTCCACATTTACAAAAGTTGTAATCCCAAACGATTTTGTATACCCGAGGCAGTCAACCTGTAAGTATACCCTGCACTAAAACAGGGTGACACACATGCAAAAGATTAGCTATTCTTTTGCAATTTCCAGTTTTTTTTCGTACCTATCGGATCAGTAGTTTAGAACTTCTATTTATTACCATTATGTTTTTTAAATAATCCACTGAGCTACGTTACGTATGATTGATATTAATTTTAGTTATTTAACACTCATACGACATGTAGACCAACAAGCAATTTAACTCTTTATTGACACAATGTTGTTTTTGTTTTAATTAGTTGTATTTTTTACTGGATAAAGATAGTAAAGGGATTTAAAAACCTTAAAATGATTTAATACTGTGACTACTGTAGTGAGTAACATTTTTTTGGAAGATTGTTATACAGAGTTGCTAAATCGGTTTTTAAAAAAAATCTATTTTTGATCTGTTTTGATACGATCCTTTTTCAAAGGATATTTAAAAATATAAAAAAAGATAATCTTCCCTATTTGTTATTGTTATGTTAATGAAGAAATATGAAAACGTATTTCTTTACTAAAATTGGTTCATCGCTAAAATATAATTTTCGAAAATATAAAAATTATTATTTTAAATCTACTACACTATTATACAAAATTATAAAGTCACGGTTGCCATATGGAAATTTAAAAAAACATTTGTCAAAAATCTCAATATTTTTCCAAAAAAAAATTTCAATCGGTCAACCTAAAAAATTTATTTTTTACACTCAGAAAATAAATTAGTTCAAAATCATATTACCTCTGAACCTGTTCTAGAACAACTTCTTTTACCACCGCCTACATGAAACTGGTTCTAGAACAGGTTGCTGGGAGGCGAAATGTAAGGTGTTACTGTCCCAGAACCAGTTCTATAACTGGTTCTAGAAACGGTTCTAAAGCAACCTCTTCTTGTTTGGAGGTAAAGAACCTATTGTAAGTAGGACAAACTCCACATAAAAAGAACCAGTTGCAGAACAGAAATTAGAACCTGTGACAATACAGTATAAGCTGTTCTGTAACCAGTTATTTGGATTTTACTATTTTGCTGGAAAGATATTTTATTCCGACTACAAAATTTTCTTAATTACAACAGACAAAATTTTCTTACAATCAATGATTTTAAAATGCAACCAAATTTATGCCGTAATATTTCAATAAATGGTAAGAACAACCAATACGGTTTGTGAATCAAATATGTACCCCAAATAAGACTACAGAGGTTGTCTTTACACTTCAACAGAATGGAAATCGGTTGATTGTATTTTAAAAGCGTTATATGAAAAAGACTGGATTTACATGCACCAAATTTTAAAGTAGTTTTGTTGAAAAACTCTACTTGATCCTATAACTTTAGCCTGAAAATGATCTTCATTTTTGTCCGTGTTTTATAAAAATGTCAAATGTAATCAAGTTTAATTGCCGCTATCTTTATTTTAAAAATGTTTTGATATGAATGCGTAAGTTGTTACTGGCATTATTTTGTCGCAGCCAAAAACACATCAAACGAATAAATTGAAATTATTCGTTAATATAAAATCGGAATAACAAAAAGTTTTGCAAGAAATTTTTAAAATTGGATTTTCGCAACCGGTAAGAATTGTATGCGCCATTTTTCTTAAAAATAATTTATTCCATTGAAAAATATTAAATAAGAAAATATATTAATTTTGTAAACGTTCGCTAAAATGACCCACTGATATATTTTCATATTTTTTAGAAGCTTTTTGCATTACTTTAACTAGTCTATTTTGGACAAATTTTCAAAATTTTTCACACAATAAAACAAGTTGGCATTATAAAATAACCCTTTCAATAATAGTTGCTACAAGGAAATCATCTATTGCCAAACAAATGGCCAAAGAGTTGCCATATAAATTAATGCATTTGCATTTGGAATATTTCCTTAGTTTTTTTTATGTAGCCTAAAAACAAGAAGTAGGGCCACATTAGCGAACATTTCCTTAGATATTTGTTTAAATTTTTCCATGCTTTTTTTTTAACCCCAACTATTTATTTAAAAAAACTGTCTTTATTACATATTGTTTAAAATTTCAACTGCACACTAGTAAAACATTTAAATAAAGTGTTGCATGATAAAAATTTGTTTTCTTTATAAACGATGAAAATAGTAGAAAAAAATCATATGAATATAGAAAAACAATAGCTGGAAGCTTAACCATTTAACTTTTTTCTATTGTGGTTATTGATACAATTTCAAACAATTTATTAACATTTACCTTTATCAGGAGTTCTTTGAGAGATTGCATTAAAATTGGCAGAGTGTTTTAAAATTTTAAAATCTTTTCTTAATAGAGCCCATAATACATCTCCAAATTCAGTTTAAAAACCAAAATTAAATACTCGCAATATTTTCTTGTTTTAATTTAACAAAAAAAACGAAAATTCCTAAAAATATGTAACTTTGAAGAGCTACAATTTCGAAAGTTTTTGTCAGATTCTTCAGATTCAAAAACCATTTGATTCATACGGTTATCCTCTTTCACACTTATTTAATAAAAAAAAAAACATATTCAATATATGCATTTTGATGAAAATGCAATTTTTAGATCAATTTTTGCAAATGTTCTCCTCTTTAAAAAAAAAATTTTAAACATGCATCAATCAAAAATTTGGAATTTATTATATAAAATTTAATATCGCATTTTCAGTGACGCAAATAAATGCCTTCGATTTTTGACAAAACATATTATATCTTTCATTTCCTTTTAAAAAAACTTAATCTTTAGTTTAATTTTAATTTTGATATTTTCGACATGTTTTAAATAGTTTTAACTCATTTACTCAGTAAGTATGCGAACATGAAATACAAAAACCACGTAAACTCATTTCTGTGGAGTAAAATCCACCATTTAAAAAAGTTTGGTCAAAATAAAAAGATATTTCAATTCAAAGAGTTTGCACTAATTTTTGTCTAAACTTACGTCTAACAATGATGGCCGTCTATATTTTTTTGGAGAATACATTTAATTTATAAACAATTAGAAACGTCAGGGTAATAACCTTTGACTTATATTGACATCTGTTAGTTCAGTGCCATATGGTCCGAATCTGAAAACTTCAGTAGCAAAGATCGTCTCAAAATGGACGGCATTTGCATTTCTTTAAAAGATGCCACCATTTACACTACCTTTGATGTAATTAGTTGAAAGATAATATTGTTTATGTTAGGTATGTATAATTATATATATTTTTTTGTTAGATACGGCATTAATTCACGTCGTCAATGTGGGAGTATGATCATTTTTATTTTTTGTAACGTATTACAAATTATTTTTAAAAGAATCACAAAAAAAATGTTTATGATTTTCAGCAAATAAATTAACTAAAGTATAATTTTTCTACAAATTTTTTGAGGTTTTTTCAGTCTACTAATATTTGAGAAAATTTTTATTAATTTTCAGCAAGGATTTTTTAATTTCTAATCCACTAAGTGTTAGCAAACATTTTGCTGAATCTACTAATTTTTGTTGCAAAAGACTTTGCTGACATTAGCAATTTTTTTGCAAGCTGACTGACTGACTGACATTTACATTAAAATAAAGAAACTGTATTATAATCCAAACAACTACATATTTTTAAGGCAGACGTAGCTTTGAATTTGCAATTGTCAACCAAGCCGAAGTCTTAAGTTGTTTTCTATAGTTACTTCTAACGCAGTTGGATATGATAACAATCATCACAAGTTCTTTAATATTCTCTTATCTGTTCTTCTTCCATTTGTGACTACTCGCATTTTTAACACCATCATAATGACAAGCTTCTAATTCCTAAATGGAAACATGCTAAAATTATTTCAATACCGAAATCATTTCTATCTTATCCTATATTTCGCAATCCATTGCTATCCTATATTTCGAAAGTTTTGGGGAAGCTGTTGTACTCTCTTGCTAAAACAACGAAGAACATTTCGCTTGGGTTGGATAGTAACAATATAACTTGTTTTGGTTCGTCTTGATCACTTTGTGGTCTTTGATATTGTTAATCATCATACTTTGTGCATAAAACTTGGAATATTTTTAAATTTTCATCAAAGACTCATAACTCTCTTAATAAATCTCTCTAAAGTATATAACTCTCTCTAAAGTAGAGATGATGTGCAGTTATACCTAAGTTTCCCGATAGAATCCGTAAAGGAGAAGATTGACAAACTTAATTTTGATTTATATAAAACATATAGCTGGGCTATGGAAAATGGTATGGTTTAAACCCTAAGAAGTCAAACTGCCTCACAATTTATCTAACCCGGATTTTGATAACGAGATACTAATTAACAAACAAATGATTTGAATTGTTTCAACAGCCAAAAACTTCGGGAATAGTTTTTAATAAAACCCCAACTTAGACAGATAACATAAAATCTTTGGTCCCTCAAACATATGTCAAGCTTAGATCTATATGGGCCATACAATCTTTTACACCTTTTAAGATAATATTTGTTCCTTGCCAAGACCTTCGTTATTCCGAGTCGTTTACGAGTATATGGTTACGAACTGTTTGCTAAATGTCACGCTAATAGCTCACTTCTTCTTAATGTTGCATACAACAATATTATAAGATATATTTGTTCTAGGAGGTTCAGTCATGTATCATCTCTTTCAAGCAGGATCTTTGGAGCGTCCTTAGAAAATTTAATGAAGATAGGTGTTCTCATGTTTCTTCACTTTCGAGATATCTGTTTGATAAAATTCAGTTCGGAGTATTTGAAAGGGGTAAATGATAATCCCACCAACACTTCATACTCTTCGGAACATCGGATTTATATAAACGCTATCAGTCTTTGGAACACATTACCATACACCCTACAAACAATCAGAACTTTAAAAAACGAGTTTTTGCAATACTTCAGTAGTTTTATAAGTTTTGTTTGTAGACTTAACACAGTTATCATTGTGATCCATTCGTTCCAGTACTAGAATTATAAGATTCAATCTTTCTGTGCAAGACATTAATAATAATAAATAAAATAATAATAAAGCGCCCTCTACTGGAATTATAAGCAACCAAAGTTAAAACTTTCGACAGTATAAATCGTAGACGGGAAGATATTTTAAAAATCAAAATTTTTGTATAATTTTATGAACAAATCGTTATTTAAATATATATTAAAAATCAAGAGGAAACTGATTTTTAAAATTTGCTGAGAAAAGATCGTGGTGTTAGAATTGCCATTTGGCAAACCTGACGATATATTTTTCATAAGTATAGTAGTATTTTAATAAAAGCTTTCCATTATAAACGTTTTTATTGAAAACTCAATAAATTTTGGGATATTTTAGATTTTGTGCAGGTGATAAATTCATCGTACGATTGGTCAGATTTTCAAAACTAATTTTTAGCAGAGTTATAAGTTTTTATTTTTTTTATCCGAATAACAATCAAAAATGTAAAACATTAGGCTTTTTAATATTTTTAAATAATTTTCGAAAAAAGTTCAATCAAAAAGTGTCAAAAATTTATTTTTTCGAAAAATTATTTGGTAATTCTGCATATTAATTTTCCAGATATTTTTTATTCAAGTTTGAAGTCAAGTTTCTTTTAAACCAACAATATTAGGTTCCATTCGCCTAACAGAAAAATCAGAATTAAATTTTATATAAAAACCATTAAGTTTTCTGATTGATGCATGTTTAAACAAATTTGGAAGGGGGCAAACAATATCGAAAATGTTTCTAAAAATTAAATTTGCATTAAAAATGCGATTTTTTAAAATATATTTTTTTTATTACCCGAAAGCGAAAAAGTGACAGCAATGGGAATCGAGTGCTTTTTAAATTCCAGAAATCCTATAGCAACTCTCGAATATATGGCACTTTAAATTTACATATTTAGATTTTTAAATTTTCTTAATAATAGTGAAAAAATTGCGATTTTTTTTGTAAATTTCCAAACTGAATATGTGGCTTCATAAAGAAAATCGTAAAATCATGAGGTCAAAAAAATTTAAACTTTTTCATGTTTTTCAAAGAATGAGAGATACTCGCATATGTAAGTGCTCATTAGGGTGATAACTTTTTGCATTTTTGCAAATATCAAATCTCCCCAGACAAAATCGTGTAGGGCATGGACAAATATTAAGAACTTGCGTTTTTAGTTTTTCGATATCGTTAAAAAAGGTTCCGCACCAAACGCGTTAAAGTTTTGAATCAAACAAAGTTAAAAAAAAAATTTTTTTTGATGCCTCAACGTCTGACCATCACATCTATATAATTAAGGCATGCTGATATCAATAGTAAAGTCCGTTTTCGAGTCAATGGAATAGTTTTTCTTCCAAACTTGCTTACTTACATATGTATAAACCATATTTTAAAAAAAAATGTTATTAAAAAAATTTTAAAAAAATATATATTAAAGGCATTTTAGAAATCGCTGTCGGTGCGCAAGGTTTTTTTACCAAATTGAACTGAAATAGTTTTTTTATCATTAATACAATATTTGCCATTAGAAAACCCCTGGGGAGAATGTTGTCCAAAAAAAGTTATCACCCTAGTGCTCATATGTGTAAATAAGTACTTTGTAAATATAAAATGCATATTTACAATTATTTTTATTTATTTACTACCCTACATTTGTTCGTTCCGGGTATTTGTATGACAAAAGTTGGGTCTTAAATATATATATTAAAAAATTAATATATTGGCAGATAGATGGAATACATTGGAGTTCATTGATTTAAAAAAAATCGGCTAGCGCATTGGGAAGTCAAGAAATATTCGAAGCCGTTATTGGAAAGTCAAGCAATAGTCGAAACTGCTATTGGAAGAAATCTCTTTCCGGATTGGAAAACCCAGTAACAACATCGACATATCAACTGGGCAACAAAAATTATTCCTCGTTATACAATATCTTAATACACATTGCAACAAATGAAGACTTTTGGAAAAATGCACGAACTCGACAGTATATGTTCGATTGTACTACCAAATGTTAGTAAAACCCTGTACTAGGTTTGGGCCAGTTTGACTACCAATTTTTTTTTATGGACCTCAAAAGATTTTGAAAATTAGTGCACCACTCAAAAAAAAAGTGTCCTCAGTTTTTGGCCTACAGCTAATTCAGACTTGATGATATTGCTTACCTATATTAATCAATAATGTAGTGAAGAGTCTACTGAACAAATTTTACAAACATTTTATGTGCAAAAAATCATTTTTTCCTGCACTTTTTTGAAAAAGTGTAGGAGAAAATTATTTTTTTTTTTTGCTTTTTTCAGCATAACTTACAGGGACTCGTAATTTTCACTAACAATATATGACAAAATTAAAGCCATTGTAAATCTGAACTACTGAACATATCAATACAATGTGAATGTGTCTAGGCATCCGAAATAGCTTACAAAGACCACTTTGTACCTTATAAATAGTCGTTTTTGACTAGACTACACTTTTATAGCATTTTGTTTACTTTTTTTGTAAATAAAAATGCATTTTTTTCAAAAAAGTGCAGGAAAAAAATGATTTTTTGCTCATCAAATGTTTATAAAAGTTGTTCAGTAGACTCTTTACTACATTATTGACAAATATAGTTAAGCAATATCATCAAGTCTGAATTAGCTGTAGGCCAAACACTGAGGACAACCTTTTTTTTAATTGGGTCACTGATTTTCAAAATCTTTGAGGTTCATAAAAAAAAAATTGGTAGTCAAACTTGCCAAACCAAATACAGGGTTTTACTAACCTTTGGTAGTACAATCGAACCTATACTGTCGCGTCAGTGCATTTTTTTCACTGTTGCACTGTGTTATTATATATCTTTGATTAGAGCGATTGTAATATCAGTACACTTAGGGAAAAAGCATCATCATATTTATGAAAAATTTCATAAATATGAAGAAAAACTTCATTGATTTTCGCCCATGTAACACTTCCTAAATATGATGAAGTTGTGTCATAAAAGAGTAAATTTATGACAGACTTCTTCATATTTGTGAAATGTTCATAAATATGATGATGAAGTTTCATAACTTTTTATGAAGTGCTCAATAAATATTATGAAACATTTCATAAATAGTATGATGGTGCTTCATAAGCATTTATGAAATGTTTCACAAATATTTTTAATACATAAATTAAAGTTGAAAACATCAATTCAAGTTAATAATTTCCATTTCAAATTCAAAAAATTTAATTTTATATTTAAAAACAATTCTATATTTTATTAATTCTATTTAAAATTAAAAACAACTAAAATAATATTTAATTGATGATTCAGATTTTTAAATAATTTCTCGTCTATTTTAAAAAAAATTAATTGTAAAAGATATTTTCTTAATTTTAATTAAAAAAAAATTAATTTATCGTCTCAAAATTTCACTATTTTTCTCTAAAAGAAAAAACTTCGGGTTCTGATGAGATCTTAGCCTGATCGAAACACTAGTATCAACCTAGCTAATATGTTTGATTTGCTTTATTTTTGTAAATATACGGAGGTTGGAAGATCGTTATAAATTAAAAATAGCATAAAAATAATCTCGATGTATATAAAAACAAAAAACTATATAAATGTAAAAAATATTACTTCAGCCAGAGTAAAAACTAAAAATTTGTTTATATAAATAGAAAATTTTTGGTCTTCAAAGTATGATAACATCATCATGATGCTTGTTGGGAAGAGACCCTAACCACGTGCTTGATTACTAAGAAGACAAGAATGGTTCAAAATTAATGATTACTAGGTTTTTTGTTAAAGTTCTGCCTATTATGGTGGCTCTAACTTTTCTAAAACTTCGGGATCTGATGAGATCTTTAGCCAGATCGAAATACTAGTATCAACCTAGCTAATATGTTTGATTTGCTTTATTTTCGTATATATACTGAGGTTGGAAGCTCGTTAAAAATAAAAAAACGTATATTCACAAAGTTTATGAATTTTCTTTTTATGAAATGATGAAGGTCTATGAAATATTTGTCATAAATTTTTATGAAACTCTTCATCATATTTATGAAAACTTTATAAATACGATGAATAATTGATGACAAATGATTTATGAAACAATTTCATTAATATGATGAAACTTTTTCCCCTGAGTGTAGAGTAATTTTTTAATTTATCTAACCGACAATAAAACAAATAATAATAAAATACAATTTAATATATGAATAGTTTTAAAATTTTCCAAGAATTTGTTTATTAATAATTAAAATAGGTTTTTTAAACATGCTTGTTTATTTAACCCTTTTTTTGTTTATCTAACCATTTAATACTAGTACACCATTCCACTTGTTATTGAAAAAATATCAAATGTAATTTCAAAAAACTTAAACTTACGGTTTTTTTTAACAAAAATAAATGATTTTGAACTTGAATAATTTTGGTCAAATCATAATTTATGATACAAGATGAAGAAAAGATAAACTTTTGTTTTCAATTTTTTAAAATTTAAAGGTAGAATGTTTGAAAATTACATAGAACGACAATACTGACATATGGAAATTGTTATTGTCTATTTAATAAACACTAACAACACGGCGTATTATGACTAGGGATTCTAGCTTTTACACATGCAATGTTTATTATTTATTAATGTTAGATTTTTTATTTCTATTAGTTCAATTCTTACAATTTGGTTTATAACTTAAAGCATAAAACAATGCGTGTAAAGCTTTGATCATTATCCTTTAAAAATTATAATTTTTGTAAATCTACTACCACTTCTACATTGGTAATCTGAACATGTAAGGAGTCTTTACTTAAAAAATACAGCGCAACAGAAATGAACGAAACACTTTTCTAGTGTGATTTTAAAAAAAAAAAATTACAACTGGACTATACTTTAGCATTCTTTCAAACTAGTTTTGCGAAGTGAAATTTATTTCGATTTTTATTTTAGGTAATGACACAAACCTCTAAAAATTAGGTTTAAAGCATGTATTAAAAATTACTTTTTAAATACATTTTTAAATGCATTCACAAGAAGTCATTTTTCAACAATCTTTGAACACTTAAAAAATTAATTTATTATACATATTATAAATCGAAGCAACGATCTTTTATACAATTAAATCAATCGTTTTTATGAACTGCAAACTAGTTGTTTACGAGCATAAACACAAAGCCAATTTAAAAGAAGCATTTTTCATCTCAATCGAACGCTTTCCGCTGTGAGTAAAGCAGGCTTTTTGGCCAGGTCTGTTTTTGCTGGGTAGCTAAAAATTTCATCTTTTAATAATTATTTTTTTTTTTAATGAGGGCTTTGTGGTGTAATGGTTAGCACGTTGGACTGTTACACAGATGGTCCTGGGTTCGATTCCCGGTGACGACAACATCAATTTAGAAAAATAATATGTTTCAGTTTTCCAGCACTTACATGTAGCGCTGCGCCTACCTTCAGTGTTCCCATAGCACTGAACCCCACCGAAGTAAAATAATGAATCAGGGCTATGAAACAAAAAGCTTCAATAAATTCGTCAACTCTACATCAGGTGGCGAGCAACAGCTGTTCTAAGACTTATCATCTCGCGCAATAACAGTGTTGCCATGTTTGAAGCCCTTCTTTCACCACCTTGTATCTCTCCACTATATCCTTTTTAAAGAAAGCAGCACATTAATTAATAGGAAGAATTTCCTGAGTGTTGTTTCTGTTAAAAAAAAAGGTGTTATGAAAACAATTATTTTAATATGTTGCCTCATATAAAAAGCGCGCGGTCTGTCAAACAATTTATATGGCAGCGTAGCTTTCCAAAATGATATGTGAATGAATACTTTTGAAAAGTATATGTGCAAAAAATCAGCTAAAAACGTTGATATTTGAAAAAGTATTTCTGACAAAAACACTACTATTGTGTCATATACGAGTATGTACCAAAACGAAGGTTTTTGTTAGGAAATGTTTTGCAAATATAAACATTTTTAAAAATGTTAAGTTTTCTTTGATCTTCATTTATTAATTAAGTTCATTTATTTATTAATCATTTATTTATAATATTTCGTCTCCACATTGGGTGACTTTATAAATATTGTAATATTTGTTCCCTGAAGAATGACTTCGAAGTCACCCAATGTGGAGACGAAATATTGGTAATAAATAGTTAATAAATAAATTATCTTAAGCTCGTTTAAACTAAGAAGAATAAACATTTTTAGCTGAAAATTTGGAAACATACATACTTCTGAAATCTATTTACATATAATATTAAAAGCTGTACCCTGGGGTCATCCTGGAAAGCTATTTTGCCATGTAAAATTTTAGACAAATCGGGAATTTTACATAGAAAACGCTTTGATATAAAAAAACTTTTTTCTTACGAATACGTATAATGCATTTTAACTAAGTGCAGATTTGAGTAGCTCGATTCATTACTAAGCGACAAATCTCGCGAAACCCGAACAAGAAAAGAAAGAAAAACTTAAAAGTGAGTGCGATTTTGAGCTTTGGGAATCAAATATGTACCATAAATATTAATACTGGCCTTGTCCTTAGATTTTAATAGAAAGAAATCAAATTTATTGCATTAGCAAATTTTTGTATACACTTAGGAAATTATGTTGGTAAAGACGACAATTGTAGTCAAAAACAAATGAAATTTCATTTAAATAAATGACGACTTACATTTCATTAATTCAACTAATATTATCATTTGTTTTTAATGTTCAAGAAATGATTAACAATTGTAGTAAAAATGAACCACATGGCAGTAAAAAATAAACAAACATTTATTTGTTCTACAAATGAATGACATTTACATTAAAAATAAAGAAACTGTATTACAACCCAAACAACTACATATTTTTAAAGCAGAAGTTCCCTGAGTGTATAAAAAACGGTTTTCTTGGCATTTAAAGTCATTTTGTGGAAAAACTGTACCATACACACCGAGAATAAATTGGTTGGAATTCCATTGTAACCAACGAAGTTTTATCATTATCAATTATTTTAATTGGAAATACTTAAAATTCATCATCAGAATAATTAAACTATATTTTAAACAGAAATTATATAAAATTAACCAAAACACAGTCACATCATTCAAAATATTGGTTTTCCTCATCAATACTGAAAAAATATTATCCTCTACATTACCTTTAATACCAACAACCAACCACTTTTCGGAGATTTTATCCCTTAAATAAATGTTTGCAGTTAAGATCGAATATTAGTTTCGCCTGCAAAAAAACAATCACCCTTTCTAAAATATTAGCTTTCGTTACCAATTTTAAAATAATATAAAGTTTTTTAATAGTTTGGTGACTCTAATAAAATATTAAGACTAGCAACCCAATATCTGTTGTACATACAAATCTATTTTTAGACATTCATATTTAAAGTTGAAAGAAAAAAAATATTTAAGGTAGAAATTTGAAAAAACAAATTAAAGTTGGGTTTGGGCTAAGGTATTAATAAAATAATTTTAAAATAATATAAAATTATTTTATAGTTTTGGTAACTCTAATAGAATTTTGAGCTTTGCAACCGAATTTCTGCAAATCTATTTTTAGACAAATATTTAAATTTGAATCTGGAAAATATTAAATTCATATTTAAATTTGGCTTAGGCTAGAGGTAAAGTACGTAATTGACAAACAGAAGATCGCCGGTTTGAGCCCAGTTCGAGGCTTAAATTTCTTTTATTAATAAAATAAATTTCCTTGAACGCATGTGAATCTATTTATAGAATATTATAGTCCATAAACATAAAATATTCAATTGTTACAATTCGAAATTTGTAGAAAAATGTCGGTTGTTACAATATTATTAAACTTTAATTGTTGAATGTGTATCTTCAACACGATGCGGGAAATGAAAACACAACCATGTGCGTTAGTGGTTTGATCGTAACAACTCTTTATTTACAAATTTTAAATTCTTATATGGGTCAATTTAAAAAAAAAACGCATTTTTGTGTCCCCGCACTTTACACTACTATTTTAGGTAAAAAAAAAAAAAAACGAAAAAAAACAAAAATGTGAGAGTGATCAGCGAGGAATATGTAACAAAAAACGTAATTCTGAAATTTGTATGTTTGTTTTTTTGTTTATTCAGAATGGTGTTTTGTTTCTCCCTCTGACTCCTTCCATACAAAAGCACGTGTCCCCCGTTAGAATTTTAGTAAACAAAATAAAATAAAATCCAGAAAAAAGTAAATATGCAACATTTAGTAACAGTTTTCGAATTATTGCGTTCTTTCTTGTATTTTGATTTGTTATAGTGGTCAAAACTTAATTAGTGCGAATTTGGCGTTGCAAAGAAAGGTTGTCCCCACAATTTGCATTGAGCGTCACTTTTTTATAATTCAAGTAATATTACTAGTTTTCAATTTGCATTTAAATAAAGTAAATAACGTAAGGAAAGTACAAAGTTTAATTATTACAAAAGTGAAAAAGCGAAAAAAAAAAATCTATTAAAAAAGTGTGCATTTGCGTAGTTTTTGTGAACACCATGGTATGGGCGCGATAAAATTTCATGAGCGTCACGCAAATTTTTTTAAAAGTGAATATATTATATGTAAAATAATGAAGTTGACAATCATTGTTTACATGGTTTCAACTCATTTTTTTATAATTTGTGAATTTGAGAAATAAATTGCCTACGAAAAAAAACCAAAATAGGCAAACATTTCATGAGCATCACTTTTGATATATATTGCTTCATAGCTTAAAATGCTTAATTTTGATATTATTTTTTAATTTTCAAGAGTAAAACATCAAAATTAACGGCGGCCGAAAGAGCACGGAGATATCGAGAGAAAATAAAGGTCGATAAAGCGCGTAATGACGAATATAAAAGATAGAAGAAATTAAGGTATAATCGTGGTATATTTGAGTTTATTTTTTTTTTGTTACTGACTAATTCTGTTTATGAATAGCAACAAGAAACGGAACTGCCACAAACTTAATTCGAAAGTGGTAAAAAGAATGAGAATGAAAAAAAAACAAAGCCGCTTGTCATTTCATGAAGTTTATACAGATTCAGAATAAGAATTCGAATGAAAATTTATAAATTAAATTAAGTTAAGTTATTGTTTTGCGTCAAATATTTACATATGTGTATAAGTTTCTTCAAGAATTACTTCCTTTTTCTATTTTTGTTAAAGACATCAAAGAATATGTACATGTTTAGTTTTGTATGAAAATTTTTGTTTTTTTGAAGAATTTTTGTTTTTTTTTTATTTACTTTTTGTAAAAGAATAAACTTTTTTTCGTTAAACTTTAAATTTGGCATTATTTCTGGTTTACGTGCAACAAAATCTCTTGATCGTCACAAAATATTTTGAGCGTCACACTTAGTTTTTTTCCCTTAAAACGCTTATAATTGCAGTTTTTTTAAATACATTGTTACAAGCCTATTACTTTGCAAGGAACCTTTAAGTTTAGGTCTTTTTTTAACAAAAATTTACATATTTTCATCTTAAAATTTTAAAGTAACTAGTCACTTTTTAAAAAAATTAAAAATCAAGGTGAAACGTGATTTTGTGTTTGTAATCGAAAAGGTGATTTTCGCAAAAGTCAATCTTGAGAAACAAAAGAACATCGTAGTAAGCTTGAATTTCAAATATTTTTGCATTTTTTGCATTTTTAGCGAATTTTTAAACATATTTGGTGTGTGACGCTCAAGATAGAAATCATAGAAAACCTAAAAAAAAATCAAAAAATATTGATTTTTTTGAGAGCCTAAAAGTACCACCGGCTTCTTCATCAATTTCTACATAAATTGGCAACTCTTACAGGCGAATTGAAAAAAACTTTAAAAATAAGCAAAAAAAAATTGTTGTGTACGTTTTTTTTGAAATTGACCCATATACTAAAATAAAACTAAATATCTTGCAAGCTAAATGCCAGCTTATATACAGGCTGCATTTCTTATCATACAAAAGAATATACGTGACCTCACGTAGATTCCATGTTCAAAAGAAATGATCGTATTAAAAAAGAAGCAACAAAAACCCCATATGTTTATGATCAGTAATAAACACACAGTATATCCCTTGTTGCATTCTTCCTAAAGTACGCTTGTAGATACATAATTAAACATTAATAATAGTAATAGTACGTGGAACCACAAAAATTCGGTTGGCGAAAAATTCGGTTGCAACTACAAAACTGTTTTCTGTATGTAGATCAGAATGAAAAGTGCGCTATTAAAATCAGCATTCCCGAAATATATATAATTGATGGTCACAACATTATTAATTTGTTTGATGTCATGCTGTGTTATTAGTGTCTGATAAACAGTTCTGTAAGAAAATGTTTAAAAAAATAAATTTAGCTGATTGAATTGAATTGGATTTTGAAATTCAAATTTAAGTCAAGACCAAAGTTTAGCAACGAATTTACCTTTGGTAGCCAAACTTTCGTCAAAATAGGAAACAGATTAGAATTCAATTTGTTTTATAGCTTTCGTGCTTGTCCTTAATATTGACATTCAAAATTCACTGAGAAAATTTTGTTGGACGAAAAACAATGAAATTTTTCAGTAAATCTATTAAATTTTCCTTCACAAAAAAAAACGAAAATTTATGAAAAGCTACATATTTTGTTAGGAGACCAATAAAAAACTGGAAGTTTTTATAAATCACATGATATTTATTCGTACAATTTTTTCAAACTAGCCTTAATTTAATAAAAAGATATTGCTGTTATCTGTAAAATATGTTTACGAAAAGATTACGTTAAATATCGTTAACCCTAAATAGCCTAACGAAATAACGTGAAATAGAATTAATACTAAAATAGCCTAACGAAATAACTTAAAATATCATTAACCTTAAAATACCATATTTCTAAAAATTAAAATGTCAATAACCTTGAAATAGCCTAACGAAATATCTACAAAATACCGTTATCCAATACCGATAACAGAATGAAACTGTTGCCAACCCTGGCAACTGACCTTTTATTTATTTAGCATTGATTGATAAATTAATGTTTATGTTTTTTCGGCTTCTATTGCCTAACTTAAGTAATAAAACGAAGTTTCATGTCATGTTTCATGTTAAATTAAACCATTAAGACTGTAACAAAATGTCTTCAAAAAAAGTTAACCTATGAACATCCATTTGTTGTAGTCTGTATTGTTTTGATTTACCCCCAAAAAAATGTATTTAGTATCTAGTTATATAACAAAACCTATAACAAAAATTTCCAAAAACTCCAAATTTGAAATAACTGCCTTGATTAAATTGCGATTTTTAGTTAATAGTTTATGTGAACTGAACACGCAGATATTTAATTTCTAAAACACCTTCAATGACCAATACTAACAAGGAGGGTATAACGACCAGGATTACAATTTTTATTTGGACGGTAGTTTTAGGTTCCCACACGTGATTTAAGATGTCTAAAATTATGTGTTTTGTCCAAGAAGGGTTGTCTTACTTTTCATCAAAATAGGTCTCAAAAGTTTCGTTATGTAGATTTTTTAAATTGACATGAAATTTACTTTATATAATTATAATCTTCTGGCATTATAATTTTAATATGATTTCTGGCATATGCCGACACGGCTGGCTCGGACGTAGTCTAATCTGGAGGTCCAATTTTCGATGACTTTTTCCAACATTTGTGGCTGTATATTGGCAATGAGGCGGTGAATGTTGTCTACAAAGTGGTCAATAGTTTCGGAATTATCGGCGTTGACTAGCTACTTCACATATCCACACAGAAATAGTTCAGCGGCGATAAATCTCACGATTTTGGAGGCCAATTCACGGGTCCGAAGCGTGAAACTATGCGGTTACCAAACGTTTCCTTCAATAAATCAATTGTGGCACGAGCTGTGTGACATGTTGCGCCGTCTTGTTGAAACCACAGCTCCTGCACATAATGGTTGTTCAATTGATGAACGAAAAAGCCAGCAATCGTGGCTCTATATCGGTCTCCATTGACTCTAACGTTCTGACCAGCATCGTTTTTAAAGAAGTACGGACTAATGATGCCACCAAACAGTCAGTTTTTCTGGATGTAACGGTGTCTCAACATACACTTGAGGATTATCATCACTCCAAGTACGGCAGTTTTGTTTATTGACGTACCCATTTAAAAAAAAAGTGAGCTTCATTGCTAAACAAAATGCTCAAAATTCGTGCGCGAACCATGATTTTCAAAATAAATTTGCACAATTCAGAAGCCTTGTTCAGGCGTCAGTCCATTCATGTTGATAAGCCATACCAAACTAAACATAAAATGACAAAATGGCCGCAAGTTAAAAAAGTATTGCCAACTTAAAGTTATATACCTGTATAAAAAGCACCCTTTATTTTCGTGTTCAGCTCTTCAATACACATCGTTCGAGTGCTATTACTCAAGCGATTTCGTAAAAACAATCTTTGTAGGGATATCCTAATGTCTATAGAATTTAAAGTATTCTTGGTAGTTTATGTCGGCACTTTATTACGGAATTGTAGAAGTGTTTAGCTAAAAATAATGGACAATAATGCCGATTTGTTTTCGTGAGTATTTGAAATTTGCTTACAAATAATTAAAGTTTTCGTATATTTAAGACATGTTTTTATACAAAAAAACAATTAATTTATCACCCGCATTTTAATCCTTAAACGTGAGATTGGGCAGCTGTAATTATACATGTCTGTTTTTGGCACCTCTACATCATACTAAAATTTCATGATAATTTGAGGGTTCGGTTCGGGATACCTTCCTTGTAAATATCCCAATTCTACCGTACACACAGTACGTAGGTACTTACTAGGGTATTCAAAGTATTGGGGTTTGGTTTTGTTCGAGTGATAGAGTAACTCGATTTTGGGGATTTTATTTTACTCGATTAAACGAGTACGACTTTACAATTACTCGAGCAACTTCAATAATTTCAATAGTTTTATTTCATTAATTTTTCCTTAAAAATTCATAATAAAACACAAAAAAATATAAAATCACAAGTTCCGAAATTTATTTTGTCATAATTTACAAAATAAGAAAGTTGGGAAATTAATTTAAAATTAAAAAAATATTTAATTTTTAAAAAAATTTTTAGTAATTAATTATAACAAAATTAATTACGATTGTCCCCTATGGGGAATGAGGAGTCAATTGACCTAAAAGTGACTGGTTAAAGAAGGACTTATCACAGGACTAGTATAATTTAATACTGAAGTGTGTTAAGCAGTGTCAACTCTTCTAAAATTACCAATCCTGTGACTGATAAAGGGAGAACATACTACTTAACCAGAATGCTTATTAACAAGAAAAAGCCAGTTGGCCAGAATTTTACCCATTGGAAGCTGTTTAGTTTTCGTTTATTTTTATGCCCATCTTTGTTTAGTCCTGTGGCATGCCACTATGTGGTTTAAAGCAGGACAAATGACCCCCTCCTATGACAAGCCCATGATAAAGTTGCCAGTTGTTTATATATGGTAGGGTTTAGCAGAGGACCGGTCTCTGGCACGAATTGACCGATCCTGTGGCACACGCATTATATGACGATTACAAACACTTTACCCCAGAAACAATTAAAGAAATATTCTAAAATAATATACAATTGAGGGGTTTTACATTATTTTCTTTCGTTTTTATAAAGTTCGACTTTAAGAAGACATTAGAGACATATCTTTTAAAAATTTTTCAAATATCAAAAATAATATGGCATTGCAGTATATACCTCTGAAAAATATTGAGTAAAAATCTTATAAATTACATAAACTTTTAATTAATTGGATTAATTTGAATATAGATCAGTAATGAAGAAAAAAGCTGTAACACCAAAAAATTATGAGAAGTTAACAATTCGAATCTTGCAAACATATTTAACACAATCTAATGGTTTTCCGATTGTTTCGATTTTTATTTTTTGTTGAATATTTAGATACTTTAAAATTTCGCTTAATTTATGGATATCTGTCCTTGTGGTCTTAATTTTTTTTTATAATTTCGACCCTTTATTTGAGATAATAATATCTGCAATTGTTTAAGGGTATTTTAAAAATATCTTTAAAAATTGCTAAAAATGTGAAATTTCAGGCATTGAACTTAGTGCTAAACACCTGTTCTCCAAAATTACCAAAGATAAAAATTGTTTATCAGTATTGTATTGCCTACATCGTGGTGCCACGTAAAAAGGTTATAGTCCTACTACAAAATACGTTTTTGATTTAAAATTTGTGTGCAATTTGAATGTCGAAAACTAAAGAAATGTATTTTGGGGTTCAGTGTGAAAGTACTGGGTAAAATAGTAAAATCCATATAACAGTTTCCAGAACAACTTATATTGTATTATAGCAGGTTCCAATTTATATTCTTTAACCGATTCTTTTAGTATGAAGTTTGTCCTATTTGCAATAGGTTATTTACCTCCAAACTAGAACATGTTGCTTTAGAACCGTTTTTAGAATCAGTTATAGAATTGAACGTGACCGGTGGTTAAAGAAGCTGTTCTAGAACAGGTTCAAAGGTAATCTGTTATAAAAGTTTTGCTGGGTTATATTGTAGTATTATGGTTCTAATTTATATTCTACAACCGATTATTTTTGTATATAGTTTGTGCTATTTACAACAGGATATTTACCTCGAAATAATAACTGGTGGCTTTAGAACAGTTTCTAGAACCAGTTTTAGAACCGGTTGTGGGACAGTGAAGCCTTCCATATCGACTCCACGGAACCTGTTCCAGAACCGTTTCTTTGCAACCGGTGGTAAAAGTAACTGGATTCTGATAAAACATTTTGCTGATTAGTTTTATATTTTAATAAAAAAAAAATATTTTTAAAAAATACGAAACAATTTATGTTTTTTTTTATAATATATAAACAGAAATTAAACATATTTTGATTTACTCCATTAACTCGATAAATCCTCAAAAATTTATCGAGCTATTCGTTACTAGAAATTGGCCATTTTAGTTAACTCAAAAAGTTGTTTGATTAAAATTCAAGGAATAATCGAGTAACGATTAACCGATTGAATACCCTAGTACTAACACATAAATAAACAATGACCAAATCTATCGTGCACGCAAACCATACTCCAAATACCTTAAACACATTTAAGGTAATTAAGACAAATAACAGCATTATTAATGTATTTAAGATTGTTTATAATCACAACAGAAATATGATCAGTATATACACTGAGAGAATTATCTGGATGATATCTATGAATTTTTGCATTAGGATCTATGAAGTGTTATTTGGATTCGTTCATTGAAACTTTTTTATTAAATTAAAGTAGTTTTTTATAAACTTTTATGAAAATTACAAGTTTGTTATAATTTTTATTAAAAATAAAAAATTATGTTTTTTGTGCAATGAAAATGAAAATTATTCAAGTTCGAGGCCATACTCTATATTTCTTCATTAGGATATTGTCCTAACAAATAATCTATAGAGTTTTTTGTTTTCAAATTTATTATTTGACCCTTTCAGGAATGTGTTGATAGATCTATTTCGGGAATTTTCTAGGTTCCCATCATCAGAACACGTTTTGAAAGCGGTAACAATCCCATGCCAAACATCAAATATTCATATGAACTAGTTTACTCACTACATGAGAACTAATATACATATGAGTTTGAAGTTAAAGATTATAACCATTGATCAAAAAATAAATTGAAAACTTGTTTGATGTGCAAGATCCACCTCTGGTGGATATTCAATACACGTTTTTCGTTTTTCTCTCCTTTTTATATTTTGTTTAGTTTGTAAACAAAACAGGGGAAGTAAACTAGGCGGTACTTTGCCTTTTTTACAAGTTTGTTATAATTTTTATTAAAAATTAAAAATTATGTTTTTTCGACCTTTAATTGTGCAATGAAAATGAAAATTATTCAAGTTCGAGGCCATACTCTATATTTTTTCATTTTCTTTATAATTTTTTTTGTCTACTTATATTTAGAAAATTTTTCCTGATTTTATCAGATTAATTTGTTATCTTGAATTAACTAAACTTTAGCTTCAATATAGCTAAATATTTGTAGATTTAACAGATTTAGCAAAAAAAAAAATCTGCTAAATATAGCAGTTCTTTTTGCAACGGACTTTTTAACTAATTTTTAGCACTTTTAGCAAAAATGTTTACTAATTTTTTTTTTCATCAGTGTAGCTTAGTGAAAAATTCATTAAAACTCGTCCAATAAAATTCTCTCTGTGTAAAGTAAAACAAAAAAAAAAGTACTTAAACAAACTTACTAAACAACTTACTTTTATTTTACAAAAAGTTAAAGTAAAAATAGCGCCTAAAAACATGTTTTAAATTTCTTTAAACTATAAACAGAACAAACAACATGTTTTAAAAATAAAAACAACAAAAAAAAAATAGGATTGACCACTTATTGTCTGGTACATTAAAATGTTGGCAAACTCTCTTTGTTTAATCTAAGCGAAAATTGTTTTCAGTGAAATCAAATTAAAGTTTTAATGTTAACTACACTCACATACACCGAAATAGAAACTTTGCAGAGATAATCTTAACTTCTGGCAGCAATATGAACATGCATGACTGAACCGGAAATGAAGCCTTAAGAAGAATTAAATATCAAATAAGGCCAAAAATCGAAAAAAAAAAATATACCGGATATGGTAAATGGAAAATTCAGCAATTATAGCAACAAAAAAACCAAAGAAATAACCAAAGATTAATCTTAAAAAATAAAAGAGAATTAACAAAAAGAAAAAAATAAATTCTAAAAATGGATGAAATGTCTTATGACGTGACAATGGAATAGATTGATTTAAAATCAACAAAGTTTTTATATTGATATTGATAACTTTTGATTTGATTTCTTTATTTCGCCCAGTGGTTTTTTTAGTCTTAATTTCAATGTAAGACTGCAATGAACGAACGACCAAAATCTTTTAGTGAAACTTTCCACACGTATGCCTAAAACTATTGAAAGTAATAAGTGTATACACAGAAAATAAAAACCCCTTGAACAAAAACTAAACTTTCTTTACAAAATTTTCATACTTTTGTGTATAGCAAACAATATTTTTTTTTTTCACCCAACCTACACAATTCTTATTAATTGAGATGGACAAGTGAGTCTGGCTTTAAAATAATGATTTTTATTATTTTATATACTTATAACACTAGTCAATGACCAAAACGAAATCTAGCTTTGAAACACATGTTTTGTAATAGACCTACAGAAAACGGATTCGTTGTGTCAACCGAATTTGTAGACAACCAAATTTTGGTAGTTCGAAGAAATATCACATAATTCGGTTGCAGATATAGAATAATTTAATTGTACATAAATTTATGAAAGTACTTCCAACTGAATTTATTTGGTAAACCCGACGAATTTTCTTCTTAAATAAAAACACTGTTTACATGTTTCTGTTTAGTTTTTATTCACACATAAAAATTAAGTGCCAACCGAATTGAAAAGTGTTGTTTTTAGGCTATAACCAATAAATTCAGTTAGTTTGATCATATTTTAATATGATTTCGGAATATTTTGGGTGTTGCAACAAAAATTCACCTGGGTTAACCGAATTTTGTTGGGAAACCCAATATTCAGTTGTACCAACCGATTTCAGTCGTAGTAACCGAACTTTAATTGGCATTTCTTTTCTCTGTGTGTTCTTTGATTTGTAATAGAGAATATTGCTTTAATTTTTAAAAGAAATTTAATTTAGGACTACATATGTAGTTCATGAAAAAACAGACCACATCAAATTACTGTATTGTGATTTTACATTTATTTTAAGCAGTAGTTTTTTTTTTTTGTTAAAAAAATAAAAAAAAATAAATATTAATTTTTACTGCAATTGTGGTTCGTTTTTGAACAGTAGGTAACAAATGACAATGTTATTTGAAAAATAAGTTGTCCTATTTCAAGTGAAATTTCATTTGTTTTTAACTACATTTGCAGTAGTCTTTACCTCCATAGTATTCTTAGTGTAGTTAATATATTATTTTCACCCTAATGAAAAATATGCTCAAAAATAAGCCAACTTCAATAGGCTAATATAATTATTTTTTTTTTAACAATTACTTTTATTTATCTACACTTTTTGTAGAGAGCCAATGACCCGCGATCTTCTATTTGACGTATTTTATGCATGATACCTCCAATTATGCTTTGGACGACATTCATGTCAATTTTTTTTTAACTGCTTTTAATTTTTTCTTCAATTCTTCAATGCATTTGGCTTTGCAACTATTTCCATACAATTTTAGCTTAAAAACCTCCAAAAGTCCTCAATTTGATTAAGCCATTGTAAAGTATTTTTGGCAGAATGTCAGCTTGCTAAATCTGGCCAAAATAATATGTCGTCTTTAGAGTGTTTATCTCTGATACATTTTTCCAGTTTTACTAAACATTTACTAATGTAAACATCCGCAGTTACAGCCATAGCTTCTTAATCCTGAATGTAAAGTTGTGATATACCTTTTGCCAAAATGGCTGCCCACACTAGTACTTTTAATTTAAACTTAGCTTTGGCCAAATACCGTACCTTTTAAAATCCAGAATAAATAGTTCCGTTGTTCCATGCAAAAGAAAAGTACTTTTCATCGTCCAAAATTTTTTAATTTAAATATATTTGGATTATTATGTATCTAATTGTATATAGTTTTATCTAATTGTATTAAATTTACTATAATTATATGTGATTATATCTGGACAAAGCTTGGATAGAATTGGATAGTTTTTTATTAAATTGTATCTATTTAAATATAATTAGATATAAAGTGATACAATTTAATAGAACCATTTTTCGGATCAAATTATATCCTCTTATATTTACGGAAAATATTTCATCATATATAATTTTATATAAACTTTTTTACTCGGGTGTTTACAAGTGAAATCAAAATGTTCCGAATTTTAAACCTTCGCAGTTTTTTAAGAGGATTTTTGCAGCTTTTAAGATAACTGAGTTTTGAGAACAGTATACAAAAAAAATGGTGTCAGCTAACCAATAACGGGATTCGAACATCACAAACTTGTAAGGAATTGGCCAGTGCCTTGCATGAGCTGAGCTTCTTCGTAAACAGCGCCTTTAAGGAATTCTAAAAATTTTAAGCGCAAATATTGAGTTTTATGAGCACTTGAAAAATTTTGAGAAATAAATTTTTTTTTTTTTCTTAAAAAAATATAACTTGAGTACATAGTTTACGACGGACTTAATTGGTTAAGTGTAAAAAATTATTTTTTTATTCCAAGCACATTGCGCTTTGTGACATCTAAAGCACTGTATCAATTACGCCAAAACGTACATCAAATAAAACATTTTTATGAGCTTAATACTAAAATCGAAAAGTCATAAAAAAAGTTTTAATTGCCAACTAAAAGTCGGTTTCTACTACTAAAATCTGTTGGTTCAACCGAATATTGTTTTTAAGAACAGAATTTTGTTAACACAACTGAGTGAAAACACCAAAAATATTTTGAAATCACATTTAATATTGTTGCACTAACCAAAATTTATTTGATGTCGCCAACAAAATACGCTTTTCAATTTAGTTGGCACTTTACATATTAAAAATCGCGGCTATTTTAAATCCAAATTTTTGCTAGCGGGGCTTGAAATAAAAAAATAAAAGAAAAAAACACTGATCAATTAAAGAAGTTCATCGGGACTGATTTTATAATTTTTTTTTTTTATTTGAGTTTTTTTCGTTCTGAAAAAAAGTTTAGTTTTTAGCCTAAAATAAAATATAAGTGGGGCCATTTTTCATATCCAATTTTGGGGCCTTTTCTCATTTTCATAAAAATTATTTTATTTGTTTGTGGAATTTTTTCCTTTGGGGTCATTTGAAAAATCGCCCCAATATGAAATGTGAAATTTGGCCGCAAGACATGTCCAAATTTCGCATTTCATATTGGGGTGACTTTTTAAATGACCCAAATTGGGGGCTTCTTTCAGTTTTCGCTTTTGGGGAATTTTTTGTTGGTGTAATTTTTAAAGGAGCCCTTGTTTTTATGTGGTTAATAAATATTATGAAACATTTCATAAATAGGATGATGTTGCTTTATAAGCTTTTATGAAATGTTTCATAACTATTTTTGTACATCAATAAAAGTTACAAAAATCAATTTAAGTTAAAAATTTTCATTTGGAATTAAAAAATATAATTGTCTATTTAAAAAACATCAATAAAAATTCCAAAATTTTATATTATATTAATTCTCTCAAATAATATTTAATTGATGTTCCAGAATTTTAAATATTTATTGTAGATATTGAGTTTTTAAAATATTAAATGGCAAATGATATATTCTATAATTCAAATCAAAAAAAAAAAAAAAAAATTTATTTTGTGTTTCTAAATTTCACTGTTTTTTTTCCTAAAGAGGAAAAATTTATTTTCACAAAGATTATGAAACGTTGTTATGAAATGATGAAATCGTATGAATCATTAGTCATAAATTTGTATTAAACTCTTCATCATATTCATTAAAACTTCATAAATATGATGAATAATTGATGACAAATTGTTTATGAAACAATTTCATGAATATGATGAAACTTTTTTAACTGAGTGTAGTTGTTATATTGTAATGCAAAAATTAATTGATATCAAACGATATCAGTGTAGATCTGATATATTAATGTTATTAATTTTTTTCTATTTTGACAATGTAAATTGAGTTTAATTTGAGTTTCTCGATATGTATCGAAAGATATCGATGTTTACCGCTTAAATAAAGACATACGAATACTCATGGATATCTTCCATAATTAGCGATTTCATTGATTTTTACCAATTTTATTGATTGCTGACGCAAGCATGACTCGGAAAATTCGCCGTATATATTAATGAGATGCTTACTTTGGAAAAGGGATAGTGGATAGCGTTAGAAAATATAATGGGCTTCCAACATATCAGCACTGTAATTGCGCGATGTGATAAGTCTTAGAAAAGTTATTGCTTTCCACCTGATGGAGAGTTGCCTAACTTATTGAAGCTTTTTGGTTCATAATCCTGATTCATTATTTTACTTCGGTGGGGTTAAGTGCTATTGGGACAGAGATAGAAAACTCAAACAATTTTTTTCTAATTCGCTGTTGTCGTCAACGGGAACTGAACCCGGGACTATCTGTGTACCAGTCCAACGCGCTTACCATTACACCACAACGCCCACTGGGTAGGATTTTATATCGATACATTTTATGTGTAGTGAGTATATCAATTTTGTGAACATTTATTTTTATGTGAGATTTTATTTGTTCGGTTTTAGATCATGACAAATTTTTCTCTAAATTAACAGAAAAATTATAATTTTTATATGATAATTTACTTTGACTATTAGAAAAAAAAACACAGAAAAAGTTATTAGACACTAGCATGAATGGAATGCATTTTCTGACCCACTACGGTCTTCATCAACATTCTTCGTGCCATTTAGTGTTAATCGTAAATATCATCTATTTAACTCACATGTTAAAGAAATTGGGTAACTTTAAATTTTTATTATATTTTATCGATCGAGTGTTTTACAATTTCGTTATTTCAGGATTTTTAAAAACGTATAGCTGTCAAACGAAACAATTTCCGTTTAATTCGTTTCATAAGAGAGGATAAGTAAGTGTTTTCAATAAAAAAATTACACTTTGTTCGAAAACTTCCAGCTTTTTGCATAGAAAATCGAAGATCGATTCTTATTTGTCTTAAACTTTGCAAAAATATTTCTTACATCTATTCATAATTTGACCATGCGTCCCCTAACCAATGGTACCAACAAATATCACAAATATTTAAAACAACAAATTATAAACTACTTCGCGAGTTAAAACACGTAGCAATCATAATATTATATTCATAATTATATAATGATCCTCTTCTTCATTTCCGCTTAACTCCCTGTGGAGCATAGGGCCTCTACCCATTAGATGCTCATACGAGGTGTTATCTTTTCCCACCTTGGCATTAAAGTCTCCCTTACATATTAGTATGTCTCCTTTAGGTGTTTTTGAAAGCGCTTGATCCAGATCGCTATAGAATTTCGTTTTCGACTTTATTGACGAGGTTTCAGTAGGAGCATAGACCTTAACAATGGTGATGTTACGAATTCGGGAGTGAAATCTCACTGTTATTATGCGCTCATTGACTGGGTTCCAGCTTATAAGAGCTTTAGATGCGCTACGACTTAGGAAAACAGCAACTCCATCGCTATGGATATCACCTTCTTCCCTGCCAGAATATATTAGCTTTTCACCGGACTGCATTGTGTGGAGCCCTGATCCGTTCCATCTTCATTCACTTATACCAATAATATCTAATCTTAATTAATCAAGTTCCTTTGCCAGTTGTGAGAGTTTTCCACACTCGAAGAGCGTCCTGACATTCCAACAGGCTATCCTGGTACGTTTTTTGAATGCGAATATAATGATCCTAGATGATTTAATGATCATATTATGATTATTATTATGATTACGCAGTAGTCATAATAGGATCAGTCAGAATCATATTTATGATTGTTAGGATCATAATATGATAAATTCTTGTCCCAATAATGTCGATATTTTTTCTCTGCGTGTTCGAGCTCAAATTATTTTTTTTTTATTATTGATATGAGTTCCCATTGTAGTGCATGTTTAGTATTACATCTTAGATTTTACCCAATTTTTGCATTATTAATATGTCAAACAAAAATATTTCGAGATTTTCTTGTATCACCCGTCCATCTCTAATTTAAGATTTATATGTGTATTTTGGGTACAAAAAAATATGAACCAACTACAATGACAATATATGAAGTGACAAACGCTTTCAATAGGAACGTGTTTGTCATTCTTAAATGCTACGTGATGATTTTTCAACTCCTCATACTTTGCAAACTTGTTGTAAGTGTAGTTTATGTGTAGTGGTGGTGGATTTAGTATAAAAAAAATATTGTCTAAATGTCCTTCGGGTCTTTCGATCAATAACTAAATAAACTAACCTCAATTATATACTATTCATAGTATCAACACTAACTCAATATTAAGATCTTTAGATAAAAAGAAACACACCCACACATATATACACCGTCACAAAGAAATATATTTAAGAACACTTCATCAAACAGGGAAAAAAAGTTTTGATTTCACATAGCATTATATGACTTTTTCCCCAAACAATATGGTTTATTTGCAAATTATTATATATTTTTTTTTTGTTTTTTGTAAATGAACTCTAACAACTATCAAAAATATTTATGCTTTAAAAAAGCATTATTTAAAGATTTTAAATATAATAAAATATATTAAATATTTTTATGTTTTATTTGTTATGTCTTGTTATATAAATGTCTTATTTGTTTTTTAGGGCCAAATGTTTAAAGGTTTGGATTTTTATGTAGATGTCAAATTTACTAAATTTTATGTTTAAACATGATTTATTTTATTTGTTTTGTTATTTTGAACTTTACCATTTTCAAAATCTACATTAAGTAGAATATTTATTATTTTTTGTTTGTAGTAGTAGTTAGCATAGAAAATAAAACTTACAAACACAACCACAAAGTAGGATCAAAAATTATTTTTTCTTTTTTTTTTTAAGTCTATACCACAAAAAGTTAAAAATCTCATTAAATCATTTCACGTAGATATTGCACACTAAATTTGATAAAAAAAAAAACTGAATAACAAGAACTTAGTTAAAGTTGAACAAAAACTTATAACAAGGAATATCTTTCAATTGAATAATAACGTTTAGAAACCTATATGAAAATTTTAAATCCCACCCAGTCAGAAACTGTCAGTGCTACAAAAACATCAAGCAGGGGTATAATACTATATAACCGAGGCATTGTAAATGAATAATTGGCAGAACATTTCTTTAAGATGCTTTACCAGCCTTTCCCAAAAGTGTTTTCCCAGTATATGTGTCACCATAATTTCAGTACCGTACAAAGCAAAATCATTAGCAACGACTTGGCTGGGACCACTATGCCAACGTTGGTAAAAGGTGTTTCCAGTCAGAAATTGCCAATGGCTTTAAATTCTTACCACTGTACAGTGGGATATTTTCTCAAAATTTGTGGAAATTATTCGGCCATTTCATATTGCACCATTTAAAATTTATTGAAATATGTTCAAAAATTGCTTCAAACAAGTTAAAAAATATTAAAAATTAACTGAAGTTAACTGAAGTTAACTGAAAATATCAACTAAAACTCAGTGAGAGGTAAACCAAGAGGAATTTTTCGTTGTCAGATTTAAAGGACCACCACAAAAATAAAATTGTTGGTGATAAAATTTTGAGAACAAAGTTGTTAGCGCTAACAAAAATTATTAACTATTTTCTATAAAGTGTATGCCGGAATCGAACCAGCAACCCCCTACAGACTTTGGCTTGTAACATCACATGTTAACGATATACCCCACGGTCTGCACAACTTTAAGTGTGACGTATTTAAATTTCGTTAATCACAGTCTGAATCTGCAACGCAGATTTAAATTAAATAAAGGACATATGTTATAAAGCACATAAATTTAAGGCTGGCCTGTTTTTTATGTGCCATCTCGAAAGTTAAAGGGTTAAAATGTGGGGACAAATATGAAACCATTTTGAGTTTTTTTTTGGTAGTTATTGCGTTTCTCCTAAAGAAATCCTAGGAAAATGCGGGCTCTATGCAATAAGTCCCAGGTGCAAACAGTCCCAGTGCAAAAGCTCCCAATGAAATAAATTCTAAAAAAATGAAATATGTCCCGTCTCGAAAACTGAAATAAATTCTAAAAAAAAATGAAATAATTTCCAAAACAAAAATGAAACAAATCCTATGTTTTGGTTCTTATTTCATCATGAAATAATTTCCAAAGAATAAAAATGAAATAACTCCTAAAAATAGTCCATGCAACACAAATGAAGTAAGGGCGTACCGTTATATTCCCCAAAGTCGTATTGCACAAAAACCAAAATGACATATTGCCCAAATGTCCGCATATCCCCCAAAATAGTGGATGTTAATATGTTATAATGACCAAATCAATGAAAGAAAATCCAAAACTATTTTTTGGGTGCTATGGCATTTTATTTTGAAAAAAACTTTTTTTTGGGCGCTATTACGGTAAAAAAAGAAGTTATTGCCCAAAATCATAATTTTTTTTTTTTTTTAAATGTCATAAGACATAATGTCTTTTATGTCGCACGCAGAAAAAACTTTATTTCGCGAAGCCGCCTGCCGCGTTCTACGGAGGAAAAATCCCCTAAGAGCGGCCGAAGGCCTCCACCCAGAAGAACTTGTTTTTCAAATCAGATGTCGAATCCGTTAAAATGTTATATTTTTAAGACATCAAGTAACATTTATTTGACCTGTCATAACTTTTTATGTCCCATAATACCAACCCACACCAAGATTTATTGTTTTTTAATGATTATTTTTTTAAAAGTCTATTTTATTAAAAATGTTACGTATATATTAGTGCCTAAACGTTAAATAAACAGAAGGCCAATGCTCTGCTATTTTATTTAATATATAAAACAATCAATTAGCTGTTTAAATGACAAAGCTATGACTGGTCAAATTAAATTACGTATTGTCTTAAAAATAAGATTTCAACGGATTCGACATTGGATTTGTAAAAGAAGTTTTTTCTGTGTGGAGGCCTTCGGCCGCTCTTAGGATTTTTTTCCTCCGTAGAACGCGTCAGGCGGCTACACGAAATAAAGTTTTTTCTGCATGCGACACAAAAAAATAAAATTGAAGCAAATTTTTTAAGTTTCCTTAAAACTCTTTTGTTTGATTTCATAAATCAGCCTTGACATTTAAGATCTTATGACATTTAAAAAAAAAAAAATATGATTTTGGGCAATTACTTCATTTTTTACCGTCATAGCGCCCAAATTTATTTTGGTCAAACAAAAAACCGTCATAGCGCCCAACAAAAAATGTTGTTTCGTCCAAATCAATGTCGTATTGCCCAAAAACAAGAAAAATTTTACAACAACAATTTACATATAATTTTTTTTGGGCGCTAAGTCCCACGCTAAGTTATGTTCATTTCGGAATTACTGCATTATGAAGTAACACCTAATAACAAAAATGAAATAACTTCTAAAAAAATTAAATAACTGCAAAAGAACTGGGTATTATTTCATTTGAAATTATCCAAAATTTGTATAAAAATTGTTGGGACTTATTACATTTTTTTTGTTTGGACTTTTTCACCTGGGAGTTATTGCACAGAGCCGAAAATGTGGTATCACTGGAAAATTTTTTCAGGTAAGCATTTCGCGGTGCAATGTTTTGTATAAGTAATTTTTGGGTACTTTATATGAAGATGTATACCGATACGACGTCAAAACTTAAATATATTAACCCTTATTAAATTAAACTCGACACGTATTTTTAGCTTTCTTCGATATTCGGCCAAACGCAATACTTTTTAGTGTATAAATAAAATTCAAAATGTTTATTAGTTGAATGTAACTTATAAATATTTTGAATTTTATTTTTTTAAATTTGAGGCATGCTCCCACACAAAAAGTGCCAAAATTAACGGGTTTTTCCAAATTATTTATTTTGCTTATATCTAAAAGTGGCATTATTTTTACTTCATGGTATGTATTTTTTTAATAAGTTTTTGAAGGATATAAAAAATTATATATAAGTAACAAACATTAGTAGTTAAATTCAGCAAACATGTGTTTTTTTTTTTTTTTGTACTTCCACACACAAAATAGTACTTTCTGCAATTTTGGCATTCTTGTTTGTCGTACATTAACCGCTTTGTTAGGAAAAATATAATCGCAATATTAAGACGTGTCTTCTTAAAAATTGTTTAATAAAAAAAGTGTTACAGAATACAATATGTTGGCAGTGGCAACACAATTGTAACCTTTCCCAGTAAAATAGTAAAATCCAAATAACTGGTTTCAGAACATCTTATACTGTATTATAACAAGTTCTAATTTCTGTTCTGCAACTGGTTCTTTTTATATGGAGTTTGTCGAATTTGCAATAGGTTCCTAACCTCCAAACAAGAACAGGTTGCTTTAGAACCAGTTATAGAACTGGTTCTAGGGCAGTGACACATTACATTTCGACTCCCAGGAACATGTTCTAAAACCGGTTCCATGTAGCCGGTGGTAAAAGAAGTTGTTCTAGAACAGGTTCAGAGGTAATCTGTACTAAAAAATGTTGCTGGGTTAATAATTTTTAATATGGAATAATTAAAATCCAATATTTTACATAAATTTATATTGATGTTTATTTTTTTTGTGTATATATTAAAAACTAATGTAGATATAAGTACACTCCCAGCAAAATCTCAATAATCTCATTACCAGTATCTAAATAGTAATCAGTAGAATTACGGCCAACTGCATATAATTCGGCATCAAAACTCATTATTTTTATGTAGTCTTACATATTTGCTTCATGAAAAAACGCACAAAATTTGTACCCTCGCTTACCCGTTGCATTACAAAAAAAAAAAAAAAATAAGTGGTTACCAAAATAATTAGTTATTCGCAAACTTATAAGCAACTAAAAAATATGTATAAATAATAAGGCTTTACTTTATACTTTTCAGTAATTAAAAAATAAATAGTTGACAAAAAGACATTATATTTGTAATTTAATAAGTAGTCTCGGGTAAGCTTGACTAATTCTAACAACGACTTCGTCAAACAAAGACAACTATTGCTGGTGCCGACTTATAATGTGCTGAGATATTTGTTTTCATTATATAACCACTTACGTAGTAAATAAAGTTTCGGCTATAAAGTACACATGTAACCTACAGAAGTTGTATGTATCATGGCTCTATAGCGGTCACCATTGACTGTAACGTTCTGACAGCATCGTTTTAAAAGAAGTACGGATTGCACCAGCCCATAAAGCACAACAAACAGTCAGTTTTTCTGGATGTAACGGTGTCTTAACATACACTTGAGGATTATCATCACTCCAAATACGGCAGTTTTGTTCATTGACGTATCCATTTAACCAAAATGACCGTAGAATGGACATAGTGCGCGATATTTATTTCGAACAGAACCATGATTTTCAAAATAAATTTGCACAATTTGGAAGAGTTGTTCTGGCGTCAGTCTATTCATGTTGAAATGCCAAACCAAACTATTCATATGTAAATCACTTGACAGCTGACAAAGTGACCGCCAGTTAAAAAAGTGTTGCCAACTTAAAGTTATATACCTGTATAAAAAACACCCTTTAAACTAGGTAAAGCAAAAAAATTTTGGTAGATAAACATATTGTTTATTTTTCGTGCCTAACAAGTGGCATAAATTTTGTTGTAAAAATGCGTAAGTCGGTTTTTTGAGGGATCACCTTTTTTTGTTTTTTTTTCTCAAAATTGACAAGTTGTTTCCAGCAAACCTTATGCCAATGCTAGCATATTTGAGCAAAACAAAGGTTACCCAGCACATATCATTCACTTACATTTTAAGCTATCAATCTGGCGTACAGTGCTCAAATCCTGGCAGAACCAAAAAAATTAAAAATTAACTTTTAATTAATTAATTTCATTTTAGAAACTCTATTTTTAGGCCACCCATTTTATGGTTCTACCAGCATTTTGCCAATGTTTGAAATTTTTTTTTACCAACTGCTTTTCCTACAATTTTTGTGTAATGATGTTATCATTTTGAGATTGGACAATAAAGAGTGTTCCTTTCTAAATTTCCATCGCTACTTTCCCGTCATAATAAACTTAATATTTCATTATTTATATGAAAGCACATTTTTAAAATTATAACGGAAATTGATTTACGATTTTATTTAGTTTTTCTGAAAGAAGCAGAAGAATTTTTTCTTTGGGAATTTAAAGAAAATAAACAGATGTAAAAAAATTTTGATATCACATTATTTTCATAAGAATTGGTTATTATTTTTTAAATTTAATTTATGTGTTTTTTCTCTACGTTCAATTGAAAAGTTACTCGTACTTAAATTTTCGTCCTTATATCCCATACACTTGTATATTTAAGGTAAACACAATAAGGAATAGACAAAAAATAAGTAGAAAGGACAACAAATTTTAGATGATATTGGCAAATAAACAACAACTAGACCAGAAATAAGATACAAAATACAGCAACTGCTGTATATGAAAATTGTATACAGATGCATGAAGAAAATTTACCGTAAGCGTGAATGAATTATACCCAGTAAACAATTTAAGTTAAAAAAAATTTTTTTAAAATCATTATAGACTGGAGATATTTAGCTCGAAATTAATATTAAATAAAGTTAAATGGATTTTAAGTATATAAATTACCACCACACGCCGAGAAAATTTTAGCTGTTTGCCAACTGAAATTTGGTTACTTCGACTCAAATTCGGTTATTACGAATCGGTTGAAACAATTTAACAATAGTTTTCACAAAAAAAGTTCGGTTAATTCAACTGAAGTTTAGCTACAATACCCAAAATATTCAGAAATCTAATGAAAATATCGTTGTACTAACTGAATTTATAAGTTGTTACCATTAAAACAAACTTTTTAAATCGGTTGGTCGGTTTATTTCTCTGTGCTCAGCAAATCTAATTTCAATTAACAATATATTTATAAAGTTATGATAAAGTTACACTCAGAATACAAACTCGATAATTAAAAGATAGCTATTCTATTGTAGCAGCCAAAACATTCGATTGTCAACAAATAATTAAAAAATTATCAATTTCTTGGTAACTTCATTAATAATTAAAAATATAGATAATATTCTGTTCCACCAGCAAGGGTGTAAAGTTGTCTAGCTTGCTAGCAACAAGTGCCTAAGGTCACCTGCACGTTGGTTTCAATGGAGGTACGTTCTTGGAGGCTAACGATCATGGCTATTTAAACGGGTTACCTATTTTTCTATCTACTTTGGTTGATGGTTCACTAGGTTTCCCATTAATCACATTCAAGGTATAGCACTGCCGAGTTGTTCGGAGCTAGAGTGGAAGTAGCTTCGGCTACAAGGTCTTACCAAAGACTTTAAATTTGTACCATGGGAGCCATTGGCCCGCGGTGAAGGTACCTAGAGGGATCCTCTGTTGTAAATCAATACGAACTACGACATGTCCAAGGTATACATGTGATACCAGAAGATGGAAAAAAATGACGGAAGGGTGTGAAGCCGGACGATAATCTCAGTGTTTGCTGTTTGAAGAATGGTTTTCTACATCTGGATATTGGATGGATGTCAGAACAAAATGTTCTCATGAAATTTTAGTTGGATCTAAGTACACAGAATGTTCTTAAAAAGTAGTGATGTCGGATCTGAAGACATAAAAAAGTGTGAAATGACGGAAAGGTGTGAAGCCTGACTATAATCCCAGTTGATGGACTAGACGAAATGAACCAAAAAGGAGTGATGTTGTGTAAAGGGTGAAAAAGTTTTAGATTCCTTAAGTTTTAATACCGTCGTAGAAAGACAGAAAGGATCTAAAGTATGCTGTTGTGATGTCGAGCTGGCGGCAGGTGTTGTTTGGGTGGTTCGTTGTCTGGCTGTTTGAAGAAAGGTTTCTACATCTGGTTGTTCAAGAAGGATGTTGGTTGGTCATTTGTCTGGTAATTATATATACAGTGACATGTCAATGTGTTCGTATTGTTTACATGATCCTGCTATGGACCATAACGGTAATGGCTATTGGTAAAGGGCCTTCGTGGAATTTCGTGGTGGCTGTGGTTATGCCTAAGCAGGAACACACTTCGGTGTTCGGTATGGAGTTGCACTCTCAACCGGGTGCTGTGACCCAAAGATCAATCAGATGTTTAGATAGGTCTCGACCTCACCTAGTGTTTCAATACACCGTGGAGTTTAGCCAAAAGGCAGGTATACACGTTAATCAAAACACATTTGTTCCACCACCAAATTCTGTAACAATTAAATTAACAAATAATTTTCATGACAATAATATATTATTCACTTCCAGCGTATGTTAAACAATATTTGGATATCCAGACGCCTAAAGACAAATTGAACTGTAATTAATCGTATGAAAACATAGGAACATTTTTGAATACACAAAATATTACTAAAATTCATGTTAGTCTTATTATTTTTCTCCGTTTTATTCCCTGGAAATCTGAAAATTTACGAAAAGTTAAATACTATCGTTTTTTGTAACTAACGTTTAGTTTTATTTTTTCTCTACTATACAAATAAATTTATGAATGCTTCACAAAATAAGGAAATTAATTTGAGGCCTCTAAACAAATTATCACTTAATATTTTTCAAGTTTTAAGTTCCCTCGAAAAAAAGGAAGAAATATGTTAATACGACTTAAAATCGAATATTTTTATTTAAAATTACCCGGTTTATTGGGTTCAAGACAAAAAAAAATTGCAAACTACTAGTCGATACAATTTCAGATGTAATGTTACAAAAAAATGTGCAACGTAGCGTAAGGCAAGGAAATAAACATTTTGCCTTGATGCACACAATACACACCAAACAATCAAATGAATTGAGTATTGTGACGTTTGCCTCTGACACAAACATAACCTATGAAGAAATCAAAAAAAAAGTGGAAAAGGAAGAAGTTGAAAAAAAAATAATAACAAAATCAACAACAAAACGAGTATTATATTGACACATACACTCCAACAAACACACATGCACACAATCAAAAACACACATACAATTACTACATTTCTACTACTTCATCTATGTTCACATATGTTGTATGTATTTGTATTTATTTTGATTGTCGCCATTTGCAACGGAAATGAAAAATCAAATTGAAACAGCGTCAAGTATAAAAGCAAAGTTAAAGAAGATGTAGAAAAAAATAAATAAAAAGGAAAATAACTATCCTTACACTTTCTGTTAAAAGTAGTCCTTTTTTTCATAAAGTTACATGTAGTTTGTAGTTATACGTTGTAACATGCATACACATACACACAACTGAGGAATTTCAAAATTTTCGACACTAGTTATGCATAATTGCATTATTTATAAAAAATTTTTTTTTTGTTTGAAATGATTAACATTTGGTTTTGCATTTATATGTTAGCCGATGTTTAATCATGCTAAGTCCATTCGCTTTAATCATTTACGCCTCAACAGTTATGGCGGTTTTGATTTTAATGCAAATTAAAAAATATTAAAATTAAAGTTTTTGCTTGTATTTTACTAAAGTTATATCAATTTATGGATTTCATAGTATTTATCGAATTTCAAATATATTTTACACCACCAAAAATTTAAAAAGATATAAGCAATATTTTTTTTTTCATTCATTAAACTTGAAAATAAAACCACGATTATTTTGGACGCTACACTTCTTGCCAGTTTTATGTTGTTTCATTTAGTTAAGGTTTACCTATTTGCAGAAGAAAACAATATTAAATACTTTAAATTCACAAAATTAAACATTTTATATAAAAATGCTTTTGAAATTTATGAAATTGCTGTATGACTTTTCAATTTTAGTATTAAGATCATTTAAATCTAAACCCAGAAAACAGATTGGTTAGAATTCGGTTAAAACCATTCAAATTAACTTGATAGGTCATTAATTCATTAGAAATTACCTATAATCGATTAATAAAGCAAAAATACTGTACTTGACAATTAGAAAGAGGAAACAGGAACTAAAAAACAATCCTAAAAAAACTATCGTAACAATAATTGTATATATTGTTATTTCCAATTGTGTGTGGCGTTGTGGTGTAATGGTTAGCGCATTGGGCTATTACACAGATGGTCCCGGGTTCGACAACATCAATTTAGAAAAATAATATGTATGAGTTTTCTATCACTTATATGTATCGCTGCACCCACCTTCCGTGTTCCCATAGCACTTAACCCCCACCGAAGTAAAATAATGAATCAGGGCTATGAAACAAAAAGCTTCAATAAATTCGCCAAGTCTACATCAGGTGGTAAGCAACAACTGTTATAAGACTTATCTACTTGATCAATTACAGTGTTGCCATGTTTGAAGCCCTTCATCTTTCATCACCTTTCATCTGTCCACTAACCCCTTTCCAAAGAAAGCAACACATTAATTAATAGGAAGAATTTCCTGAATGTTGCTTCTCTTTAAAAAAAAAAAAAAAAAATATAATAAATTTTCAAATAAAATTTGGTTAGTAATTGTGTACGGTAGAAGGAACCATTTTTTTAAGGATAATACAAACAAATTGGTGCAATAAATCAAATTTATTAAAAAATTTTCACTAATCAAAAGTGATGACTGCAAATACGGGTTTCCCATTCAAATATGCAATTAAATTAGGGTTTCAGTAGAACCAACCGAATAGTGGATTGCATTATTTATAATGATCGCAATTGGTAAACGAATACGTTTGTTTTCTTAACAAAATATTTAAATTCAAATTTTACGCTCAACATTTATAAGTGTTTGTGGTGTAAACGGTAGGGCGGCAGCAATTTACTCCGTGTTTCCGAGTTCAAATCCCTGATAAGACAAACACAATTTTTTTTTTAATTAAAATAAAATACTTAAATGTGCAGACAGCAAATAATGTAAAGAAAAAAAATTAAAAGTAATTGTGGCGCAATCAGTAGAACAGAGGACTTTTAATCTTTAGGCCACGTTTCAATACTTGAAAAATCAAAAAAGTTTTTTAACCCCCCCGTCAAACACATATTCTGAAACCTTCGAACAAACACATATGTCTGTCCAGACCCCTATACGTTTTCATGCATTTTTATGGCAAAAAGGGTACCCTAACTTTGAATTGAATGAAGTATGCTCGTATATTATTTTGGTAAAAATGTTAAAAAAATTGTATTCATTTGTGGAAAGCATGAAAAACAAGTATAATCAACTTTAGAATGTTGTTGGCACACACGAGTAGTGCATTTGGTGCAGTAAAAACGTGTGTTCCTACGCAGCTTTTCGTCTTGCGTGAGAATAATTCTGCAATCTTTTTTAGAATTCAGTATACTAGGGCCGCTTTGTTGGTTAGGCAGCATGTTGCTGGGAATATTCAACGGCCTTCCAAAGAAAGATTCAATGGCCAAAACGGCTTGAATGTTGTCCCAAAATATGGTTGTTGTTCATGCGATTTCAGTATTAGCAAGCACCAATTGTTTACTCAGCGTGTTCAAGAACAATCCTCGCTTCTCTTTTCTGTTTCCTATATTTTCATTGCATATGATGTAAGCGGCTAATCCCATGACGTCTATCATGTTGCAAAAAATGCTAATGGCCAACGTCTGGTTGACCGTTTTGTGGAGTAATGCGATACTATTTGATCCATTGTATCAATGCCGGCATTTGTTGAATTGTAAAATAATATAGCTTCCGGTTTTTTTGCTACGCCTTCAACTTTCTTGGTGTAGTGCACAGTGGATAGTAGATTTACTGCTTTGTTCTTCTTTGGAACGTAGCTACACAGATGAAAGCATTTCCGTTTGCTGTCTTTTTTCACTTCTTTGGGAAGACACCTTTTGTTTGATCTAATGGTGCCAACGTATGCTAGTTCAATCGACTAAAGACTAATGTTGTAAAGACTAATGTTGTAAAGAAGTTATCAGCAACAATAGTTCTGCCGCTGTTGGTGTATCGATTAACCAAACTCACGAGCACATTTTCGCCTTGGTTTGTCTCTCGTTGTTCTCCCTTCTTACCAGTGTACAGTTTTTTTTTTTTTTTTTTTTTTTTTTTTTTTTTTTTTTTTTTTTGTAAAAAGATTTTATTTCACAATATAATTCATAATAACAGATGTCTCGCGCCAAAAAGGCTTAGTGAGACGAGTTGACAAAATTAATTTATCTTATAAATAAGTAACAATAAGTTTTATAATATTATATACATTATATTTACATCTTTTATAAAAGATAAAAAAAAAAAAATTATTCAAGAAGCATTTCTATTCGTTCCAAAAGATATTCCTTTACGTTACTTTTAAAAATAGATAACCGATTACACATTTTTAATCTTTCTGGCAAATTATTATACTTTAAACTACCCGAATATTCTATTCTTTGCTTGGTTGTCTCCAATCTGCATCGTCTTAATCTAAGATTTCCAGCATTTCTTGTGTTAAATTGATTCTGATTAATAGTAAGTTTAACTGAACGATGACCAATGTTGTTGATAGATTTGTATACGTAATACAAAAGTTGTTTTTCGTACAAACCATGTATAGGTAAAATGTTTTTACAATGCTCATTAAACAGTGATAAAGTACTATGTCTAAGAGTTAAATTAAATACACATTTAAGAGCTTTATTTTGAACAGATTGCAATGATTTTAGTTCATTATTATTTTTATATGCATAAATAATTGCAAGGTACTCGAGGCGACTATGTATAATAGATTGGTAAATTAACATTTTTGTTCTTGAACTTAATTTTCTCTTTAATTTAAAAAGCATACCAGAAGCTGAAGCAATTTTGGTCTTCAAATATCCCATATGAGCATCCCATGATAAACTACTTTCAAAATAATACCTAAGTATTTCATTTCATGTACTTCATTTACTATCTTCCCGTTGACGTAGATACAAAAATTATTATTCAAAACTTGTGAGTGAGGTCGAAAACGTAACAATTTAGTTTTATCTGCATTAAGTACAAGTCGATTTAATCTTGCAAATTCAAATAATAATGATGAATCTCGTTCCATTTGTTGTTTTGAGTACCAAGTCAAATTTATAAGGATAAAAAATCGAAACGTCATCTGCAAACATAACAATTTTACCAAAAAGGCCAATATTATTGATATCATTAAGATATAACATAAAAGAAGAGGTCCTAACACACTACCCTGCGGCACTCCACACTTCACAGAAGCAACAGAACTTTTCTGTCCTAAGACATCAACATATTGTTTTCTGTTTGTTAAAAAACTTTCAATTAGTTTAAGTCATTACCAACAATACCGTAATAATGAAGTTTTTCGATTAAAATCTTGTGGTCTACCAGGTCAAATGCTTTACTGAAATCATAAAATATACCAGCAACTCCACTATACCCTTTATCCAGACCTTCACATATAGTGTTAACAACACTGACCACTGCCTCGTCAGTACCACAACCCTGAACAAATCCGAATTGATTTTTGTATAATAACGATTCTTTATCAAGAAAATCCCTCAACTGAGAGTGAATTATTTTTTCAAATACTTTATCAATACTAGAAAGTAACGCGATAGGACGGTATTTATCAACCGCATTTGCATGTGAATCTTTCGGTATGGGAATGACTTTATGTAGTTTAAGGGCTTCTGGATAAACAGATGTACTGATCATGACATTGAAAATTCTAGCTAATTGTGGTGACAATACTTTAGAACAGTATATTAGTAGTTTTGAAGAAATATTATCATTACCAGTACTATTTGATTTTTTCAAATTCATTATAATGTTTTTCTACTTCATTTGATGTGACAGCTTTTAGCGAAAAGCGTTTATTATGCTGGGTTTAAAGATCTCAATGAGTTACAACTATCGTTGGGATACTTTTCAATACTTTCTCTTAACGTGTCAACAGCACCAATAAAGTAGTCATTTAAAAGTGTTGATTTTATTTTATTATCTATAACACTTATTCCATTTGCATTTGTAATATTAATAGTTTTATTCTGCTTACGTCCGGTTACTTCGTTTAAAAATCGCCAACATTTCTTCATATCGCCTCCACAACTCAAAATATTATCCTCATAATAATCATTCATTGAAATTCTCGTTGCTTTTCTAATAACCTTGCTAATTCTTTTAAGACTTTGATTAATAGCTACATCATTCAAATTATTTCCTTAACGGATATTTGGTTTTCGCATAGCATGCCCACCATACTTTTATGGCATACTTTGCGGGCTTTGATGGGATATATTGCGTAAACTTTGTGCGCCCACGGTATGGAAATATCTGCTCATCGATGGTTACATTGTATATGGCCAGGCATATGTGTTTGTTCAAGGGGGGACTATTTTCTTTTGCAGTTTTCGTCATGTTGGAACGATATTTTTGATTTTTTTTTACATATAGAAAGCCAACAATATTTAAGTCGGCTACCAAGAAATACAGGTATCTACCTAAACTAGAAGTATGTGTAATTAATGCTCAAAAATGAAATATGCCTGGCCAGAAACCATGTGTTTGTCCAAGGGTTAATGTCAATAAAATGTTGTGGAACGTAATAGGACGTATCCTAAAAACGGAGTGTTACATCATTTCCTTAAAGAAAAAGTATCATGTGGCATAATGTAGAATAATATTCAATATATTCAAACGGTTTAGAAATGGACTGCCATCAACCGGGATAAAAAAGAAAGGTCATCCAAAAAATTGACCGCAGCTGAGCTTGTTAAATTGAAAAAATCGGTGGTTTAAACAAATTGGGGCATCTAAACTTACTCCAAATGGACGTGAAAACACTACCAAAGGAAGAGAGTACACCAAAACAATTGGCATAATAGCAACACAATGCAGACAACTGAGAAAAATATGCACAGAAAAAAATTTTGATATTTTCCAACTGAAATATGGTTACTAATCCTCAAATTCGGTTATTACGAATTTTTGTCGTTACGACTAAACATTAGCTTTCACAACAATGGTTGGTTAATGCAACTGAATTTTAGATTCCACACCCAAAATATTTAGAAATCTAATATAAATATCGCTTGTATTAACTGAATTTATAAGTTGTTACCATTAATATAGACTTTTCAATTCGGTTGGCACTTTACTTCTCTGTGTGTATAAGTTTGAATGACAATAAATATTTTTATTTTGCTTGGAACCACGGAAGTATTAATTTCGATTTTATTCTGATGACTTGAAAAACCTCTTGACAAGGTAGGGTATTCGGCCAAAGCGAAGTTTGAACCAAAAGTACTAGTGGTGGGCAGTAGTGTGTCCCAAAATCGTATGGGAATCCCAATGTAAATCGTACACGCTAAAGTAGCTAAAATTGTGAAATAGTGTGTCCATCATAATATATTGGCCAAATTTCAACATACTATGACCACTGGAAGGCGGTGCACCGAGATCGTTGTGCTGTCGATTTCAACCAAAATCTTAAAACTTTTCTCCTTCCTATTAAATTAATATATATATGTCAATTAAAGCTTTTTTCAATACCATTCCAATGTGCTCTGACACAGTTTTTAAAGTTATAGCGGTTTAAGGTAAGTTTTGGTATATTTATATTTTAAAATACATTTTTTCATGTCTATATTACAATATTATTATTTACTACATACTGTTTAAAAAATAATATTCGTTATTTTTCATAAATTTCAACAACAAAAATAATTTTGAAATGATTTTTACATTTTTAGCTGCCATGTCTACATTTAAAGAGGGGATTGGAAGAGACTTACAAAATATATGGAGTACTGCTTCCGCTAACTAATTGCTTCCGCTAACACAATTGGTAGCAGTGGGTCGAAATTGATATTTGCTAGTGTCCGACCGAACAGTTCGGCCAGAAAATGCATTTGGTCTGTATTCGGTATTTTAAAGCATTATGGACAAATTTGGCGGATGGAAAATGTTAATTGGACTGATTAGATGCTATTTTGAGTGTCAAATTTGAAGAAAAGTCTGTAGTTAAGCAATGAATTCACTGTTCGGCCTCAGAAAGCTCGGCCAAATCGAAAATAGTTCGGCGGCCGAACTTTTAACTTTATAGCTAAACTTCGGCTTTTCTCTTAAATTTTATACACAAAATCGAATTAAATCGGCTCAATAAACATGTTTCCAATACCAAAATTTGTCATCATTACCTCTAGATATCAAAAAACCGACAAAATATAGTTTTTTGGCCGAACTGTTCGGTCGGACACTAATATTTTCCTTAAAAATGTGCCAACTTTAGAAGCGAATTTTAGAGCGATATGAAAATACTATTATTATAACATTACTTTTTTTTTAAATTCCGCGATTCAAGCAGTAAAGGCTTAAATTTGATAAAATTTTAAAAGGTTCATAAAATGTTTGCGTTAAAAAAATGTTACAATACCTTTTTGACTCGGAGTTGCTAAATACTAAGAAACTTAGAAATGTTAAGATTAAGAAGAAGAAAAAAGTTTTTCTCTAAAAATTATAAATACTATTAATTTTTAAATCAGACTAGACTACTTTCTGTCTTTTTTTATGGAGAGGCTTATCAGTGATTTTCCATTTAAATTTTATTATTATTTGTGTCTTATAATTGTCAGAGTGTTTCTATATAATAAATTTTTTCAACAACCTGCGGCTGAAAGAATCAAACCTGAGCTCTTCTTACATTACAAACGTAACAATACCAAGTCATGACCGTTTAGCGACCACACCCAAGTATGGCCTCGAATGTAATGCAGCTAAATTGCAGTTTTCTTTCCTATTATTATTGTATATTATACTTAGAAGTGACAACACTAACAACACAAATATTATATTTTAGATTTTTGTTTATTTTTCTAGTCTCCTCCGTCTCTATTTTACAACGTTACCAGTTTGAAGATTGACGTATGAGAAACTGAGTTTAAGCAAAACGCTAGCCAAGTTCAAATATAATTGAGAAAGTCAAACGGAAATAAAATACATTTGCAAAAAATTTACTCTATTGCATTAAAAGTTTGTCATATTCCATTATTGGAGGGCTAACATCAACTAGGTTTACCTCAGAGTGTATACAATTACTCAATTTTTTAAATACTGTTCTCAAATCTTAATTCTATTAAACGCCCCCTGTACAAAGAAATGCGGAAGTTTTAAAATCGGGAAATTTTCGTTTCACTTATAAATCCCCATACAGTTTTCATCTAGCAGCGATATGGAAATTACTTTTTCTGTGAGTGGATCTCTCTAGTCTAGTGACTCCATTTTTTATTAGTTCGGGTCTGAAAGTTAAAACTGTGAGCAGTAAAATAAAATAAATGAAAAAGATATTTTAGTTTTTTTATAAAAATACAAACATTGTTTTTCGGATATATTTTCGTATATTTAGTTAGAATACTGTTCTAACTCAAGTCCAAAAATTTAATATGATATTTTCATATTAGATTTTAGTTGTTGCTTTTCAAAAAAGTTTCATATTTTTATTGATAAACAATATGATTGTTTCAGTGGCATCACCCAAATCTTCATTGGTCTGTAATATAAAGAGATAATTGGCTTAATTCACACCGTAACATTACATACAACAGACAAAATAAACTGTATGGGAACCTTTTTGTCTGCCTTAGAGGATAATCTGCCTGATTTAGTAACCCTAATTATAAAATCAAACTATTTGAAAACATCAACTAAAATCTAATATGACAATATCATATTAGATTTTTGGACTTGAGCTAGAAAAATATTCTTACTACCCTATGGGGAATGAGGAGTCAATTGACCTAAAAGTGACTGGTTAAAGAAGGACTTATCACAGGACGGGTATAATTTAATACTGAAGTGGGTTAAGCAGTGTCAATTGTCTAAAAATTACCAATCCTGTGACTGGTAAAGGGAGGACATACAACTTAACCAGAATGCTTATTAACAAGAAACAGCCAGTTGGCCAGAATTTTACCCATTGGAAGCTGTTTAGTTTTCGTTTATTTTACACGACATGTGCCTTTTTGCGACAGTGTTGGGTATATATGAAAAAACTTTTGTAAATTTCATGTCATTTTATTAATTTTTCGACTTTTAAATGACCATCAGTTTCTTAGGTGAAGACTTTTTTCAACGAGAAACTTTGCATATCCTAATTTTTAAGTATAGTCTACCTAACCCCGTTCATAGTTTCTCTCAATTTAAAAAAACGTTGGACAAATAAGTTGCATCTAAAGTTAGTTGCCACAGTTGTCGAAAATTTTTGAAGTAGCTCATATACAGTTTACATTCAACTTAAACTCAGGAAAAGTGTTGTTTATTTTTACAAGGTTGTATTGTTTGTACTTGAGGACACATTTTTTATTCTTCTAATATTTAAGGTATTCCAGTGTTAAAAATGGGATTTTGAATAAAAACCAGTTAGAAGATCTTTTAATGGTTAATTTTCTAAAATAATTTGAAGCCATATACAAAGCTTTGCAACTGTTCTGAAATTGGATATATTTCAATATATTTCACTTGGAATACCTCTCTTTTAAATTATTATTTTCTTTAAATAAATAAAATTCATTTTTTATTATATTTTTTTTTTTTTGTTTTGTTTGAGTCTGATTTATTGTATACAGCTTTGGCTATAAGCCTAAATAAATATAAATAAAACAAGATTCTTAATATAATAGAATATACTATATATAAGAAAAATCAATTGATTTTATAGATTTTGTTATGGTTGACTTAACGATGATGGTGATAGCAGAAGTTGCAAGACGATAGATGGATGAAGTAGAGAAGATAGAGATAGTCTTTTTTAAGTGTTTGTAGTTTAAAAACTTAAGTACAGAAGAGGTTTATATATTTCGTCAACAATACAAAATTTTGACGAAAGCTTCTTTATTTTCGACATATCTTTTAAACTCACAAAAATAACATTAGACTTATAGTAACTCTAGTTCACAGCCATTTTGTGAAATAAATGCAAGTTTTTTAAAGAATGCTTACGAAAAATTTTTACATTCTGTATTCAGCATAACTTTATGAAATGAAAAGCTATAAACAAGATTTTACATAAAATTAAAGGACGCTGGAACTTCCATATCAACAGGAAGTTCAACTTCCCACAACAACAGCAGGAACCCTACAACTGCAGAGAAACAACAAACACCGAGCCACCATAAGCCACCATAAGCCACAAAACATCTCGCAAACGTTAGTATTGTAATTCATCCTTTACATATTACTTGGATAAACAAGCTCTAAAATATTAACAAGCTACATACATTTTTGTGTTTTAAACCCGATCTATTGAGATCAAATGTATGTTACTTAATATCTTTTGATTTAAAGATATTTGATTTATAACAAATCAAATGTAATTAGATGTAATCAGCTCATTACAAAATTCGTATAAAATTGGATACATTTTAATTAAATTGTATGTAATTTAATCTAATTACATTTAAAGTGATACAATTCAATACAACCATTTTTCGGATCAAATTATATCATATTGTATGTGAGGAAAATATCTCCTCATATATAATTTTCTATAAAGTTTTTTACTCGGGAGCAAGTAACTATATGTGGCATCATATTAAAAAGTTTTGATTAAAAACAATTTATATATAAACACACATAAACATTAGAGCGACTCACCAAAAATTGGGCTCGATGTACCATCCTAAAAATGATCCTTGGACTTTTTTAAGATGACATTTAAAATATTTCGGCTCCAGGCTTGACCTCTCGTGAGCTGGACCATTTTGAAAATGGGTATATTTTTGCATGTTTTGTTAATTTGAGAATCTGATTCCTTACCAACATATACAATATGGGTATCATAAGAAAGGTTTTTTTAAGGCGTGTCGAACTGTATGTAGAATTTGTTCAAGGAAGATCATCCATGTCTTTTTTTAAGGATAATCTGTAAAAAAAAAACGGTTTTTGAATTTTTTGTGCGGGGTTGTTTGTAATAAAAATGCCAAATTAACATATTTTAATCTTTAGTCGATTTAATTAAATACGGGTCTCAGTTTTTTTTTTGAAATTCGTGCTAGTTCGCGTTTTGACAAAAATGCAATGGGGTGGTAACTATTCCTTTTAAATATTGCAATATGGGTATAACATTTTTTCTTTTGCCAAGTACATCATCTTTGTATGTAAATAATTTAGATTTTTGCAAATTAGATGCATTTTACACGGTGCTCTGGAATATATAATTGAACTTTTGTGGTAACTCTAATATGATAGCGGATTTAGTTTACAGAATATCCTTCAAAAAAGGACATGGATGATCGTCCTTGGACAAATTGTATATACAGTTGGACGCGCCTTAAAAAAACCTTTCTTATGATACCCATATTGTATATGTTGGTAGGAAACAGATTCTTAAATTAGCAAAACATGCAAAAATGGAACCTTTTTAAAATGGTCCAGCTCACGAGAGGTCAAAGCTAGAGCCAAAATATTTTAGATGTCATCATAAAAAATACCAATGTTCATTTTGAGGGGGGTACACCTTGCACGAATTTCGCTTCCATACAACTTGAGTCGCTCTAATAAACATATGTATTTACATATAGCATATATATTTATATAAAATAATGCATGATTATATGAAAACGTTTTTACTCGGGTTTTCTGATAATTATATAAAAAAAAGTGCTAGATTTTTTTGTTCATTTTACCATATATGTTTATATATAATTATATATAAAAGTGATAGAATTTTCTTTTAGTTTTAACACATGCATATATTTATATAGAATTATATGTGATGGCATATATAATTATATATTAAAGTGGTTTTGTTGTCTCATATATACTTAGATATATTTATACATGGAAGTATATATGATATCATATTTAGCTATATCAAGTATATATGATGAGATAAAAAAGATAAACTTATATATAATATGAGATATAGTGAGATATGACATAGCGCTGTAATAAACATTTCCGTAAAAAGAAATATAAGATGTATATATATAACGTTACATTTATTCGCTTATGTAATTATATAAAATTATATTAAGCCATATATGACTATATATAAAGTTTTTTTTTTTAGTTAGTCTCTTTACGGGAAGAAAGAAGAAGAAACATTTTTATTGAAAAATTTTAAGGACACAAAGGATATACCAGACTGCCGCAGTTTCGTCCCCCTCCTGGGACTCGTCAGTGGTTAATTTATGTGTTAATTGAAGAAAGTATTTTATATTGTTAATTTGCTCTATATGAAAAACTTTTTTTTGCATCGTTATCTCACCTCTTAACAAGTTGAGTTTTTCGGTCGAATTTTTATAAGTTCAGCAAACAGCTTTACATCGTAAAGCTATTTAATTTTATTAATGGAACTGTTAATTTTGCCATTACTGAGACGGAATTGGAAATTCGCTGATCTTCACATGATTTGTTCATCTTTGTCTTCTATTTGTTAACAATTAGTGTTATAGTAACATTTTTATTATGATCTCAAACATAAAAAAAAGTTGTAAGTGATAACGTGTGTTGGAAAGTTTTCGAGCTCACTCCGTACTAAAGGGTGTTTTTTATACAGGTATATAACTTTAAGTTGGCAACACTTTTCTAACTGGTGTTCATGTTTTCAGCTGTCAAGTGATTTATGTTAAGTTTGGTTTGGCATTTAAACATGAATAGACTGACGCCTGAACAACGCTTCCAAACTGTGCAAATTTAATTTGAAAATCATGGTTCTGTTCGAAATACCTATCGCGTACTACGTCCACTTCGAGGTCAACATAATCGTCCATCAGATCAATTAATACGATTAACTATGGAACGTTTTTGCACCACGTTTACCCTAAATGATAATATGCATCCACAGAGACGTCGTACAGTGCGTATAGAAGAAATCATTGCTGCTGTAGAGCGTAGAGTAGAGGACGACCCCAATCAGTCTATCCCTATCGTGCTCAGGAATTGGATACGTGTCCATCCACTCTATGGAAGTGATTACTGACCTTTTCGTTCATCAATTGAACAACCATGATGTGCAGGAGCTATGGTTTTAACAAGACGGCGCAACATGTCACACAGCTCGTGCCACAATTGATTTATTGAAGGAAACGTTTGGTAACCGCATAGTTTCACATTCCGGACCCGTGAATAGGCCTACAAGATCGTGCGATTAAACGCCGCTGGACTATTTTCTTTGGGGATATGTGAAGTCGCTAGTCTACGCCGATAATCCCGAAACGATTGACCATTTGAAGGTCGCCTTGTTATTGCCAATATACGGCCACAACTGTTGGAAAAAGTCTTCGAAAATTTGACCTCCAGCTTAGACTACGTCCGAGCCAGCCGTGGCGGTCATATGTCAGAAGTCATATTGAATTATAATGCCAGAAGATTATCTTTCGAATAAAGTAAATTTCATGTCAATTTAAAAAAATTATCTTTGTTTTAATCCATTTCAAAGTTCTATACCTCTATAAAAAAAACACCCTTTATAATCGTACAACGGACGGTGTACCATGATATTTTTTTATATTTTTCTGCTGATACGATTTTATTGGAAAAAAAACCTTTAATCATTAATCGAGTTTTCCACGTGCGTAATAACTACCCAGCAAAACAATACTTTACCAAATAAGTTGGTAAGGCTTCACTCATTACAATACACATTACTCCACTGATAAAATTTACAGGTGATGAGCCTAAAGTAATGTTTACTCATTACCTAATAGGGGGTTAAGTAACTGGTTACTTATTGTCTTTAGATGGGGTTAAAAATAGTTCCAAAATTAATTTAATAATTATCAAAACATTATTTAGTTCAACACAAAACTAAAAATTTAAGGTGATAAATTGTTTGTGTACAGTAGTGGCATGGTTTAGGGCGAGAAACTGTCGAAATATAATTTTTTTAAATTACCCGATAAAAAAAAGTTTCGACAGATGTTGGCAACAAGTGCTTTCCCAATCCCAAAATGATAATATCAGACAAAGTGTCGGAAAAGCAGTTGGGAAACAAAATTTCCAACCTTGGAAAAATGTTGGGAAGCCATGAAATCGAAGGTCTAAAAATTTGTTTTCAAAACTAAAGTTAAAAAACAAAATTTCCAACCTTGGAAAAATGTTGGTAAGCCATGAAATCGGAGGTCTAAAAAATTTGTTTTCAAAACTGAAATTAAAAAAAGGTTCATTCATAATTTGTATGGTCCCGCCGGGACTCGAACCCTGGCCACCAGATTAATATCCGAAAGCTCTAACCACTGAGCTAGCGAGATATGTAATAACTTATAGCTTAAAACTTAAGCGAAATGATGCTGGGTAATAGTTGGCTGTTCAAATATGTAAGCACTGGCATAAGGTTTGATGGAAGCAACTTGCCGGTTCAAAATTTATTAAAAAAAAATATTACAAACACTTTTTTAAATTAAATAAATTGCGTGGTCTAGCTGGCATTCCAACTTGGGGTCTTTGGATTGTTAGGCGAGAACTCTATCCACTTAGCTATCGTCACATATAATAATATGTATGCACAGCGCATACTCTAGAGACATTTATTCGTCCCACGCATAGTTTAGAGACAGTTGCTTACTTTGGGGACTGTCCGCAAAGTTTTCGCGCCTTTTCATACATCTAGCGTATAAGATGAGGACAGTTGGTTCGATACAACCGCATATTTCGGGGACAATTTTGGCCGCGTCCCTAAAGTATGCGCTGTGCATACATATATAATTTGCTTAAAATATAAAAGAAGTTGTGTACATTACAAAGTATGCATTATGTAACCCAAATACTGCTACAGGTAAGGAGTATGCATAACAAGGTAATATATTACTTTATCGCATCCATTACCAAGTTTTGCTGGGTACCCACAAAATCCTGTCCCAAAACCAAACTAGACAACTTTAATTTATGTGTCATGGTTTTGAATTCATAGACTTTGGTCATCAATTTTCAATGACATTCGTTCAAGTTCATCGAAAAATCTTTCAACGTTGCTATTTTGAATTTATTTTCTGCCAACACAACAATATCATGTTAACAATAAGAAGACAATATTAATGTCTCAAGAGAGGATTTAAATTTCATTTAACAATCAATGACAAACAAATAAGATGATGGTGATGTCATTTTAATGGTTTTCGTTTTAGCTAAATTGTCTAGTAATTATATTTGCATTGAAGAAAATGTCTAAAAGCAAAACCAAAATAGGAATTCCTTTGGAAAATGTAACAAAAAACGTAATGAAAAAAAAAATAATTTGATTTGATTTGATTGTTAACATTTTGTATAAGAATTGCAAAAAATAAAATAATGAAGCAGATACGATGAAATTAAATTTACACAACTTAAAAATTTTCAATTTCTTGCAGAACTTGTCTTTGATATAGTTGTTTTTAACCCTAATAGTAGTTTTTTAGCCTGTGCAGCATCTTTAATTGAAATCGGAACAACCATTGTTAAAAAATTTTCCTTTTTAGCCGGTCTACGATGGAATGACCGATATATTTTTATTTTATTTTTTTTTTATGGTATTTGCAACAACCTACAACAACATCATATTATATATAACTTGGCTATTATAATTCCTATATTTTATACATAATTTTAACAATAACAAAATTTGTTAAACAACAAATTACCACACTCACTTGCACATGATGAAAACCTACACAACCACATTTTATTAAAGTTACAATAAATACAATAAAATCAATTCATATTACAAACATAAAACTTACCAACCAACACACATACAAACACGTTCACACGCAAACATATACAGCTCACATTAATTAATATAAGTGTGTGTTTTTGTTGTTAATAAAACAAATAAATTTAATTCAGTAGTAGATAAAAATGTTGTAAGTACACTTAAAGAAATAACTCGATGAATAAAGTTTCTATATGCTCATATAGAGCTTAATATCGTTATATATGGCTATATGTGTGGCAATATATAACGAAATATGTTCATATCGTATACTTAGTTTATGAAAATTTTTTAATATTGTATCATCATATAACAGAGTTGCCAACGGTTATACCTCAGATTGAATCACCCAACCCAATCGGATTTCAAATGCAAGAGGTCTAAAAGGCAATTGTTGACTTAAACCCAAAAAAAAAAGCATCAGGGATCGATAAAATTATTAATAAGATGTTTTTAGAGTTACCCCGTGTAGCTTTGAAAATAATTCTTTATATTTTCAATGCTATTTTACGTCTTGAATACTATCCCCCAGAATGGAAAGTTTCTCTTGTTACAATGATACCGAAGCCAGGCAAAGATAATACAAAAGTCGAGTCGTATAGACTAATCAGTCTTTTGTCGAATATGTCAAAGCTGTTTGAAAAATTGTTTGTGAACAAATTAACCCTAGCCGTTTTACGAAACAATTTAATCCCAGATCACCAGTTCGGGCTTAGAAAACAACACAGCAAGTACACAGGCTAGTTACTGTTATCAGAATGGCTTTTGAAGAAAAGAAATACTGCTCTGCTCTTTTATTGATGTTTCACAAGCATTTGAAAAAGTTTGGCATGAGGGTTTACTCTTTAAAATTAAGCACTTGTTACCACCCAACCACGCACAAGCTATTATTATACTTACTCTACACTTCAGATTTACCAACAAATATGTATACCCAACACCTCAACTTTTGCTGACGACACGGCAATCATAAGTATAAATGAGAACCCAACAGTAGCATCTCAATGATTACAAGCCCACATCTCTCAGTTAGAAGCTTGGTTAGAGAGATGGAGAATTAGAGTAAATGAACAAAAATGCATTCACATTACGTTTACCTTACGAAGAGAATCTTGTCCACCAGTTCGTATTAATAATCATAATATACCCCAGAACACACATGTTAAATATCTGGACATTCATCTTGACCGTCGACTTACATGGAAAGCTCATATAGATGCTAAAATTACCCAAATAAAATTAAAAACTGTACAACTAACATGGTTTATAGGTAGAAACTGTAAACTCAGCTTAGACTGTAAATTATTGATTTACAACTCGATTATAAAACCCATATGGTGCTATGGTATTCAGCTATGGGGAACTGCCTCGGCTTCCAATGTTGAAAAATTACAAAGAAGGCAAAACAGGCTATTAAGACTCATCACAAATTCACCCTGGTACGTGAGAAATTCTAACATACATAAGGATCTGAATGTCCCACACTCTAATTAATTTCAGTTTAAATTTACCCAACTTATAGTAGGAAACTGTACTCCTACTATAAATTGGGTAAATTTACTCTATGTGTGTAAATTGGTACACACAAAACGTGTATAGCAACATTCTATATTACGCATAATGTGTGTAAATTTAAGTTTTAACATGCCTAATGAAGCTTTCAGTAAAGTGAAGTAATTATTTATTATTTGCTATATTTATTTAATAAAAAAAAAAACGGTTATTTAGATATAATTAAAAATTGCTTAGTTAAAAAGGAAAATACCACTAAATACTGCTGCGTAAGAAAATGTCATTCCCGGTACTTATTACAGTTAGTCTAAATCTGAAACTGTATCCAACATTATAAAATAGACAAAACGTCAATTGGCTCAACATGGCCTTATAAAAGAGAACATCAAGATTAGCTGAATAAAACAGGAACACCAATACAAATCAATTTTACTGGAAAAAATAACCAAAAGTCTCAAATTTTGTTGATTCAATTCAAAAAGGACTGGCACAAGCATTACTTTTGAACATGATAGATGTTCAGAACAATGATTCGATTATATCAAAACCTTATCTGTGACCAAAACCACTAAAAATATAAAATGGACACATTCTTTAATTAGTTTTGATAATATTTTTAATTTATTTTTAGATATTTACCACAGCTATTCTTTTATTTTTCCTCAAATACAGCACCAAAAATAAAAATATATTGAATTAAACATTTTTTTTTTCTTCTGTTTGAAAAAGTTTGACAAATTTTTCAAATAAATAAAAACAAAAATTGCACACATTTAATGTAAGTTTACCTATTTAAGTGCTTAAAATTCAGAAACATGTTTATCAACATACATAATACCATAATTCGTGTGCGTTATTGCTAACAAAATTTAGTAAATTGTTTTTTTTAAGCAGTTTGTGCTTAAAATCACGCATTGTGCTTGATTTTACATATAAACTTACTCCCTTTATAGCAGTAATTTTACAAGTATTTTTTAGAGTGCACTTATCAAAAATGAGATCAAGAAATACAGTGAAAGATATATGAAAAGATTGGAAATACACCCTAATACACTAGCTCGAAATTTATTAAATAATCGTGGACATCTACGCCTTGGAAGATTGGACACAACAGACTTGGTACAATAAAAGTGTTAAAAATGCTCCTGAACATATTAAGTCGCTGAGCCCTTGAAGTTTTGTCTGGCTGGATTTAAGTCAATATTTAGTTTTAGGATTTGAATAATTATTGTTAGGTCACTAAAATTTTTTGAAGATCCAATAAATAGAAATGAGAACAAAAAAAATATTTACATATATGATTATATGAAATAGATATAGATCTATATATGCCCACATATATATATGTATGATCATATGTAAGTGTATGTAATTGTAAGTTTTACAATTAATCAAAAATAATTATGTCACTTTTATATATAATTATATATCGCAAAACATATCATTATATATAGTAAAATTTAGTAAAAAAAATTCGAGAACTTTTATATATTTTTTTATACCGTTTATAATTAGAATATAAATGAGTTTAAAATTTACTGGAAAAAAATGAAAAACAACGGTTTTTAGTTTTGTAAAGATTATTAATATTTTTTAATTAAGTACAAAAAAATAACATTATAAAGGGTTTTCCAATAGGTATTTGACAACTTTGAATTTAATTTGTGAACGCACTATTTCACTGATCATCTAACTGTTACTTTCCTTTTTTTCAGTAAACTCAACATTTTCATCATGGTAAAGTACACGAACGAACAACGTATGAAAATTATAAAAATGTATTCGGTGTCGGTGACCGCAACTTTAAGAGCGTTAACTCTAATTTTCGGTCGTTATTCTCGCCCTATTAGACAAGCAATAACAAGTTTAGTGCAACAATTTGAGTCTACATATTCGTTGTGTGATGCAGCCGTGCCAAAGAGACAACGGGGTGGTCGAAGTGCCGAAAATATCGCTGCCGCTCAGGCGTCCGTAACAATGATCCAAATCAGTCGATTCCGCTGCGTTCTCAAGAACTGGGCATCGCCAAGACCACTTTATGGCGAATTTTGCGTAAGTTTCTTGATTCACACCCATACAAGATCGAGCTGATCAAGCTGGATTAAAATGAAAATACTGATCTCTAAAACATTTTAATTTCGTTTAAATTTTTTAATTAAAAAAAATTAGATAAAATTGTATCAAATTTGATCATATTTGATAGGCCCATTTTTGGGATCAAACTATATGAGATTATATCCCATGTGATACCATGAGATTAGTTTATGTATGCCATTTTTCGTATTAGATGAGATCTGATGTGATGTTTAGTTATATGTGATACTATATATAATTATATATGCTTATATCGGAACTTTTTTCGTTGGGAATTTTGATTAATGTATACTCTTTGCTATGGTTCCTTAATTGTCATAATATCAACCGGAGTGATCATAGTATGATCACTTTTATATATATTGTTATAACCCGATAAAAAAAGTATTTATGTACTCGTACATAATATGTATGCACAGCGCATACTTTAGAGACACGCCCAAAATTGTCGCCGAAATATACATCTAGCGTATGAGATGAGGACAATTTATTCTATACACCGAATATTTCACGGACAATTTTGGGCGTGTCCCTAAAGTATGCGCTGTGCATACATATATATATATGTGATTACATATTGGGTCTATATAAAACGATGTAATTATATGTGGCGTCGTATTAAAAACATTTAGAGTAACAAAATTTATATATAAACATATGTCTTCACATACAATAGCATGCAATAACATATATATTTATAAAAATAATGCAAATATGTAAACGTTTTTGCTCGGGAAGGATCATACTAAGACAAAATCATATTTCTAAAGACTTTATGATAATGTTCAACAATATTTCTTTTTTGGCGTGTGTTTTTTATCATATTGCAAGCCAATACTGTTTTATCTCAGTGTATGTACTTAAAATGTTTAACAACATAAGTGAAAAAGTTTTATATATTCAAATACAACATTATGCAATTAAATGTATCAATATAAATATTTATATAGTCATATACACATTTATATTATAGCATATATAATCGTATTTAATGGTATAAGATTTATGTTGTTTCAAAAATTTGTATATGTAGCAATATATAATTTTATATGTTTCGGCATTTGATTGTACTTAATATACCTAATTATGTATTATTATTTAGGCAATATAGAGTTATATATGTGCTCTTTTATAATTCAACATAAGTTTTTATATAGTTATATATAATTACATGTGAACCAATAAGAAAACCATATTTTTTTATAATTTTTGATAAAGCCATGTATTGTTCTATACAAAATTGTATTGGAATTTATAAGATCCCAACCTTTGATTTTTTTTAATAATCTCAGTTGCGATTATATATCGCCCATTATCAAGCCACGTTCGAATATATGTGGCGCCATATTAATATTATTTTCTAAGTGATCTTAGATATAATTATATGATATCGGGAGTTAACAATTCGGAGTTAACTTAAAAAACTTTGATTTTTGTTCACAAGAACAACTTGACCTCCCTCGGCGACAAACTTGCGAAACAGTATTAAGTATGTAATTTAAGAGAAAATTAACAAATCCATGTTGATCCACGTGACCTCCAAACAATCGAACAATTTATGTAAAAAAAACTTTAAAAAATAGAAAGAAAAACTTTATAGTAAAATATCGGAGAAACGTAAATTTTTCTACAAAAGAGAAAAGTATTATTTCGGAGTTAAATTGTTAAAATAGAGCCGCGTAAAAAGACTGTATAAATAATATTCTGTTGAATACAATGGCATGTATTCAACAGAAAAAAAAACATTTAATAACTGCATAAGTTATTACTAGAATTGTCACAAATATTCGGTTACTATTCGGTATTCGGCATATTTTGACCATTCGTCCGAATAGCGAAAAATATCTCTATTCGCAGAATTATTCATTAAAAAAATAGCTTAAAAATCTGTATTTTTCATCTAAAAAACCAGAGAAAACTTAAGTTTTTCATAAAATTTTCCCTTTAAAATGCTACTTATATTGATTTAATATAATTTTCCAACTTAAAAAGTATTACGGTTCATTTTATTTCGTCTATATCTAAAGTACAGTGTACACTTTTATATAAAATTTTTATGAAAATGAATATAAGAATTAAACAAAGTGTGGGTATTCGAATACACTATTGGTGACATCACCAGTTATCATACCTTTTTTAAAATTTTATGAAGTACTCGTAATATATAATTTGATGACTTATACCTAATTCGATACAATTATATGTAATACACAAAAAGTTGTATGGGGACAAAATTCGGATGAAATTGTATCTAATATATATTAAATTGCAGAAAGTTGTATCTAATTGCATCGAATGCGATCTAGATCGATATGATTGTATCGAATTTGATTAAATTTAATACATTTTAGATACAATTATATATTCTTATGTTTCGAATCAAATTTAATATTTTGCATATCTAATTTATATATAATTTGATATTGCCCCATATCAATTTTTACTTGGGAATAGTTGAATTACAATTACACAATACACTCATACTTACATATAAATAACATGCATTTGTAAATAAGTAAAATAGTGCAACACATTTGCACGAGAAGTACTTACTAAGTGTGTGTAAGTTAATTTGCTAAATTATTAGACGATAAATTAGAATAAAAGAGAAGGGATTTTACACTCATGGAGCCTTTGCAATAAATATTTGTTGTAATTTGAGAAGTAATTCAGTATATTTATTTTTAAGTGAAAAAACAATCCATTGTAGAAGAAATTTCGTTAAAAAAACGAAACAGTTATTTAAAAAAAAAAATAAAAAATAAATAAATGCGTTAGGTTATTTCCGGTGCACAGTGGAGTGAATCAAATAAAAAGTGGTAATAAATATAGAACTTCTTAACTACTGGACCGATTAAGACCAAATGTATATGTAAACGTTAAGAAGGAGTATAGCTTTCAGAAAAGTAATTTTGAACAAATAAAAAAAACCAAATATGTCCTATATTAATTACTCATATCGCACACCTAGTTCAAAAGTAGCTCAACTCAAAATTTAAATTTTTCAGGTTTATATGCTAAAACTATGCACAATAGACTTGTTTATCTATAAAAAAAAAATGTCAGTGTATTTTGTTGTTGTTACCTGTTGCTAAAAACAGTTATGTCGTTCTTTATGATTCAATTGGTACAAAGTTGCAAATATTTATTTTCGATTTCTGAAAAATTAAAATTTTTGAGTTGAGTCACTTTTGAACTAGGTGTGCGATATACTACCATGATTTCATACAAAGGAATTTTCACTTAAATAAAATTTTTGGTAGAGTGGTTACATTTTAAAAAAGTTTTCAGACGTTTGTAACGTATTCACCAGATATGTTATACATCGTTGAACAGGTGAAAACCTCTACTTTAAAAAAAAAAAAAAAAATTATTGTAAATTTTAAAAAATTTCTACAACAAATAAGTAAAAAAAAACAAAAAAATATATATAATGGTGTTTTTTTTTGTATTATAACAACTTAACTTTGATAAATAATATCTAAATAGGTGTTTATGATATGTAAACAATTTTAATATGAATTAAAGATTATATTGTCGTTAATTAATAAAAAAATGAGAGTAACAAAATTGGATCTAAGTACGATTTTTTTAAAAGCGCAAAAAAATAATTTCAAAATTTGACTTTTTTACAAAAACACCTCCCAGGACCCCACTTTTAAGTTCCCGGCGTCAAACTTGATGAAGAATAATTAACATTTTATGAGTCTATAATATTACGTTTTAAAAAGTTAAGAAATGAGCGTGCCATTTTTTGCCCACGCGTGTAAACTTGAAATTTTGCTTGAAAATTGGTCATTTTCGATCAATGTTGGGTGTAGGGTGCATGTCCAAAATTAATAATACTTTCACTTAAAACTATTCTCAAAGCCTGTTCTTTTCGAATATTTAAAAAAATATGTTTAATTTTCTTCGATCTTCTTTTATTATATACGATTCTTCATCGAGCTTAAGATCTTTTGTTAAAACGATTGTAAATTATTAATTTCCAATATTTCGTCTCCACATTGGGAGACTTCTTCAGGGAAATTTATTTAATTTAATTTTATCAATTTTAAAATTTTTTAAATAACAAATTTTAAAAAAGGCGGGAAAATAAATTTTGAAATAAATATTTGTTTTTTGTCAATATAAAAATATCCCAGAAAACAATAATAAAAAATATTTAAAAAACATCATAGTAAACAAAATTAAATGAACAATATTTAAAATCTTAACTAAAATATTATAACAACATACATTATTTAACATTCTAATAATTATCTTAATTCCTATTAACTAAATGTCTGTAATTCTGAGCAATATGTGCTATGTCCGTTTTATAGTTTATTCTTTGTGTTAATGGTACTTTCATAATTTGAAGCATTTCTAAAGTGTATCTGCGTCTGTAATTGTTTTCTGTATTCAAAATTAGTGTGTTATCAAAATCGGGATAGTGATTTGAGTTACTACAGTGTAATGATAATGCTGTTTTTTGTGCAGTAGTAGTTTTATTGTATTTCTGATCAGATTTGTGTCCTGCAATTCTTGTTTTTAGTTTATTTTTAGTTGAACCTACGTATACTTTGTTACAAATCTCATTATCATTTCCTTTGCATGGTATTTTATAAACTAAATTGGAGATTTCTAATTTGTTTATTTTATCTTTTGTTTTGCTGTATAGTTTACCTAATGTGTTACATGTTCTATGTGCTACTAAATACTTTTTATTATCATATATTTTAGATTTTTCTATTCTTTCAGATAGAAGAGGAACATAAGTCAAAGATTTATAAATTTTAGGTTCAGTAACCATTAAAATATTTCTGTTTTTATATTGTCTTATTAATTCACAAGTCAATTGAATTGGGTAACTGTTATCATCTAAAATTTGTTTAATTTTTTCTATATTACTTTTATGAAATTGAATATCGCTAATATTTAATACCCTTTCAATTAGGTTTCTTGCTGTATTGATTATAATTCTTCTGGGGTGTTTTGAAAAATAATTTATAATTCTTCCTGATGCTGTGGGTTTCTGATACCAATTTATCACTAAATTTTCATCCTTTCTCATTACTAATGTTTCTAAATAAGAAATTTTTGAATTGCATTCCTCTTCTATTGTAAATCTTATATTCTCATGAAATGAGTTAAATGTGGATAAAATATCATTAACTGAACTATCAGGAATAATACAAAATAAATCATCAACATATTTTGTGATTATTTTTGGTTTTACATTAAGTTTTTCAATACAAGTATCTATTAATTTCTCCATTACAATATCGGCCACAACTGGAGAAGCTGGAGATCCCATTGGAAGTCCTTTTTGTTGTATATATGTTTTATTATCTTATCTGAAATATCTGTTATCTACAATACAGAATTTTAAAATACGTAGGAAAAGGTTCTTTTCAATTTTCGTGTAATTTTTTATTATGTCCCATTTCTCCTCAATAATATCCAGAGCTATATCAACTGGTATACTTGGAAATAGAGATACAACGTCAAGTGAAATTAATTTTTCATTATCTTGTATCTTTAAGCTTTGTATCCTTTCTCTAAATTGTAAAGAATCTTTAACATTATATTTAGAGTTTTCTGTTAACTTCTTAAGAATACTTATAATGTATTTACATAATTCATAAGATGGGGAATTAACAAATGAGCATATTGGCCTCAATGGGAATTGTTTCTTATGGATTTTACGTACTCCATACAATCTTGGGGCTGTAGAAACATTTGTCTTTAATTTACTTTTTTCAAAAGATGTAATAATCTTTTGTATGAAAAGATCTTCAACTAAATTATTATTTGTCATTTGCAATCCAGTAGTTGGATCTCTACTTGACAATTTATATGTAATAATATCACCTACAATGTTATTCATTCTCAAATCATAATCGGATCTATTCATTGCTACAGTGGTGTTTCCCTTATCAGCATTTAAAATTAGTAGATACTTATTATCTTTCAAGAATTTTCGAGTTCTATTAACTTTTTCTAACATAAATTTGTCTCTATTTGTTAATCTTCCCTACTCATATGGTTATCTACAATATTTGTAAATCTATTTCTAGCTATTTCTTGTTCTTCTTTTCCTGATAAAGTCTGTATAAAGTCCTCACCGTCTGCTATCATCTTTAAAACTGGAAAATCTGCACTTCCTACTGGAAGTGCGTGTTTCTGTCCCAGAGAAAGAACCCATTCTACATCAGATGGGATGTTAACATCTGATTTGTTTACAAACCATTTTCTGTTTTGTTTAATATTTAATTCTTTCTCTTGTAAATTAACAAGACAATTAAACTTTTTCTTATGAACCTCTCTTACCTTAAAATCCAAAATAATTGATAATTGATTCTGGTGTTGAATAAATTTGTCGAAAATATGTACATGTAAATGTTGTCTCAGATTGTTTGTAATGCATTCGAGCTCCCTTGAAATTTTATTTAACGAACCGTGCTTGTTCCTTATTGCCAAATTAAGAATTTTGTTTTGAAGAGATTGGATGAATCCCGATGTTGAACGTTGTACATTGTTTTTCCCATTTCCCTCAAAAAGATTTAAAATATTTTTAATGGAATTCTTAACAAATTTAGGAATTATACCTGATTTTCGGCAACGGATTAAAAAGGTAATTGTTGCTTTTGTCTTGACTTGTTTGTCCCTAACCGTCTTATATCTATTTACACTTCTTTTTATTCTCTGGTCACCTTTAAAATTTTCGTATAGATTTTTGTCATTCATTTCCGGTCTGATGTTTATAAAATACCATGCAAAGGAAATGATAATGAGATTTGTAACAAAGTATACGTAGGTACAACTAAAAATAAACTAAAAACAAGAATTGCAGGACACAAATCTGGGAAATGGGACATAATAAAAAATTACACGAAAATTGAAAAGAACCTTTTCCTACGTATTTTAAAATTCTGTATTGTAGATAACAGATATTTCAGATATGATAATAAAACATATATACAACAAAAAGGACTTCCAATGGGATCTCCAGCTTCTCCAGTTGTGGCCGATATTGTAATGGAGAAATTAATAGATACTTGTATTGAAAAACTGAATGTAAAACCAAAAATAATCACAAAATATGTTGATGATTTATTTTGTATTATTCCTGATAGTTCAGTTAATGATATTTTATCCACATTTAACTCATTTCATGAGAATATAAGATTTACAATAGAAGAGGAATGCAATTCAAAAATTTCTTATTTAGAAACATTAGTAATGAGAAAGGATGAAAATTTAGTGATAAATTGGTATCAGAAACCCACAGCATCAGGAAGAATTATAAATTATTTTTCAAAACACCCCAGAAGAATTATAATCAATACAGCAAGAAACCTAATTGAAAGGGTACTAAATATTAGCGATATTCAATTTCATAAAAGTAATATAGAATAAATTAAACAAATTTTAGATGATAACAGTTACCCAATTCAATTGACTTGTGAATTAATAAGACAATATAAAAACAGAAATATTTTAAATACAAGAATGGTTACTGAACCTAAAATTTATAAATCTTTGACCTATGTTCCTCTTCTATCTGAAAGAATAGAAAAATCTAAAATATATGATAATAAAAAGTATTTAGTAGCACATAGAACATGTAACACATTAGGTAAACTATACAGCAAAACAAAAGATAAAATAAACAAATTAGAAATCTCCAATTTAGTTTATAAAATACCATGCAAAGGAAATGATAATGAGATTTGTAACAAAGTATACGTAGGTTCAACTAAAAATAAACTAAAAACAAGAATTGCAGGACACAAATCTGATCAGAAATACAATAAAACTACTACTGCACAAAAAACAGCATTATCATTACACTGCAGTAACTCAAATGACTATCCCGATTTTGATAATACACTAATTTTGAATACAGAAAACAATTACAGACGCAGATACACTTTAGAAATGCTTCAAATTATGAAAGTACCATTAACACAAAGAATAAACTATAAAACGGACATAGCACATATTGCTCAGAATTACAGACATTTAGTTAATAGGAATTAAGATAATTATTAGAATGTTAAATAATGTATGTTGTTATAATATTTTAGTTAAGATTTTAAATATTGTTCATTTAGTTTTGTTTACAATGATGTTTTTTAAATATTTTTTATTATTGTTTTCTGGGATATTTTTATATTGACAAAAAACAAATATTTATTTCAAAATTTATTTTCCCGCCTTTTTTAAAATTTGTTATTTAAAAAATTTTAAAATTGATAAAAATTAAATTAAAATAAATTTCCCTGAAGAAGTCTCCCAATGTGGAGACGAAATATTGGAAATTAATAATTTACAATCTTTTTAACAAAAGATCTTAAGCTCGAAGAAGAATCATATATTTAAAAAAATATTTACTTTTCTTCTACTAGATTATAAAAAAAAAACGTATGAGTGAAGCTACTTTTTCTCAAAAGTTTTACAATTTTTTTGACCTATTTCAAAAAATTGATTTTGCAGGTTTTTCTTTACGCAACGGTTACAGATAATAAAATGAAACTTTAAGCACAACATTAATGATAAAAGTGGCAATATACAAAATTTTTTTTAATGTCTTACCACTTACTATAAAGGAGTTATTAACTTAAAACCTAAAAAAAAACTTGTCAAAAAATTTAAATTTTAATGTTCAACATCACACAACTTTTAAACTTTAATAGGTAACATATTACCGTAAGAATGTTTTTTATTAATCTCATCAAGCGGATTCAAAAAGTGTAAAATCATCGAAATGGGTTCATAATTGTAGAAGTTACAGCATTTTAAAAGTTTTTTGTACTCGAGGTGGTCTACTTTGGCACCTTAGTGCTCACCCTTTGTTAACACAGATGTCTTATAGTTGTCAGATTGTCTCTATATGATAAATTTTTCAACAACCTGCGGCTGCAATAATCAAACCTTGGCATCTTCTTACATTACAAACGTAACAATACCAAGTCATGACCGCTTAGCGATCACACCCAAGTATGGCCTCGATTGTAATGCAGCTAAATTGCAGTTTTCTTTCCTATTAACTTTTCAGTTATTGTATATTATACTCAGAAGTGACCAACACTAACAATTTTCTGAAAGCTATACCCCTCCTTAACGATTATATATACATTTGGTCTTAATCGGTCCAGTAGTTAAGAAGTTCTATATTTATTACCACTTTTTATTTGATTCACTCCACTGTGCGGTGGAGTACTATAAGTATGCCAATTTTAGGCGGTCTAGACCGACTGGAAGCTCCAGAAAGTTCTGGAAAAGCAAATATATACACAATGATTAGGAAATTATATATATAGAGCATAAATGTTCTCATATTAAATTTAACTTTATAATTTATTACAGTTAATTACAGCTTTTGGTATATTTATGCATAATAATCTCTGTAATTTCTTCCTTAGTAAATAGTTTTTTTTTTTAATCTTCTTAAAAATTAATTAAATTGAAGAAGAAATAAATATGACTATAACTAAACCACCCAACAATTGAATAAAAGTATATAGTAAGATAAGATATTAATGCGAATATTATCAAAATTAAATAATCTTGCTCATGTTATAATCTCTGGCGTTGTTAGTATTTTGCTTAACACTAGCTGACCCGGCAGACGTTGTCCTACCTAAAATTTCTTTTAAGAAGTAACTTTTCTAAAAATTACTACAGTTTAATTTTAGATACAGATATTTTCATATTAATTTGACATTTAGAAAAATCGTTAAGTCCTCAACTTTAGTGAATTTGAGATAATTTAGTTTGTGATCGTTTTGAAAATGTATAAAAAAATAAAAAATGAGAGAAAAATATTTAAGGATTTTCGTGTCAACCAAAGGATTTATTTTTTTATTAAATTTGGAATCACAATAAATCTCAAGATGCGACTGTACACTGATAGAAATTTGTGCGTAGTATTAACAAATTCCTTCATTAATACAAATGCATTTTTTCATAAAAAAGTCCCCAAAGAAATGTTTATTAGAATCAATTAAACATGTTTCATTAAATCAATTTTAATGAATAATTGCATTGACACAATGAAAATTTCATAAAGTATATGAAATTTTTTTTTATTAATTCTAGCATAAAAGTTATGAATTTTTCAAGAGTTTAATGAATAAAATTCAAAGTTTGCATGCAATATTTTCATTACTTTTTAGTACAAAACTAAAATTTATTTCTATATTATACAATTGTTAAAGAGGTTGAGATATTAGCCAAAAACAGTTTTTTTCTGTAAATTAAAAAAAAAATAAAAATAAAAACAATATTGCTGACTTTTTACAAAAGCTCGTATCGCTCATTTACTGCAATAACGTCAAACTCAAAAATTTTGATTTTGTAGAAAACGAGTTTAAAGTTTTCAATTAATCCCACCTTGAAAAAAAAAAATAACGACATAATTGCTCTCAAGAGGTGAGTACAAAAGATATTAATACTACTTTTTATACAATATAATCGGTGATATAACGAATAATTCTGCGTCAATAACTCAAAAATCGTGTTTTTTGAGTTGTCACGTTCTTGCCGTTATGTCAACTTTTTTAAAATTTTTGTTGTCATTTCACATAAACGTTTTATTCACTAAATAATTTGAGACCGACTCAAATCTATTTATTTCAAAGATTTGATTAATTCTTTTTAACGAAAACATTTGTTAACATTCGTAATATTAACTTCTTTGATAATTTTCATTTTCATTGCAAATTTTTATTTTTAATAAAAATTATATCAAACTTGTAAAAAAGACAAAGTACGGTCAAGTTTACTTCCCATTTACATCTTGTTTTTAAATAAAACAAAAAAAGTGTAAAAATGAAAAGGAGAATAAAAACAGAAAGCGAGTATTGTTTATCTACCAAAGGTAGAGCTTGCACATAAACAAACAAGTTTTCAATTTATTTTTGATCAATGGTGATAATCTTTAACTTCGAGCTCATATATTAGTTCTCATTTTGTGGTATAACTAGGTTATTTGAATGTTTGATGTTTGCATGGGATTGTCACTTCTTTCAAAACGTGTTCTGATGATGGGAACCTAGAAAATTGCCGAAATAGATCTATCAACACATTCCTAAAAGTGGTCAATTAATAATTTGAAAACAAAAGCTCTATAGATTACTTGTTAGGACAATATCCTAATTAAGAAATATAGAGTATGGCCTCGAACTTGAATAGTGATTTTCCATTTAAATTGTATTATTATTTGTGTCTTATAATTGTCTGATTGTCTCTATATGATAAATTTTTTCAACAACCGGCAGCTGTAAGAATCAAACGTTCGCATCTTCTTACATTACAAACGTAACAAGAGCAAGTCATGATCGTTTAGCGATCACACCCAAGTATGGTCTCAAATGTAATGCAGCTAAATTGCAGTCTTCTTTCCTATTAACGTTTCAGTTATTGTATATTATACTCAGAAGTGACTAACACTAACAAACACAAATATCCTTTTTTTAAGATTTTTTTTGTTTAATTTTCTAATCTCCTCCGTCTCTATTTAACAATATTACCAGATTAACGTATGATTTTTACGTTCACTGTTGACAATTTCGTGTTGTTAAGTAGATACATCGGCACAGGGCAAATTTTATAATCTGTCTAGTCTGGTTTCTGCCTTTTTATGAACAGGCGTCATCAGATATTTTCCATTTAAATTGTATTATTATTTGTATATTTATAATTATCAGATTGTCTCTATATGATACATTTTTCAACAACCTGCGGCTGTAAGAATCAAACCTGCGCTCTTCTTACATTACAAACGTAACAATACCAAGTCATGACTGTTTAGTGATCACACCCAAGTATGGCCTCGAATGTAATGCAGCCAAATTACAGTTTTCTTTCCTATTAGCTTTTCTGTTATTGTATATTATACTCAGAAGTGATAACACTAACAACACAAATATTCTATTTTTAGATTTTTGTTTATATTTCTAATCTCCTCCGTCTCTATTTAACAACACAAATATTTTATTTTCAGATTTTTATTTATTTTTCTAATCTCCTCCGTCTCTATTTCGCAACGTTACCATACTGACGTATGGTTTTTACGTTCTGTGTTGTAATTTTCATTAAAAAAAATTAAATACAGCGGTTTAAACCGCAGATTTGGAAAAAATACATTTACCTTTAAAAAATTTCTATTTTTATTTTTTTTTTTATTTTATTTAAAGCACAACAACAGTGAATAACGTAACTTTAAAAGTTAAAAAGATATGGACGATTAAATACGACTACTTTTGTAAAATGTTTGATGTGTTTTCATATTTTAAAACGCGATATTTCCAAACCCCTTAAAGCTAACAACCCATAACTCGTACGAGGACATATTTATATATTTCCATACCTAAAATTTGGTTAAAATTGAAGGAGGTGGAGGTCAAAAGTTGGATATATTTTTAATGGTTTAACACGCAGAAAAAAGATCATCATGGTTTAATAGTTTAAGAGCATCATATTATGGTTGAAAGACGTAACAACCAAATTAAGATCCTCATAATCATATTATGACTATCTATGATGATATAATCGTCATTAGTAATCATAATATGATCAGTCAGAATCATGTTTGTAATTTTTAGTATCATAATATGATAATTTCTTGTCCCCATTCATGTTCAATCATATTTTCCTCTGCGTGTATATGGAATATGTCTTAAGTTATATCCATCCCGGAGCATAACAAACAAGACATAGAAAGAATCAAACCAATAGAAAAATAGTCAGCAAAAAATAGTGCGTACCCAGAAGCTGCTCTGGAAGGCATAATATCATTACCAAGCGCTTCCAAATCAAATCCAGAAGTCATGATTTTTGTTCGATATGACCCACTTGGTATATCTCTTTTAAGCAGATGAAAAGCGCTTCTGTCATGTGCTCTAAAAAGCAATAAATTCATGCCTTAATAGAAAATGAAAAAATGGTTTTTAGTGTTACATTAATGCTACGTTGTATGCATTCTTTACTGCTTCATTGCATGCAATATTTACTGTTTCAAAGAAGGCATTTAGAAAAGCGCAACGAAATTCCTTCCCTAATTGGTTTATTGTCTGCAAGGCGCTTAAGCGCTATTTTGGAAAGACACAAATGTAGTAACTGCTTACCAAATCGAGGTTATTTTTTGCTGGGTGATCGAGAGTACATTCAAAAATTCAGATTTTTGAAGTTTGTGCGAAATTTCCGATTTTACACCAAATTGTCTCAAATTTTCTTTTCTGAAAACTTTCGAAGGACCATAACGAACAAATCAAAAAAAATACACATATCCATTGTTCAAATCCTCGTTTATGTTCTTGAGTTAGACAAAAATTCATACAAAAACGCACTTTCAGTTTTTCCCCAATTTTAAAATTGTTTGGGCAATTTTCAAAAATATACTTTCTGTTAGAAGCTTCCAAAAAAAATTATCCAAATCGGTCCAGCCGTGAGAGATGCGCTTACCAACGAATATCATTTGATTTTTATTGATATAAATACAAAATATTACACCAAAATACAAATGTAAATATTTTATGTTACGTCTATTCGCATTTTAATTAACGACATATATTTTATACTAACACTACATATAGCTTTATATAAATAATTGGATTGTATACAGAAATAAATAGATAAATCTCTATGTATGAGCAGATATTTATATTAGTATAGTATTACTTTGGTATTTTGACTTAATTTATTTTTAGAAAATATCTTGATACACTTGATTGCAAATATTTAGGTTTTCTGGCTGAATGCAACTACCAAAATTAGGGAAAGACAGACAGGCAAACAAGGATCAAATTACTCATACATTTCAAAATTTCAAACATACTTACATAAAGATAAACTTACACACACACATACATACATTTTAACTTAAGGATGTTTTAAGTATTTGTGCAACAGTTACATTCAGAAAAGTTATGCTGTTACGTTTGTGGCTATTTTAACTGCAATTGCAGTTGTTGTACTTACAAAAAGAAGTTTTAATGTTTTCGGCGGTTGTTTTTTTAAACAACTTACCAAAATTACTCTATTATGATAAAATTTACTTTATGTAGTTGTTTCCAGATAAAAAAAAAAATTTTTAAATCTTTTAAAAGTTTTTCTTAAACACAGTTTTGTAAAAAGCAAAAAAAAAAAACATTTTATTAAAATCTCGCTTTGTGCAGACCAATTTTTCGATTTATTTTATGCATTAGAATAAAATAAACAACCCATACGAAAATGTCGCCGTTCTTAATCATATATGATCATATATGGGCTCTTTTATGAAAAAACCTTAAATAAAATTTCAAAAATTAATTTCTAAGAAATTTATTTTTGAAAATGAATTTTTTATAAAACTTATTTTTATATGCAGAAAATTTGATTTATTTTAATAAAATCAATTGTTGAAAAGAATAGAAATGAAAATGAAAATAGACTTATACTTTATATTTTTTTTTTTTCATATTTGCTTCTTTTGCCATTTTTTATTTATTTATTAATTTTTGGCTAAGATTTTTGACCTTTAAATTTGCTTTTTTGTCAGATATTATTCTCTTTGAATGCCTTTTTTACTTAAAATTTTTTAATTCTTCTTTTAAAAAGTGCAATTATTTTACCTTTTTGGTAGTTTTGCTAATTTTGTTTTGCTTTTTGCAAAATTTTTGTTTGCCATACACACAATGGATTTTCCTACTATTTGTCTTCTCTGTTTATAAATTAAAAAATTATAAATATCAGTCATTTCTCTCAAGCCCCTAAAGTATGCAACAGCAAGTTTAAAAATGCAACACGGACAAGCGTATGATTTGTTTTTATTAAAATTTAAATATCACTCATACGGCTGGGGCCACTTTGTGTGCATAATATGTTTCTCGAAAGGTGGGGTCAAAAATTACACCATTTTACGTTTTTTTTTTTTTTTTTTTTGATTATTTCGTTCTATTTGAAGTAATCATAGACAAATTTGGTATCAAATGAATGGTTCTTTGCAAACGCATTTACTGGTGTACAAATTATATCTAAAAACTTTAAAGTACTTTTTTTATTCGAAAAAATGTGTTTTTAGTAACATTTAATCTGGCATTTCATGAAATCATTATACACTCATAGAAATAAACCTGTAAATATAATAGAAAAAGCTACTAAAAGTTAGTCAAAAATTATCTTATAGAAAACTTGCTAAATTTAGCAGATTTTTTTCTGAATATTAATAAAATAAGAACAGCAAAAATAAATCTGTTGACTCGACTCTGCAACATTTTAAATATGTTCGATGTGAATTTTAGTTAATTGAAAGTAGCATTTTACTCTGTAAAATTATCAAAAACTTTTAAATTTGTATTTAAACTTTTATATTTGTAGACTGAAAATATCAAACGAAAACTGTAATATTAAAAAAATGTTTGCTATATTTACCTCAAATTTAGTAGAATGCAAATAACAGTTTATTTTGCTAAAATCAATAGAAACTAAAAAAATACTTTATATCATATTAGTAGTAAATGTTTTTGCTGATTTTAGCAGATTATTTTGTTACCTTCAATTAACAAGAATATAGATCGAATATAAATAAATATTTGTAAATTATATTACTAGTACTTATTATGATGTGAGCAAGATTATTCAAGTTCAAGATCATTTTGTAAAACAAAAAACCGTGCAATGTTTATTTATTACTCAAAAAAGTTTTCTGTCCGCTAACTTAAAGCAGACTTTATCTAGTGACAGGTCCTTACATGTTTCATTTCGCGTCACCGAAAATCATCAGAGAACCAATGCAGAAGGGTTAGAATATTTTTACCCAAATTTTGAAGGAAAAAGATCAACGCTTTACCTGTATTGTTTTATTTACCCGATGAGAAGTAAAACACAAAATTGGAAGAATTGAACTAATTCCAATCAAAAATAAATCATTTTTAACTAAGCGTTGATCTTTTACCTTCAAAATTTGGGTAAAAATATTCTACCCCTTCTACATTGGTTCTCTGATGATTTTCGGTGACGCGAAATGAAACGTGTACGGACCTGTCAGTAGATAAAGTCTGCTTTAAGTTAGCGGACAGAAAACTTTTTTGAGTAATAAATAAACATTGCACGGTTTTTTGTTTAACAAAATGATCTTGGACTGGAATAATTTTGATCACATCATAATTTATGATAAAAGATCAAAAAATAAACTTTTAGTTTTAATTTTTTAAAATTTAAAAGTAAAACCTTTAACGAATACTTATTAATATAAAAATCTGTTAACTTAATCAGATTTTTCGGCAAGAACATTTTTAACTAATTGTTAGTATCTTTTTTAGCTATTTTTACAAGTTTATTTCTAGGAGTGCTGTTGTGTTAAGCCAAAAATACTGCACGGTACTGTCAATTTAATTTAATCGGGTGCTTTTTACTATATTCGAATTCGTTCGGTTTTATGCGACTTATGCGAAGAGCTTTTTCCCCTTATCATTCAAATAGTTTAAAAATGTGGCAACTCTGTGTCAACTGATTAGACAATATCGATATCTGAATTTTTGTTTTCTTGGGTACTTTAACGATGTGTACTAATAAATTTAATTATTGTAAACTAAAGACAAGTTTTCATAGAAAACAAATGACTTTTTAACCTTTAAACGTGAGATTGGACAGCTCAAACAAAAACGTGTCCCTTTTTTTGCTACTTACAACATATCCAACGTTCATTAAAATCTGCTGGCTCGGGTCGGGGTGCTTACCTTGTGAGTTGCAAATGTTTGATTGGCGCATTTAGCCAGTCACAAAATTACACTTTTATCGTTGATTTTAAAGTAAAGGTAAAGTAACTATAACTACAATAAGAATATTATGTGGGTAAAGACCACTGTAAACGTTGTTAAAATCAAATGAAAGTTCACTTAGAAAAAGGATGACATACATTTCATTAAATTCAACTAACATCGTCATCGTAAATGTTGTTAAAAACAAATGAAAGTTCACTTAGAAAAAGGACGACATACATTTCATTAAATACAACTAACATCGTTATTTGTTTTTTTTTTTACTGTTGATAAAATGAACCACAAATGTAGTAAAAATGAACTACAAGTATACTAAAAAATTTACAATCGCTTATTTGCTTTTTTTTTGTTTAAATAAAAAAGAACTAATAAAATAAATGAAATTTGAAATTTATAACGAGCTCTCAACCTCCGTATATTTACAAAAATAAAGCAAATCAAACTTATTAGCTAGGTTGGTACTAGTATTTCGATCTGTCTAACGATCTCATTACAACAGGAAGTTTTAGAAAGCTCCATAATAGGCAGAAATTTCACAAAAAAAACTTATTAATCCTCAATGTTGCATCATTCTTGTCTTCTTATTAATCAAGCACGTGGTTAGGGTATTTTCCTAACAAGCATCATGACGTTACTAAATGAAATTTCATAGTATAGTAGTTTGATGTTTGTTTTTTTAAATTAAATTCCAATCTAGTAAAAACTGAAATTTCTTCTACAACTGACTAATTTTAAACTGCAAATAAAGATAACGTATTACTACTCAAACAACTACAAGTATTAACAGCAGTCAATTTAATTTAAAATGTAGTGTACACTTTTTTTTACATTTAAAATAACTGCGTTTGCTTGATTGATTTTTTGATTCTGCCTTAATAATTTTCTGAGTGTACATTCATTTAAATAAATTTGGTAAAACTATGTTTTTGTTTTGTATTTGAAATCATATAAGAAAATGATAACTACATAATTAATTTACAACAAACACTTAAATGCAACTAAATTGTACTAGTGTCATTGCTACTATGTTCTACTGCACTTCCATTTCCTGTTTTACACATAAAGATAAGATGTCTCTATGCATGTGTGAGAACTTTGTGATGGTTTCTGTTTGTGTATAAGTTTATTTATTTATATTTGTATGAGAGTATACATGTATTTATTTGCAAATAAGTCGTTACCTTAGTTTCCAAAAGACATACCTGTCATACACTTGCAATCATTTGTAAAACAAAAGGCATTTATTCGTGCACTGTTCAAAGTCTATCATTGCCTGTATGTAGTTGTTATTACACATGATTCTGTTTTCTATTTGTTAATTTATTGAAGTTTTATTGAACTTTTGGGAATTCTCACACCTGTTGATAAATATTTTCTACATCATCACATTAATTTATTACTACAATTATATTAATGTCAATGTTATGGAAATATATTATTAAAAATGTCATACTATAAAGTTAACAGATAATTAAATGATTAGTGAAATAGAAACAAACATTTCAAATAATTTTGAATGTAAAAACTTATAATCAATGATACAAGGGTACTCGGTTACACTATGCGACAGTAGTTTTCACACACGTAAAAATCTATATATACACTCGGGAACTTCTACTTTTAAAATATGTAGTTATTAGGGTTGTAATACAGTTTCTTTATTTTTAATGTAAATGTCAGTCATTTGTACACTCAAAAAAAAAAGTTTGTAAAGTCAGCAAAAAATGTTGCTGAGTCAGCAAAATTTTAGTCAGGAGGGTGCTAGCAAAAAAATTGCTAAAGTCAGCAAAATCTTTTGCTGAAAATCAGCGAGCTGATTTTTAGCAACAAAATTAGTAGATTCAGCAAAAGTTTTGCTAACACTTAGTAGATTAGAAATAAAAAAGTTTTGGTAAAAATTAATAAATTTTTTGCTGAATTTTAGTAGACTGAAAAAAACGCAAAATTGTAAAAAAAAATTGTAATTTAGTTAATATATTTGCTGAAAATCATAAAACATATTTTTGTGATTCTTTTAAAAATAATTTACAATAATTACGAAATATAAAAATTTTCATTTTCTCACATTGATGTCATGAATTAATTTAATATCTGAAAATATATAGAAATAAATATATATAACATAACAAAAATTTTCTTTCAACTACTTACATCAATGTAGTCTAAATGATGCTTTCTTTTAAAGAACGCACCTGCCGAAGATAATTATAGAAACGAAAAAATAACAAAAACAATAAGAAAAATGAACCATACAAATCTACCTAAGATGTGTGTCTTTGTCTTTCGCTTTACTCTGTCTACATGTCTGTATATGTTTGTTTGCAATTTGACCAAACTAGATTATTAATCTATTCACATTTATTTTAGAAATACATATTAAATTTAAATATTTTCTTTTGTCTTTTATTCTATTAATAGACAATTATTTTCACAAGCCAGTGACAATGCAACATTTAAGTTGTTTTAATCCTCAATTTTGTTTTATGTATGAAAAACAGATACAAAAGTCTTCCATGGTTGATTTTTTTATATGTCTTATTAGAGTTGTACTTTTTAGTATCATTTTCCTCTTCTCTACTACATCTTGACATGCCGCGACATCTGCTTCATTCTGCGTATATCTTTCAATCTGGTTGTCGTCCACACTATTAATGTGCTTATCAGCACAATTTTTTTTAGCAAAATTAATTAATAAAATATTAGTATTGTATTGCGGTGGTTGAAGGTAATGAATTTTAGATAATTTTGACTTCTTCTTTGCCCTTATTACTTGCTGATCGTTTGACTAGTGTGTAGTTCATTGCATTTTCGATAATAACATCTGATGTCAATTAGGGTTAGTATGGAAATGCTGTCGGTCAGGGATGGGTATTTTTAACAATTGTTCACGGCGTGAACAAGTATATTAGTAAAGCATTAGTATAAAACAGTTAAGTGCTGAATGAGTATAACAAAAATTTTAGCTGATAACACGATTTTAGCAAAAAAAATTGCTAAAAAACAGTATACCTGATTTACAAGACGTTTTACTAACTTTTGTACTAACTTATTTTTTTGAGTGTAGACAAATTAAATTTTTGACTAACCTTGTAGTTCATTTAAAAAAACAACCCACATCAAATGACTGTTTTATGATTTTACATTAATTTTTTACAGTTGTTTTTTTTAATTTAAAAAATAAAAATAAATAAATGTTTGTTTATTTTTTACTACCATGTGGTTCATTTTTACTACAATTGTTAGTCATTTTTTGAACATTAAAAAACAAATAACAATGTTAGTTGAATTTACTGTACTGTTAGTCGTCCTTACTATTTCTTTACCTACATAGTATTCTAAGTGTACCTGTAACTGGAGACCATAGTATAACTGGAGAGAATATATATGGTCAGTTTTTCGCCATCACTTCAAAATTTACTTTAAAACAACTTTAAAGTTTCAAAATAATATTAAAATACAGTGGATCACGGTTTCAACGAACTCGTATCGACCGAACCATTTTGTTCGTTATAATCGAAGTTCGCTATAATCGTTGTAAACATTTAAAAATAATAATTATAAATTGTCTTAAATTCTCTTCATTTTTTAATTTTTGTTTGTAATATTTAAACAATTCTTCCATTAAATTGCGTTTCACAAAGTTTTCAATTCTTTTTAGCGAAGTTTTTAGTAAAAAGCTTAAATTTTAAAAATTCTGCAGGACATTTTCATAAAAAAAATTTAATTTTTAAAGTGTTCGTTATAAGTGTAAAAGTTTATATGAAAATTCGTAAAAGTGTTCAAAAAAGTAGATCGTTATAAAAGTGTTCGTTATAACCATATTACTTTGTATGAAATATGTTAGTAAATGTGTTGGGATCAGAAAAACCTTTCGTTATACAAAAAAGTTCCTTGTAACCGTTGATCGTTATAAGCGTATTTCACTGTACTTGTACTCATAATTTGTCTTAATTTATTTGTCTAATGGATATAATATGAAAGATGAGAAAATATGTTTATAACTAAAAAATAGTTATTTTCAGGAAAAAAAATAATTTAAAAATATCCTTAAAATACGTAATCCTGTTATATCGAAAAAAGTTGACAAATAATGGAATAAAGTGAAAAATATATCAATAGTTATTAAAAACAACTGTATATTTTTTGACAAAAACAAATTTTTTTGAGTTTTTTTTACCAGTCGCCTAGAGATGAATTTGTACTAAAATACACCAATTTGCACGAAACATTTGAATGTACGAGTAACTTCACATTTTTACTCATAACTTTTTGAAATAAAATGTGTTTTACCAAGTTTTTACAATAAGCCCTTCATTTGTGAAATTTTTAATCGTGAAAACATACGAGGGCGGATCAATAAGTCCGTGCAACACTGCTCCCATCAAGTAGCACCTTTCAATAGACTACTGTCAAATTTTGAGCAAGTTCCGTCATTTACTTTGCGTTTAACAGGTGTTCAAAACATACAACCTCGTGGATTTTTTTAAAAATGAAAAAAGTGAATTTCAAGTGCTTAATGAGCACTCGAATTTCACATTAATTTTTGCGAAAAAAACCGTCAATCAAACCAAGGAAAAGCTTGATAAATACTATGGGGACTCTGCACAATCGATTTCAATGGTAAAAAAGTGGTTTATTGACTGAACGTTCTGGACAGCCAATTGAGGTCAATACACCCGAAAATGTCGAAAAAATCCACGATATGTTGTTGGCCGATTTCATATGGCAGTGTGGTTTCGATTTTAAGTGATCAGTTGGGTTTAAGAAAGCTGTCTGCAAGATGGGTGCCGCGTTTGCCAGCAATTGACCATAAACGTAATCGTGGACAATAAGGTGATGGCAACAGTTTTTTGGGCTGCACGCGGGATAGTCCACATCGATTACCTTTAAAAGGGAAAAACAATAAACGGCAAATATTATGCCAACTTATTGAACCAATTTAACAAGGATTTAAAAAAAACAACCCCATATGGCCAAGAAAAAAGTTGTTTTTCATCAAGATAATGCAAAAAAATTCCATGAATTGGGCTACGAATTGGTAAATCATCCGCCATATTCACCGGACTTAGTCTCCAGTGACTATTTCCTATTTCCAAACTTAAAGAAATGGCTCGAGATTTAGCTCCAACAATGAAATTATTGATCAAACAAATGCCTATTTTATGGACCTCAAAAAATCCTATTTTTTGGAAGGGATACAAAAATTGAAGAAACATTGAACAAAGTGTATTGAGCTAAAAGGAAATTATGTTGAAAAATATTTTTTTTTTTTTTTGCAAAAAAAACTGTGTTTCATTGAAAAAGCCAGGGACTTATTGATCCACCCTCGTACAAATAATATTTTTTAAAAATGACAAAGGTTCTCAACTTTCACTTGATACCCATATCCTAAAATGAGTACACCCAAAACAAAGTCCGTAAAGTTAGTAAAGTTTTGCTTATAGGATCTTCGCAGAAAAATTGCTAATAACAGCAAAAGTGTTTTGCTGAATAAGCATTCAGAATTAAGCACTTTCGGTGGAACAAAAACTTGAGTAAACCTAATAGGAAGGTACAAACGTCTGTGTCTGTTAAAATGTACATTTTCACTCTCTAATAAAATATTTATTAATAGACATAATCGAATGATTTTTTGACCTTAAATACGCTTTTGAGTCAATAATGTGAAATATATGTCCGAATTTATGATTTTCTGAAAGCAATCTCACAATTCCCAAAAATAAATAAAAAATTCGAAAATGGTATTTTTTAAGTTTTGCTGGCATGTCTTCATTTAAAGCGGGATTGAAAGAAACTTACACAATGAACTAGGTACATTTTGGAGTATCGTCAGCCTCTCTCGGTACCTAATTGGAGGCGGACACAATTTCTAAAAGTGGGTAAAAATTGATATTTGTCTTAAAAATGTGGTAACTTCAGAAGCGCCTGCGGGGGGAAAGTATTCACAAATTAAAATTTTTTTATAATATAACTCGCTTTAATATAAAACGACATTCGAGGAAAGTATGCACACTTTATATGTTCTGAAAGAAAATATTTATTTGGAGGTAAAAGACTGTTGGTGCATTTTGGGGAAAATATCACAAAAAAAATTTGTTTTCTACTTTAAACGAATGCAGTTGTTTAGTGGATCAAGATATTACATTAATTTTTTTATTTAATTAAATAGGCAATATTTTGAAAAACAAATTGGTACTAATTTCAACCCGCTTTTCGCAAAACACTGCACCTGAGTCGGATCACATTTAGAATTTCACATTTTCAAATGTGAATATCTCCGGGGCTATAGAAGATATTACAACACTTATGCTGGCTAAAGATAATGAAAATCTTTCTAAATTAGTAGGCAACTTATAATTTATTTGTGATAATTTACCTTGAATAATAGAGAAAACACAGAAAAAGTTATTAGACACCAGTCTGAATGAAATGTACATTTACTGGTCAGCTACGACCACCATATTAAACATTTTTCATGCCCTGTAATGTTAATTGTATATATATCTTATTTAACTCAGCAAATCAAAGCAATTTACAGTTGTCTAAAGCACCAATAAAAGTTTGCTTAGTTGACGGTTGAACGGACAAGAATGTGGTGGTAATGGGTAATAGACGAAAAACGAAAAACAGAGAAAATTATTGATTGGTGCTTTAAACATCTGTCAAACTTATAATAATGTTTTCTATAAAATGCTTAAATATGGTTCACCAGATTATATAATTTCAAAGTTTGAGTTCGTTCATTCAACAGGAAAACATACACTGGTGCCTCCTGTATTCGGCACTATGATAATGTAAAGCTGATTCGTGTTGAGAGTTTATCAAATGTGGGATAGTGCTTTACCGTACAGGGAAGGACACTTCTCACATCCTATTGAAGTTTTCAGAAGTAAGTTAATTTCATTCCTACACAGAAAAAACTAAAAACGGGTTTCAATTAAAAATTTTATTGAATCAATTAATATTTTAATTGATTTTGCACCTACCACTGAAATGATAGTATTAACTAAAAAAATATGCAGACAGTTTATTAAAACTCTTTCAATTAAAATAATAATAATATCAATTAAAAGAGTTATTGTTTTTCTTTACAACCTCAATTAAAAAGTTTAGTTAAATTAATTAAAACTTTAATTGAAACTTGAGAAGAAAACAATGGTAGTTTTAATTGAAAACTCGTATTTTTTTATTTTTGTTATATGCCCCCCATTAAATAAAAAAAGAAATGTAGGTTTGTAAATTAAATTGACATTTTGTTTATAATAAAATTAAAGCTTTTTAATATAAAAATGTATTATAAGAAAACAAATAAAAGTAAAGACAAAATTTTTGTTTTGCTTGTCTTGTCTTGAACTTTTTCTTGTAATTGAATTGCTTTCTTAAAAAAAATCACACACAACTTTAAAATGATAGTTTAATGACACTTATACTTATTGAAAATTTAATTATTTACAAAACTAATAGTTTAATTGTCCTTTTTCGATAAGGTTTATTTAAATCCACATGTGCACTTTTATTACCACAGATAAAACACGAAACTAAATTAAGTTTTCGTGCGTACACGAATATCTCAACAAAAAGAGTGTTGCAAACTCTAGTGAAATAACTACGATTTTGCGTGTATTTGAAATCACTAAACTATTCAACTTATTAAAAGTTAATCATTTGCGATTTTTTTTTCTTTTTATTTACAAATTAAATAATATATTGATATAATTAAACCTTTGTTTGATTATTTAATCTAAATAAAATAAAAAAAAATAGTTTGCCAAATTTTTAAAAATTTTGTTTACATGTTGTCAGCACTGTATGGATATATTAGAAAATTCAATAAATTTTTTAATTGAATCAATTAAAAAAATTGTTTAAATTGCCATTGATAGTCAAACAATTTATTAGATATTTTTGGCCCATAATTTTTTCTGTGTATATCCGGGTTAGAATATCTATGTTGATGGTGTTTTTTTGTTTTGTTTTGGGGAACAGTCTATGTCCTCGAAAAAAGGTTAGTTAGGTATGTATTTAAGTATTATTATTATGTACTAAATTAAGAAAATTGTGAATTATATGTGCATATAATTAGCTATGTAATCAATTTGGCCTATTTTGCTGATCGATTATGAATAAATAAATAGAAAAAAAATTTAAAATAAGATAATATATCAGTATCTCACTTTAGTAGACTTGGACTTTCTAATTCGTTTGAGTGAGCGTTCTTTCTAGTTCGATTGATCTGAATGAACTAGGTCGCTCTTCTAGTTTAATCAATCTTTGACAATTTCGTTCAATCATTCATATGACAATTTTTTATATCGCATGTTTGAGTATTTTTTAACAATCTATTCATATTTGACAATTATTTTCTATTGCTTTTAATTAATAATGATAAAAAATTAAAAAAAAAACTAAAATTTTAATGAAATAAATTTAAAAATATATTAAACAAAATAAAAAATATGTTTAATTTTCTTCGATCTTCTTTTATTACACAGGTCAACAGCAAACAAAGGCTTGACTAACCACTATATAGATTTGATGCATCATGGCTGCCTAAGTACAAAAATGGTAAAATTTTTCAATTCTATGGATAATTTTTTTTTAAAAAATTTTTTTAATTAAAATTGACAATATTTTGAGACATTTCTCCACTTATGTTGTCATAACTCAAAAACAACTAGTCCGATTTTGTCAAATTAAATTTACAAAAATTAAGGTTTACAATATCTTTAAAGAACGTGTACAAATTTTTTTAATGCGATCAATAGTTTCAAAGTTATAAAACAAATCGTTAGCAAAAAAAAAAAAAAAAATGCTAAAAAAAAAAAAATTTGAAAAACAAAAATCTGGAAAAAATCGAAAACTGCAAAAAATATTACTTTTTATTTTTTTGTAGTAAAGCTACATATCATGCGAATTAAACTAGATATGGATCATAAAAATCGATGCATGCTTTACATTTTTATTTACAATTAATTGAAGGTATCGCATATTTACAAGCACTGTAGAAAATTGTACCTACTATATAATGAAAATGCAGAACATAAAAACTCAGGTGCATTTTACGACACGCATTTTGGCAAAACCCCTTTGGGAAAAACCTCTATGACATTTTTATGATTCTAATAATTAAAAAAAAATAAGTAATAAACAAAAGATTGTTTAATTTTTACGATTGCGGTAGGATAGTAATAAAACGCTCATAAATGTGCGTGTACGCTGAAGTGCTCTTATTTTCCGTTAGCTACCTGTAACGGATGATTTTTTTTTTTTTCATAAAAGTCCTTAATGTTTTTTAGGATTCTTGGGAATAATAAAAAATTTGCAGCACACACAAACTGTATCCACACAAAGGGTTATCCCAAATTATAGTATCAGTATTTATAAAATCTCCTTGACCCTTTTTATTTCATTCAAGAAGTGTTTGCGATAACGCAAACATCATTTAATACCTACACAAAAATTAGAGTCATACAGCTTAGAAGTTAAAAACAATTTTCAAATATTAATAAAAATGAGCCAGAAAGCCAGAACATTTTTATGTAAAAACGATCCAGATTTATTTTGTTATGTGTGCGGCCAATATATCACCGGGAAAAAACGGAAGTGCTTCTTAACTTCATTGCAAAAGTCATATCAAGATTGCTATAATATCTATCCGCACAATTTGAACCAGCATTGGACACCGAGTACTATATGCATTCCATGTCGATTGAATTTATCTATGAAGTCTTCTAACGTAAAGTAAGTATAAATTAATAGATTTGGAATATTTTATAATTACAATATTTCTTAATTAAATTTTTTTTTTCATTTTACAGACGACACTTGGAAATTTTGAAGCCTATGCTATGGAGAGAAACAGCGAACCACGCATCCGAGTGTTATTTTTGTTTCTGGGATGCACACATGATGGCTGATTTTTGCTGGAGTATTCAGAGTAACACTTCGTTATTCAACAATAGTAGAAAATCGACTAAAAGAAAATTTCAGAGTTTGTAGTTTATAATACATATTTATTTATTTATTTTCTTGTTTTATTTATTATAATAAATGTGAATAATAAAATATAAATTTTCTACTATTTAATTTATTTATTTATTTACATTTAAGCTCATCCAACACAAATGTCTTTCCGAAGAATAGAATCAGTATATTCTAGGTAGGGTTTTGCCAAAAAATACACGAATGTTACTATGTAATGCATTTTTGATGTGAAAATTTGTACATAGCATGGGGAAAATGTTTTCAAAATTCAATCAATCGAAAGAAGAACATTAACTACTCAATTTTATGTATATCAGACAAAAAACTAAAATTTGGTGAAAATGAGCGAATTCACATAATTGTGAATAAATTCGAAAAAAATCAATCGATTTTTATGACCGATATCTCATTTTGTTCCTATTACATGTGGCTTTGCGATAAAGCAATAAATCTGAACGATTTTTGCCGTTTTCGATTTTTTATGATTTTTTTAAAACAAAAAAATTTGCTATTTTCACGTAAAAAAAATATTTTTTCCCTCAATTTTTTATTATAACTCCGAAACTACTGAGCCGATTGAAACGCAATATATTAACGGATTAAAGGCTATAATTTCAGTTTTTCTAAATTTATTTGAATAATATCGGACTAATTTTTTTTTAGTTATCATTAATTATGTGGAGAAACGTCTAAAAAAATTTATAATTTTACTTAAAAATTTTAAAAAAAACCTCTCCATAGAATTTCAAAATTGAACCATATTTGTACTACTGGGACCACAATACATCAAAATTGTATAGTGGTTTTCAAAGCCCCTAAAATTTTTTCAAAATTGATGCCTTGTGTTATGTATGATTCTTCTTCGAGCTTAAGATCTTTTGTTAAAACGATTGTAAATTATTAATTTCCAATATTTCGTCTCCACATTGGGAGATCTTAAGCTCGAAGAAAAATCGTACAAAATAAAAAAATTAAAAAAAAATTATTAAAAAGATATAAAATTGTCTCATGAATAAAACGAACGAAATGAACGGTTGTACTAAAAGAGCGGGTAATGGTGAACCAGTTCATATCGTTCAATTGGGTAAGTAGTTCAATGGAACTAGTTCGTTCGCGAACTACACAAGTCTACACTTTAGCCAAAACACGATATATCGTATAAGCAAAAATTATTAAAATCTTTGTATTTTAGAAATTTATGGTTGACCTGTTGTTTTAATATGTGATGAGGTTTTTTTTTGGTTTGGCTCAAGGTCATAAATAAAAAATAAAATTCAAATTTTTCAAGATTTATTTTTAAATATTTATTATCTTTTCGATATTTCGAACAGCTTCGCTGTTCATCTTCAGGAACAAATGTAAATATCTTTTAATAAAGCGTGAAGTTGAAAGCGTCCTTACTTGTTTGTTATCTTCATATTTTTCTTTATATTTTGACGGAATAAATTAGATTTGTTTAAACCGTCCATAGAATTCTTACCGTTCGCGAAAGGCAAAAAAAAAAATTGTCAACATTTTTCCAAAGTTAATATCGGTCAAATATTGATTTCGAGACTATTTGAATTTCAAAAACATTAACCATTAAACATTTTAATACCAATTTAATTATTTAGTTCATGCAACAGTAATTCCTTTTGCGGCTTCTGGTTTTTTGCTGTATATTTTGTTCAATGTTTGAGTCGGCTTTATGTTTAAACATAAATATATTTTTTTATTACCATCAAACAACAAGTTAATAAGTCTGTGGTTTAACCTGTCAATACTTGTTAATATTTGATATTTTGAGGCATAAGAAAACAACAATGGCAACCAATACACAACAAAAAAAAGTCACCCATACTCCAAAAACTTATTATTATTATCCTTGAATACTTTGTTTCAATATACTTACAAACAAGTTGTTTTACACATACATATACACTTGTATATAAATATATGTATATGTTTATACACATTGTGTTTAACACAAAACCATATGCTAAATCCAATTTATACATAAGTAAAAATAACCACAACAACTGACATCTTAAGATATAAATTTTTGAAACCAAACAAAATACACACGGTACAAGCGAAGATTTTTCCTTTAAAATTAGAAACAGTGGTTCACAGGAAGAAAAAGTTCAAGGATTTTAAAATTTAAAAATCGAAATGTGCGCCACGGTAGGCTAGTTGGTAGCGTGCTGGCTTATCAGTGTGGGGGTCGTGGGTTCTATTCCCACCAGAGGCATTGGTATGTTTTCGCTACAACGCGCCGTAGGCCATAGTAGCTAGTGCTCGGTTAGGGTAATAGTATATAATTTGTAATTATAAGATTATTAATTAATAAAAAAAAAAAAAAAAATCAAAATATCATATTTTTATTATATAGAAATTATAGAAACATAATTTGTTTGAATCTGGTTTAAAATTATTAGTTTAATTTATAAATAATAGCTTAAACAATTTAAAATGTCCAACCAAAATTGACTTACATTTTGTAAGGATTCCACATAAGTTTTCTTTAATTTGATTTAAAAGTTAGTTCAAAAGTGTTCCAATTCAGTTAAGCTAATTTTTTAACTGCAAGCAATTACTACGATCACAATAAGATTACTACGATCATATTATGATTGTTAGACATTGCAATCATATTATGATACTCTTTTTTCTGCCTGCTTCCGTGTAATTTATCGTATAAGGATTTTTTGTCGTTTTTAGAATTTTCCTAGCTTTTCACGTTTTTGCTCAAGTTCAAAAATATTGCTGAGCCCCAATGAATTTCATCCACTGTATTTGAAAAAAAAACCTACACAAAATTCTGTGTTTTCTCTTCACAAAATTTTTTGGACTTTCACAATCTATAGAAAATGAAATATATAGAGAAAAAAATGTATAAAACATATTTTAAGTAAATATAAATACCAAAAAATATGAAAAGTAAAAAATATATAGAAAATGTATATAAATACAAAAAAAAAAATACATAAACATGTCCTTACTCAAAGATAAAGAGGAAATTAAGTGTTGACCATTTTTGACATACGAGCTTAACAATAAGAGCTACTGGGTTTAGTTATGCTAGTAGGATATAGAATACCCAGTGTAGAAACGGTAATTACATGTCATTACTTTTTTCACTACCAGTAATGACACCAGTTTTATATCTGCTTTATTTAAACACGAAAATCAAGGACTTACTAATAAAAAGTTAATTTCATCGCTATTCCAATACAAAAAAAAATACGTAACCAATAAGTACTTTTTTATCATTATTTCAGATACACTGCGTTGCTAAACTATAATTACACATTAATTTCACAAAATTTCGTAAGTTATAAAAAAATTATAAGAGTTTACCCTACTACTCACATATCAGTAAATTTAACTAACATTATCATTTGTTTTTATTGTTAAAAAAATTAACCACAATTGCAGTAAAAATGAAATACATATATAGTATAAACAACTCAAACACTTATTTGTTTTATTTTTTTAAATAAAAAAACAAAAAGCTACTTTATAATATGAATGTAAAATCATAATACAGTATTTCGATATGGTTTGTTTTTTAAATGAACTACAATTGTAGTAAAAACTGAAATTTCTACTACAAATAACTCTTTTTTCTTTTAAAAACAAAGATACTATATTACAACTCAAACCATTAGAAATATTTACAGCTGAAGTTCGCTGAGTGTGCGTGAGGCCTCCCATTTTTTTAATCAACTCGAATATTCGACCAGACATACTCTCTATTAGATTTGTTGGAAGTTCTTCCGTTATGGATCTTCACCCATCAATAAATAACTGCTTCATTTAGATGAAAAACGCTTTCATGTTGACGGCTTCCTACTTAAACTCGCCGGGTTAATACTTCCCAAATATTCTCAATGGGGCTTTGATCTGGAGAACTTACGGGTCATTCCAATAATCCTCTGACAAATTAAATGTACTGAGGCATTGTCTTGTTGGAAAATGAATTCTTCTTCGTTGGTAGTTTCAATATATGGTTCCAATATTTCTTCTAATACTGTAATGTACTCAGAAGAATTCATTCTGGTGCTTGGAAATGCCAAATCAACCATATCGTCGAAATGAAATCGCCCCAAACCATTAGTGATTCTCTTCCTAAATTTCATTTTTGAGAAATATCGGGGTTCCTTTCATAGGTCTCTCCAATAGCTGTTAAAACCATCTGGACCATCAAGATTGAAACTTATCTCATCAGAAAAAATCACCCTACAAGAAATTTGTGTTTGAACAATCCTACCAACATCAGCGATTTTTGCGGGACATCAGCTTTTAACGAGTAATTCGCTGGGAGTCCTTTAAGAGCCTACTTAAGGTTGATTTGGACACATGTATTCGTCATTGTGTTGCTGGCACAGTTGATTATTTTACGCTGCACATTGGGTTGAAATTTTAGAATTAAGTTTTTGCCATAATGATTGGTATCGAATAAAACTAGATAAAATTCTACATCATTATTTAAAATTTGAACCATCTAAGTTGTTCACTTCATCCGTAGTGAGCTGTCAAAGTTAGCTAATTATTGCTGTTTTCTTAAAAAGTGAAAAAATTGAAATTCGATAAAAGGCAGTGCTTTTTTTTAAATTTAAAATTAATAAAGTTAAACTTTTATGATGGAACCTTCAACTTCAGGTATTTAAGTGTACAAAAAATGATTTGTGTTTATAAAAACATGTGTGGAAATATTTGTAATATTTTTAAAAAAAAAAGCTCTAAAATCGGGGTATTTTCCATATATGTTGGACCAGAAGTAACAAAGTAGTAAAGTGCCGGCTTTAAAGTTGTGTTTTTTGAAAAGTATGGGATTTCTACTTGATATTTGTTGCCCCGTTTTAGGATATTAATAATTTTATGTAAAAAGTCTTGTTTTCAAAATTCCTTTATTTACCATACCCACAGTGTTTTTCATGTTGCTATTGTCTTATTCTCAATGTTAGCTATTTTTGTTGTTGTTGATATTATTGTCATTGATATTTAATTGAGATGGCTGCGTGAGTGGCGTTTGATCACGTATGTTTACGTATGTTTACGAGGGTGACCTATTTACCAGAAAAGAATAAAAATTAACACTCAATTCCAGCGAAAAAATAGGACTTTCTAATAATTTACCAAATTCACGTGATGGTTTTACATCTTATACTAATTTGCCCGTGCCGAGATAGTCACGCCTATATAATAACTGTTTTCAATCACCTAATTAATAATAATCAATGCTTAATTAGGGTATTGTTAATACAAAAAAAATATTATCTCGTTAATTGCACTCTTCCTTGAATTAATCTCCATTTTAGGTATAATCGAACCCACTGTGCGACGTCTCTGTGGATGCATGTTATCATTTAGAGTAAAATGTGCGAAAACGTTCCATATTTAATCGAATTAATTGTTCTGATGGACGATTATGTTGACCGTAAAATGGACGTAGTGTGCGATACGTATTTCTAACAGAACCATGATTTTTAAAATAAATTTGCACAATTTGGAAGCGTTGCACATTGGGTTTAAATGGGATCAAAGTGGCGATTAATTGAAATTTAGAAATAAATTTTTATAAGCTGAAAGTATAGGGTAAAAGAAGATAAAATTCTACATCACTAGCTCTCAAAATCAATCAACTAAGTTGTTTACTTTCTTTTCAGTGAGCGGTCAAAGTTAGCAAATTATTGCTGTTTTTAAAAAAAGTGAAAAAATTGGAAATTTTTACAATTCAAGCGATTATTATTAGTGTTAAATATATTAAAAGTATTAAGTTAGTAAGAGTTGGAATTAGTTTTATGGATTTTAGACAAGTATAGGATATCAGCTTATATTTAATTTTTTCAGATTGATTTTTACATTTACTGAATTTAGTGAAAGCAAATACTGGATACAAATGTATACTAATAGAAGAACATATTATTAAATTTATTTTGATTTCAAAGTTACAGCGAAAATTGTGGATCATGTTTTTTCCGAAAAACAAAAAACGCCTAACAGGTTAAATACATTTTTTCTTCCATATTTTTTAAGCTGTGTTTTTATGTATTTATGATTATTCATTACTAAAAAATTATTATATTCTCTTTTGTGACTTTTTTGAAATAAATTTATACATTTATGAGATTTTGAGAAAAACAATAATTGGATTTGAAATTAAATTTATACTAATATAAATGCATATAATAAATTTACTCTTTAATTTTTTTATTATTACATTAAGTAAGCTTTAATTTGAAATCTTATTCATTAATTTGTCCTTTCCATTAAAAAGTTACAGCATAAATTGTGAACTAAGGTCTTTTTCCAAAAAAACAATAATGCGCTTAACGGGGTAAAAAAATTTTTTTTTAACTTTTTCTTTCTAAAATGGTGTGTTTTTATGTGCTTATAATAACTCATCGATAAAAAAAAAATATAATATTTTAAAACTCCGGCTTCTATGAATTAATCACCACTTTAGGTACCATCGAATCCACTGTGCGCCGGTCCCGATCAGAAAGACTTTTTTCGGGCAGCCTGTTTTATTTTTATCATAAGCACACGAAGTATTTGCAAAATTTGTGATAACCACATGTGAACGGTTTACTTTTCTAGCAATTTCCCGAAAACTTGAGCCACTTTTAAATATTTGTACTTTTTCAAAATTATTCCGATATGAACCATGCGGCATTTTATGGCAAATTGATTAAAATTGCATAATAAACAAATATAATTCTTTAATTTTTCTATTTTTGCTACTCTTCTCTGTTTACCGTTATATGTAATTATAGCTATGAAACACCAACAAAATTTTTTATTTACAATTATTCCCTTAACTCAATTAGGTAGTCTCTTAAATTTTACACAATAAGAGAAAATCATTTGTAATTATAGTTATGTAACGCAGTGTATAAAGTGATGATGTGAAAAAGTTTTGAAAATCTATTTTAAATTCATTAATTTTTCACTTCAAGCAAGTACATATAAACCTACTTAGTTTTTTTTTGCATTTATAGTAATTAAATGTGCTAAAGTCCCAAAACTTATTTAACAAATTGTGAAAAGCAATCTGATGTAGGCGTGTCCCTATCCGGATTTCATTCCTGCCTTAGGAAATCTTCAGGGGACTTTGTTATTAGAATTTCTAGAGATATTTGTTATGTTAAATCACAAACTCAATGAGAATTTCTTGTCCTTTTTATTTTTTGCAAGCTGGAAATTAATGACCAGGTGCATTAACTTCATGCTTCAAAATGGATTGTTTAAGGCGCACATAATATGCATGAAATATTTTAAAATATGCACTAAATATTAGAAAAATACACACAGGAAATTAAAGTGGCCACCGAATTGAAATTTTAATTTTGGTGGCTACAACCAAGAAATTCCGTTAGTTTAACCATTAAACGCGATTTCTAAATATTTTAGGTGTTACAACTAAAATACTGTTGTATTTACCAAATTTTGTTGTAGAAACCAATATTCAGCTCTTCCAAAGGACTTCAGTAGTAGTAACTGAGTTTCAGTTGACAAATGACTAAATTTTTCTCTGCTTGTATGCTCTTTTTATAATTAGTTATTTTCATGTTTTTAAGCAATTTCAAAGTTAGTTTGTATTGTTTTATTTATTCTGTGCATCCGTTGTTTTTACTGAAAAATATACTGAAAAATAGGCATCCAAAACCAAAACCTGTTTCTCTTAATCGTAGTTTGCATATAAAATTTAAGAGAAATCTTAAACGGACTTAAGTAGTTTGTGTTCTATTTAGTCTATATGTTAGTTGGTCAAACATAAAATAATATTAAAAGAAAGTTTTTACGAAAAACTAAATAAAAATATGCATAATAATAACTTTTTCTGTGTTTTTTTTCTAATAGTGCAAATAAGAAAAAACATGCAATAAAAAACATGCATTTAAGCCAAAATAAGTAAGACTATGTATTAAAAATATGCGGAATATGCAAAAATATGCATTTATAACTAAATATGCAAAAATATGCCTTAACAAATCCAGGCCATTTTAAAGCAAACTCTCTGATTTGCAAAGATACTTTGTTTATCCTAGTGTACGACTTAGGGGAAAAACATCCATTTGCTTGAACTTCCGATCCCTGGTAATGATATATTGTACAAGCAAGACATCTTTGTTTTTATATATTAAGTATAAGATGACGAGATAGCTCAGATGGTAGAGCGAAGGACTGACATCATGGAGACCCAGGTTCGAATGCAATGTCGAGACATTTTATTAAAATAATATTTTTCAGCAAAAAATATATTTATTTATGAAATTGAGTTTTTTTTTAATTTATTTTTAAACACTTTATTTTTGTCCATACTGGTAAGTATATAGGTAACCATATATTCTTTTATTTTTTGTGCGGTGTTTTGTAATGATATGTCATTATTTTGCGCAACATCCCCATATAAAAGTAATGAGATTTGTAATGACAATTGTAAGTACTTGTCATTACCAAATATGTACTTATATAACCACTTATATTGTAATATTTTTCTACATTGGGTATGTGAATTTGTTAGTTTATATGTATGAAAGTATGTGTGATATTGTGTTACTTTATCCAACAAATAAACGCCATCTTTGTCTACATCTCATTGAACCAGTTTAAGGTTTTTTTTTGTATGATTTCCGTTTGTTTCTGGTTGTATTTTTTTGTCATCTAAATGTTGCATATGTCGTTTTGGCACACAACTGTTACACAATTTTTTTTGGTCAGGATTTCTAAGCAATTTTCTTGTTCGTATATTTTAAAGATTTATAATGTTATAAGGTAAAGTTTATATTAAAATGGGGATTTTTTTAATATTTTAAATTAAAATGCGACAAATACTAATGCATAAATAAAAAGGCTGTCAAAGTATGTTTGCACAAAGGCAACCGAAAAAAAAGCATAATCTAAGATTTAAAATTGTATCAAATTAAATATTTTTGTAGCTTTTTAATTTATAGAGCATAGTTTTTCACTACCCGATTAAAAAAATCTGTTATGGTGTTTTATATAATTTTAGTTAATTTAACATGACCCCATAATTAATTATATAAAATTACACTCATAATAATCCATGCATAAAAATACGAAATTATTGTCAAAATTACAAAAACTTTAGTGAAATGTACAAATTTAGTTTATTTTACAAAAAAATTGGTTATTTTGACATTTTTTCGTAATATTACGCATGGATTATTATCAGTATACATTTAATTGTATCATATTAGATTAAATTATATACAATTAGAAGTGATTTAATATAATTTTGTCCGAATTGTGTCCTTCTTCAATTTTATCAAATGATATACGTTATAAGATTATACATAATTTAATATAATACGATAAATTATGGTCTTTCAAAACATTAATACAATGCACTCTCGTATAACTTGTAAATATGTTAAAGCTATGTTTAGCAATATTCCAAAAAAATGTACTTTTTCATTTTTAAGCTATGAATGCCAAATGATTTTTAATGCTTCGGGGGTAGAGTCAGCTACCTTAATTGCTAATTAGAGTGTCCCTCACTTGTCCTTAAACGGACATTTTGGGTGGCCTTTAAAACTTGGATTTTTAACTTGTTATGAATTTAACGCATTATTTATGTTAACAGCTACAAAATCAATGTTTTTATTTGTTGGATAGTTAGTTTGGGTAGTAATCTTCCATTTTCGGATATTGTTGCAATAACAAAACTTGGAAGTAAGAAAATACTACTGCTAACATTTAACGCGGCACAAATTGGGCTGAATATTAATGTCTTGCCATTCAACACAGTTGTAAATGACTTCAAAATCTAAAATTTTGCGGTGGTGCGTGACGATCGCATTTTTCGTTTACAAGAACATTAGGAAAATGTTGAAAAACAAGCGAAAAAAAATTAAAAAAAACCTTCTTTTCACCTTCATTAACATAGAACTTAGGAATGTATAAATTAGGAATGTAATCTTCACCACCCCACAATTTTAGATATTATAGTCATGAACAACTATGTTGACTTTCAAGGCATAGTATTCAGACCCAATTTGTAGCGTATAAAAAATGTTTAAAGCCTATTTTCGGCAAATTCATTGTAGTACGTACAAACCTTCATGTAAGTACCCTATGGGGAATGAGGAGTCTATTGACCTAAAAGTGACTGGTTTTAAAGAAGGACTTATCACAGTACTGGTATAATTTAATACTGAAGTGGGTTAAGCAGTATCAATTGTCCTAAAATTACCAATCGTGTGACTGGTAATGGGAGGACATACCAGTTAACCAGATACTTATTAACAAGAAAAAGCCAGTTGGCCAGAAGTAAGAAAATACTACTGCTAACATTTAACGCGGCACAAATTGGGCTGAATATTAATGTCTTGCCATTCAACACAGTTGTAAATGACTTCAAAATCTAAAATTTTGCGGTGGTGCGTGACGATCGCATTTTTCGTTTACAAGAACATTAGGAAAATGTTGAAAACAAGCGAAAAAAATTAAAAAAACCTTCTTTCACCTTCATTAACATAGAACTTAGGAATGTATAAAGTAGGAATGTAATCTTCACCACCCCACAATTTTATATATTATAGTCATGAACAACTATGTTGACTTTCAAGGCATAGTATTCAGCCCAATTTGTGCCGTATAAAAAATGTTAAAGCCTATTTTCGGCAAATTCATTGTAGTACGTACAAACCTTCATGTAAGTACCCTATGGGGAATGAGGAGTCTATTGACCTAAAAGTGACTGGTTAAAGAAAGACTTATCACAGTACTGGTATAATTTAATACTGAAGTGGGTTAAGCACTATCAATTGTCCTAAAATTACCAATCGTGTGACTGGTAATGGGAGGACATACCAGTTAACCAGAATACTTATTAACAAGAAAAAGCCAGTTGGCCAGAATTTTACGCACTGGAAGCTGTTTAGTTTTCGTTTATTTTTTAAATTAAAAATTATTAATTTTGTTTTTTTGTTGATATTCATGTTTTTTTTTCGGTTTATTAAAAAATTATCGGCATGCGAAAATTGACCTAAAAGAAGCTGGACTGCTGGAAAAGGACTTATCACAGGACTAGTATTATTTACAATTGATGTGAGTTATATAGCGTAAATTAATCTTAAAAGACCATATACCATATCACCTAACTGGTATACATATTGACTAGAAAGAGCCAATGAGTTAGAAATTTATTGTTTCATTTTCTACCATTTTTTACATTAAAAATTTTTAAATTGTGCGACATGTCCCTTTTATGTGTCATGTCCTAGTCATGTGGTTAGTCCGTTTTGGTTAGTCCTCCAACATGCGCCTTTTGCGACAGTCTTGTGGTATGCCCATCTTTGGTTAAGTCCTGTGGCATGCCACTATGTGGTTTAAAGCAGGACAAATGACCCCCTCCTATGACAAGCCCATGTTAAAGTTGCCAGTTGTTTACATAGGGTAGGGTTTAGCAGAGGACCGGTCTCTGGCACGAAGGGACCGATCCTGTGGCACACTCAGGACCGGCTCTTTTCTTTCTCACTCTGTTATTTTTCAACCGGTTTTGTTGGAAAGGTATTCGAATTACCTTTCTAATTGCTTATTCGAATTCTAATAGTTACAAATTATTGCCGCTAGATGGCGCAAAATTCATTTTTATTGAAATATGCATCAAAACACCCCGTATTTCGCAAATATTATGAGTTCATATGTTCAGCAAAAATACTCGCCAAACGATTTTGTACAAAGTTGCCAAACATCATTTGGTCGAATTCTGGAAATTTAAAGGTCAAAATTTTGATTTTCTTCAATAACATAAATATAACAGTAATTTTCGTAAATAACGGAACTATGAAAAAGTCGCAGAACAAAAGTTAATGCTGAAGCCCTAAGGAACCATTTTCAATAATAAAAAAGTTATTTTTCTCAAAAAGTAGATTTTGGCATTTTGCTAGCTATATTAAATATAAAATGTATTAATAGTGAATTTTATCGTTGATCTATAAGTTTATGTGTGAGATTTTATTTGTTCAGTTTGAGATCATGACAAATTTTTCTCTAAATTAACAGAAAAATTATAATTTTTATATGATAATTTACTTTGACTATTAGAAAAAACACAGAAAAAGTTATTAGACACTAGCATGAATGGAACGCATTTTCTGATCCACTACGGTCTTCATCAACATTCTTCCTGCCATTTAGTGTTAATCGTAAATATCTGTTATTTAAATCACACGTTAAAGAAATTGGGTAACGTTAAATCCCATATTACTCTGTGTGTTGAGTTAGAATGAAATTTCCCGCGAACGGTTTCTATTTATAGTGTGTTTGTTTTTCTCTAGTCATTATCATAATTTGCCAGTTTAACTTTCAGTTAAAACTTTTAAATGGCAATTCTTTTCTCTAATGCCATCATATAATATCCTTCTACAAACCGAACAAATAAAATCTCACACATAAAATGTATTATAGTTTTCAAGCTACAAACGAGTATGCAGTACGTTGTATTTACTCGATGAAAATAGTTCCGATATCGGTATATATAAGCATATATTGTCGTATATATATGTTCATATCACATTATATCTGAGTTTATCCGAAAAATGTTATACATGACCTTATCTTATGTTATTCCATGGGATCTCATCTAATATAATTTTATCCAATAATTTTTTTCTATCTAACTAGATAAAATTATATATAATCTTGATGCAATTTGATATAACTTCATAAAATTCTTTAAAATTGTTTGGAAATCCGCATTTATAGTTTGATTCACATTTCAAAAAATAATGAAAATTTAAATATAAATCAATTATTTTAAAATTAGATGTTTATTTTAATTTGACTAATATGTGATGCCATATACAATTATATTTAAAAGTTATCGACTTTTTTTCTTGTTTCTATCATCTATGTATATATTTAATTATCAGAGAAGGCATATTAACTTTTTTATTTTATTTGTTTTTTCACTTTTTTGGATTTTCCAAAGATTCTTAAGATTTTGGGATTATAATTGCTTTTTTACCATTTTATAACTTAAAATGATTCTTTTAGTCATAAATATTATTTATTCTGTTAACTTTAAGCATTGTTTTATGTGCAACTTTTTTTGGTTTTTAATTTTGTATTGTTTTACAATATTATTTTGCTTTAAATTCATTGAATTTTCCTTTTTTTTTTGTTTAAAATAAATTTTTTTTAATAGATTTTTTTTTTTGATAATTTCTACCTTATATGTTTATAGATAATTATGTATAAAAGCGATAGAATTTGTTTGATTTTCTTGTGTTCATATATTCCTGTATATATTAGTAAACATTAAAGTATATATGATCTCATATTAAACTATATCAAGTATATATGAAGAGATAAGAAATATTTACTTATATGTAAGATATAATGGTATATGGTGATATAAAGAGCTATATTAGAAATTTTCGTAAAAATAAGTATAGGTGTAAATATTTATCGTTACATATGGCAACATATATAATTATATATAGTCATATCATGCTATATATGACTATATATAAACTTTTTTCGTCGGGCATTTACCATTTCCGCTGAAATCGAAGAAAATTTCAAATAATCTTAAAGTATTTGATATGCAGAAAATTTACAATTGATATTAAAAATTATCATTTGTAATTAAAGAAGTTATAAATTAATAAAGGGTTTATTTATAATTTTGAAATGGTAGTCCAAAGATTTAAATTGAAATCAAGATTTTTGCGATCCTGATTAAAAAATAATTATATGATGCAGCAGAGAAATGTCTCAAATTTGATGTAGCCTTATATCTTATTGAAATACAATTTGATCTGAAAAATGTTGGATAGAATTGTATATTACTGGATTATAATAAATTAAGTTTGATATAATTCGATTTAGACCAGTAATAATAAATTTGTTAAATTGAATTTAGGGGGATAGATATTATGGTCTGTAATGGCAGAAGTCGGGACCCTCGTTTCTGCCAACACCCTTGTATAATAATATCTCACAATTTGAATTAAGAATTATTATGGAACAAAAGACATTTTAACAAATCTCACACTTGATACGTTATTTGGCCTAATAATTCTCAGACGACCCTCGACACAATCTGAGAGTATATAAAGCGCAACATCACAGGAATCTGGATCAGTTGTCTGCAGCCCGTGGTCGTGAACACAAGGTAAACCTACTAATCATTCTGTCTTCTTTTAGCTCTCAAGGACTTAGCTTGAAAAGGAAGCGTGCCGTCATAGGTCACTTCCACCCTTAGATATCCTGCCGTATCCTTCAAAGGTCCTGCGTCATCCTTGCGACATCCTGCGAAGGTCCTTTGACATCCTGAGAGTATCCTGCCGTATCCTGCGAAGGTCCTTTGACATCCTGGGAGTATCCTGCCGTATCCTTTCAAGGTCCTGCGTCATCCTTGCGAACATCCTGCGAAGGTCCTTTGACATCCTGAGGGGTATCCTGCCGTATTTTGCGAAGGTCCTGCGTCATCCTTGCGACATCCTGTGAAGGTCTTTCCACCTCCTTCGAGTTCACTGCGAAGGCCCTGTTAACATCGGAGTGTGTGCCGTTCGTAGGTCACCTCCCCTCAAGAGTGTGCCGTTCGTTGGTCGCCCTGAGGATACCGCTAAGGACAACATCGGAGTGTGTGCCGTTCGTATGTCGCCCTCCCCTCAAGGGTATGCCGTTCGTTGGTCGCCTGGGGGGTACTATCAAGGATAACATCGGAGTGTGTGCCGTTCGTAGGTCGCCTCCCCTCAAGTGTGTGCCGTTCGTTGGTCGCCTGGGGGTACTACCAAGGATAACATCGGAGTGTGTGCCGTTCGTAGGTCGCCTCCCCTCAAGTGTGTGCCGCTCGTTGGTCGCCTGAGGGTACCGCTAAGGACAACATCGGAGTGTGTGACGTTCGTAGGTCGCCTCCCCTCAAGTGTGTGCCGTTCGTTGGTCGCCTGGGGGTATTCCCAGAAGAAGCCGTCGGAGTGTGTGCCGTTTCGTAGGTCGCCTCCCCTCACGTGTGTGCCGTGCGTTAGGTCACCTGGGGTATTTCCTGTAGAAAACTTCAGGGCCAGGGTCCATCCCAAATAACCATTCTTTCCCTTTCCTTTGTATTTTAGCTTAAGTGATCTGGTAATTAGATTAAGAGAATAAAGTACGCTTTATAACGTTTAAACCACGACTTTCACTCTTTGTCCACTTGACAAAAAATAAATATCTGTGACGATCCTACCCCCGCGAGCTTACCCGGCTACGGAGGAAATCTCGTCGTTACAGGTCCGATGAAGAGGATAAAAAAGAGCCCGATTATAAAGAGCCCAATTTAAATTTAATCTTAAATTTACTTAACAATCAAAAACTTGTATGAATGTCAAACTCAATTTTTGCAGTTTGATATTTAAATTGGTATGTTTCATTTAAGTTAATTTCGATAGATATTTTCAATGAAAATCTTCGAGTTGATATTTAAATTTTGAGTACAATGTCATGGATTTCAACACAAAAACATGACTCTTCCACAACTTAAATTTTTTTATACTTTTTTTTTGCATGGGGCAATACTTTGTTTTGTTTACTCCCACATTTTGGTATGGTATAACATATTGTAGATACAATTACATATGCCGTTTTACGAAAAATTACAGTGGCCAGTAAGATTGTATCTTACTATACATGATGTCCTACTTAACTATTATAAATTTTACGAAACGGGATCGTATTATTAAAATTGTATAATAGGGCGGATCGATTTAAAAATCGCTCAACGTTCAAGGAAAATCGTATTCTAGAGATCAAAATAAGAACTTTGCCAAAGAACCATACCTCTAAAACGAATTCTGATGTCCCGACTTTGACCCGTAGGGTAAATTTTTGAAAAAGCCCACTTTGATATTTCAGAAAGTAGGAGGAATATCTCCAAGATTATGGGAGCTGCTTCTTCTCCAGGAGACGCGCTAGCAGATTAATGCATAAATCATCATTCTAGGTGACCCTTAAGGGGTTAAAATTTAAGTTGAAAGAGGCCTTTTTAGTTGTGTTTTTATAGCAAAATGTACAAATCTCGGGATAGAGATATTTCAGAAAGTAGGAGGAGTCTTTCCAAGATTAATGTCTCTATTTCTTCCTCCTGAAGACGCTCTAGCAGATGAATGTATAAATTATATTCGATTGGGTTGTATTCGATTGGGGCACTCTAAATGGGTCAAAGTGGAATTTTCAAATTTGAGCCTACGGGTCAAAAGTCGGACATCAGAATTCGTTTAGAGGTATGGTTCCTTTAGCAAAGTTTCTTATTTTGATCCCTAGAATACGATTTTCCCTTGAACGTTGAGCGATTTTTTTGCCTCCATACAAATCGACACGGCCTATTGTATAAGATTTTACTCGAGTTACTAAAACAATTTATTTAAATTTTTTAAATTTTAAATAATTAGTCACAATTAAATCTATAGTTTTTAAAAGTTCTAATACAAAATTCCATTTATATACGAGTAACACATAATAAGTAATCACATATGGTGACATATAAACTATATAACTTAAGATTTAACAATATATACTGTCCCGAGTAAAAAAATATATATACGATATATTCTTTAATATCAAAAGATATGATCATATAAAATATCATATGTCTCAAGATGTATTTATATGTAATAATATTTTCAAAATGTTTTGCCAATAAAAATCATGGGTATATAAATTTAATTAAATTTTTATAAAATTAGATATATCCCAATACATTACTATATATACAAACAACAGAAACATCTTCTCTCATTTAGACATTGTTATATATAATCCAAAACTTATAAAATTTCCTAAGTCAGATTCTATGTAACTATATAGTAATTCAAAAGTCGCAAAATATTTTACGAAAAAAGTCTACAATTTTGAGAAATCGATTTCCATTATAAATAACAAAACCTCAAGCAAATTTTTTAGAACAGATTATCAAGAACCTGTTCTAGATCAGCTTATTTTACCACCGGTTTACATAGAAACGTTTCTAGAACAGGTTGCAGGCAGTCAAATTGTAATGTTTCACTGTCAATAACCAGTTCTATAATTGGGTCCAGAAGCGGTTCTAAAGCAACTTCTTCTCTGTTTGGAGGTAAGTGCCTATTGCAAAATGGAAAAACCATCGGTTGTAAAACAGAAATTATAAGCTATTGTAATACAGTATAAGTTGTTTTTGCAACCTGTTATTTGGATTTTACTGGGCCATTTTAATATTGACAAACATTTTTTGTTAATTAAATTAAAATTAACAATTTCGTTTAAAACGAAAATTTGAAGTCCTAAAAAAAATATAAATAAATTTAAGTTATTTACAAACTTCAATCATACATTTTGTGTTTTGAACCGATTATGGAAATCAAATATATGTAACTTAATATACAAGTTTGATATAATTTTTTCATAAAAATAAAAATTATGTTGGTTTTTTTTTTTTTTTTTTTGACCTTTAATTGTGCAATGAAAATGAAAATTATTCAAGTTCGAGGCCATACTCTATATTTCTTTATTAGAATATTGTCCTAACAAATATCTATACATTTTTGTTTTTCAAATTATTATTTGCCCACTTTGATCAATGGTGATAACCTTTAACCGTCGAGCTCATATAGTGAGAAAACTAGTTAATATGAATGTTTAATGTTTTGCATGGGATTGTCACTTCTTTCAAAACGTTTTCTTATGATGGGAACCTAGGAAATTCCCGAAATAGATCTATTAACACATCCTGAAAGTGGTCGACTTAATAAATTTGAAAACAAAAACTCTATAGATTATTTGTTAGGACAATATCCTAATAAGGAAATATAGAGTATGGCTTCGAACATGAATAATTTTCATTTCATTGCACAATTAAAGGTCGAAAAAAAACATAATTTTTATTTTTATAAAAAAATTATACCAAACTGTTATAAAAGACAATGTACAGTCTAGTACTCCCCTTTTTGGTTATTAAAAGAAACAAAAAATAAAAAGGAGGAAAAACAAAAAAACCTGTATTGAATATCCACCAGAGGTGGACCTTGCACATAAAAAACAAGTTTTCAATTTATTTTTGATCAATGGTGATAATCTTTAACTTCGAGCTCATATATTATTCTCATGTAGTGAGTAAAACTAGTTTATATGAATGTTGATGTTTGGCATGGGATTATTACCGCTTGCAAAACGTGTTCTGATTATGGAACCTAGAAAATTCCCGAAATAGATCTATCAACACATTCTGAAAGGGTCAAATAATAAATTTTAAAACAAAAAACTCTATAGATTATTTGTTAGGACAATATCCTAATAAAGAAATATAGAGTATTACCTCGAACTTGAATAATTTTCATTTTATCGTAACTTAATAATTTAATATAAATATTTTTCGATTACTATGTATCAATTTGTATCTACTTATGTCTAATTGTATCAAAGATAATATATTAGATGTAATTATATTGGACAAAGCTCGGATAGAATTGGAGAGTTTCTATTAAATTGTATTATTTAGATATAATTAGTCCAAAGTGACACAATTTAATAGAACCATTTTTCGGATTAAATATATTCTCTTATATTTGCGAAAAATATCTCATTATATATAATTTCCCTATGGGGAATGAGGAGTCAATTGACCTAAAAGTGACTGGTTAAAGAAGGACTTATCAAAGGACTGGTATAATTTAATACTGAAGTGGGTTAAGCAGTGTCAATTGTCCTAAAATTAAATCCTGTGACTGGTAAAGGGAGGACATACCACTTAACCAAAATGCTTATTAACAAGAAAAAGCCAGTTGGCCAGAATTTTACCCACTGCTATTTAGTTTTTCTTTATTTTTTAAACTAAAAATTATTAATTTGTTTTTTTTTTGTCGATGTGTATGTTTTTTTTTTGGGGGTTTATTAAAAAAATTATCGGATGCGAAAATTGACCTAAAAGAGCCTGGACTGCTGGAAAAGGACTTATCGCAGGACTAGTATTTTTCAATCGATGTAAGTTATGTAGTGTAAATTGATCTAAAAAGACTAGTTCCGTTAGTGGTAGAAGTAGGACATATCACCTAACTGTATACATATTGACTAGAAAAAGCCAATGAGTTAGAAATTTATTGTTTCATTTTCTACCATTTTTTACATTGAAAATTATTAAACTGTACGACATCTCCATTTTAGGATAGTCATGTCGTTAATCCGTTTGGTTAGTCCTCTGACATGCCTCTTTCGCAACAGTCTTGTGGTATGCCCATCTGTGGTAAGTCCTGTGGCATGCCACTATGTGGGTTTAAAGCATGATAAATGACCCCCTCCTATGACAAGCCATGTTAAAGTTGCCAGTTGTTAACATAGGGTAGGGTTAGCAGAGGACCGGTCTCTGGCACGAAGCGACCGATCCTGTTGCACACGCAGGACCGGTCCCATTCCCCATAGGATTATTTAAACTTTTTTACTCGGGTATATAGAAACTTTTTTTCGTCTGGTATTTTATAATAATAAAGTAATTCAATATCTGAAAATAAAATGATTTTTATATGATGCAACTTTGATCACCCAACAGTCTAGCAGTAGGAGCTTTCCCGATTGGGCACTGTGGGACGTATAAAAAAATCAGTAAAACCAATTTAGTGACTTTTCTTTTCTTTTTGATAAAAACTACAACAAACTTGTGTTTTTTAAAAAAATAAATTAAAGTTTTATAAATGTGAGTGCAATTATAGAGTTGAGTTGGAACAGTGATATGCGAGTATGATTAATATTAGTTTAAAAAAAATTACTCCACTGCGTATGAATTTCATTTAT
>CM037855.1:186395794-186420395 GCA_021234595.1 Delia radicum | reverse complement strand
TGCGTATTGGTTAATTCCCATGGTTAATGTCCAATAATATAAATTTGGTGCGAAATTTAGTCACAAGATTCCGAATAGCCGTCTCAGAAGATCGAACAAACTGACCATAAATTGGAAGAAGTTGCACTTTTTTAACCGAGCGTGAATTTTTAAATATCAAATTCAAAAAGTTCCAAGCGTTGTTTGTAGCAATGTTTGTTTTTTTAAATGAACTATATTGTAGTAAAAACTGGAATTCTACTACAAATAACTCTTTTTTCACTTAAAAACAAAGATACTATATTACAACTCAAACAATTAGAAATATTTGCAGCTGAAGTTCGCTGAGTGTGCGTGAGGCCTCCCATTTTTTTTAACCAACTCGAATATTCGACCCAGACATACTGTCTACCAGATTTATACGAAGTTCTTCCGTTATGAATCTCCACCCATCAATAAATAACTGCTTCCTTTAGATGAAAAACGCTCTCATATTGACGGCTTTCTGCTTAAAATCGCCGGGTTAATACTCCCCAAATATTCTCAATGGGGCTTTGATCCGGAGAACATGCGGGCCATTCCAATAATCTTATATTTTTGAAGATAGCCATTCCATCATCTGACAAATTAAATGTTACTGGGGCATTGTCTTGTTGGAAAATGAATTCTTCTTTGGTAGTTTCAATATATGGCATCGATTTTCTCTTCTGATACTGTAATGTACTCAGAACAATTCATTCTGTTGCCTGGAAATGCCAAATCAACCATATCGTCGAAATGAAATCGCCCCAAACCATTAGTGATTCTCTTCCTAAATTTCATTTTTGAGAAATATCGGGGGTTCCTTTCATAGGTCTCTTCCAATAGCTGTTTAAACCATCTGGACCATCAAGATTGAAACTTATCTCATCAGAAAAAATCACCCTACAAGAAATTTGTGTTTGAACAATCCTTGGGTTTGAAATGGGTCCGAAGTGGCGCTTAATTGAAATTTTAGAATTAAGTTTTTGCCATAATGATTGGTATCGAATAAAACTAGATAAAATTCTACATCCTATTTAAAATTTGGACCATCTAAGTTGTTCACTTGATCCGTAGTGAGCTGTCAAAGTTAGCTAATTATTGCTGTTTTCTTAAAAAGTGAAAAAATTTAAATTCGATAAAAGGCAGTGCTTATTTTTTTTAAATTTTTAAAATTAATAAAGTTAAACTTTTATGATGGAACCTTCAACTTCAGGTATTTAAGTGTACAAAAAATGATTTTGCGTTTATAAAAATATGTGTGGAAATATTTGTAATATTTAAAAAAAAAAAAAGCTCTAAAATCGGGGTATTTTCCATATATGATGGACCAGAAGTAACAAAGTAGTAAAGTGCCGGCTTTAAAAATGTGTTTTTTGAAAGTATGGGATTTCTACCTGATATTAAAAACAAAAAAGTTTGCCTGTTTGTTGCCCCGTTTTAGGATATTAATAATTTTATGTAAAAAGTCTTGTTTTCAAATTCCTTTATTTACCATACCCACAGTGTTTTTGTTTTTACTATTGTCTTATTCTCAATGTTAGCTATTGTTGTTGATATTATTGTCAATATATTTTGATATTTAATAGAGAGGGCTGCGTGAGTGGCGTTTGATCACGTATGTTTACGAGGGTTACCTATTTATCAGAAAAGAATAAAAATTAACACTCAATTCCAGCGAAAAAATAGGACTTTCTAATAATTTACCCAAATTCACGTGATGGTTTTACATCTTATACTAATTTGCCCGTGCCGAGATAGTCACGCCTATATAATAACTGTTTTCAATCACCTAATTAATAATAATCAATGCTTAATTAGGGTATTGTTAATACAAAAAAAATATTATCTCGTTAATTGCACCCTTCCTTGAATTAATCTCCATTTTAGGTTTAATCGAACCCACTGTGCGACGTCTCTGTGGATGCATGTTATCATTTAGAGTAAACGTGGTGCGAAAACGTTCCATATTTAATCGAATTAATTGTTCTGATGGACGATTATGTTGACCGTAAAATGGACGTAGTGTGCAATACGTATTTCGAACAGAACCATGATTTTTAAATAAATTTGCACAATTTGGAAGCGTTGCACATTGGTTTTAAATGGTATCAAAGTGGCGATTAATTGAAATTTAGAAATAAGTTTTATAAGGTAAAAGTATAGGGTAAAAGAAGATAAAATTCTACATCACTAGCTCTCAAAATCAATCAAATAAGTTGTTTACTTTCTTTTCAGTGAGCTGTCAAAGTTAGCAAATTATTGCTGTTTTTAAAAAAGTGAAAAAATTGGAAATTTTTACAATTCAAGCGATTATTACTAGTGTTAAATATATAAAAGTATTAAGTTAATAAGAGTTGGAATTAGTTTATGGATTTTAGACAAGTATAGGATATCAGCTTATATTTAATTTCTTCAGATTGATTTTTACATTTACTGAATTTAGTGAAAAGCAAATACTGGATAAAAATGTATACTAATAGAAGAACATATTATTAACTTAGTCTTTAAATTTATTTTGATTTCAAAGTTACAGCGAAAATTGTGGATCATGTTTTTTTCCGAAAAACAAAAAACGCCTAACAGGTTAAATACATTTTTTCTTCCATATTTTTTAAGCTGTGTTTTTATGTATTTATGATTATTCATTACTAAAAAATTATTATATTCTCTTTTGTGACTTTTTTGAAATAAATTTATACATTTATGAGATTTTGAGAAAAACAAAAATTGGATTTGAAATTAAATTTATACTAATATAAATGCATATAATAAATTTACTCTTTAATTTTTTTTAATATTACATTAAATAAGCTTTAATTTGAAATCTTATTCATTAATTTGTCCTTTCCATTCCAAAGTTACAGCTTAAATTGTGAACTAAGGTCTTTTTTCCAAAAAAAAATAATGCGCTTAACGGGTTAAAAAAAATTTTTAAACTTTTTCTTTCTAAAATGCTGTGTTTTTATGCGCTTATAATAACTCATCGATAAAAAAATATATATATTTTAAAACTCCGGCTTCTATGAATTAATCACCAATTTAGGTACCATCGAATCCACTGTTCGCCGGTCCCGATCAGAAAGATTTTTTTTCGGGCAGCCTGTTTTGTTTTTATCATAAGCACAACGAAGTATTTGCAAAATTTGTGATAACCACATGTGAACGGTTTACTTTTCTAGCAATTTCCCGAAAACTTGAGCCACTTTTAAATATTTGTACTTTTTCAAAATTATTCCGATATGAACCATGCGGCATTTTATGGCAAATTGATTAAATTGCATAATAAACAAATATAATTCTTTAATTTTTCTATTTTTGCTACTCTTCTCTGTTTACAGTTATATGTAATTATAGCTATGAAACACCAACAAAATATTATTATACAATTATTCCCTTAACTCAATTAGGTAGTCTCTTAAATTTTACACAATAAGAGAAAATCATTTGTAATTATAGTTATGTAACGCAGTGTATAAAGTGATGATGTGAAAAAGTTTTGAAAATCTATTTTTAAATTCATTAATTTTTCACTTCAAGCAAGTACATATAAACCTACTTAGTTTTTTTTTTGCATTTATAGTAATTAAATGTGCTAAAGTCCCAAAACTTATTTAACAAATTGTGAAAGCAATCTGATGTAGGCGTGTCCCTATCCGGATTTCATTCCTGCCCAAGGAAATCTTCAGGGGACTTTGTTATTAGAATTTCTAGAGATATTTGTTATGTTAAATCACAAACTCAATGAGAATTTCTTGTCCTTTTTATTTTTTGCAAGCTGGAAATTAATGATCAGGTGCATTAACTTCATGCTTCAAAATGGATTGTTTAAGGCGCACATAATATGCATGAAATATTTTAAAATATGCACTAAATATTAGAAAATACACACAGGAAATTAAAGTGGCCACCGAATTGAAATTTTAATTTTGGTGGCTACAACCAAGAAATTCCGTTAGTTTAACCATTAAACGTGATTTCTAAATATTTTAGGTGTTACAACTAAAATACTGTTGTTATTACCAAATTTTGTTGTGGAAACCAATATTCAGCTCTTCCAAAGGACTTCAGTAGTAGTAACTGAGTTTCAGTTGACAAATGACTAAATTTTTCTCTGCTTGTATGCTCTTTTTATAATTAGTTATTTTCATGTTTTTAAGCAATTTCAAAGTTAATTTGTATTGTTTTATTTATTCTGTGGCATCCGTTGTTTTTGCTGAAAAATATACTGAAAAAAGGCATCCAAAACCAAAACCTGTTTCTCTTAATTGTAGTTTGCATATAAAATTTAAGAGAAATCTTAAACGGACTTAAGTAGCTTGTGTTCTATTTAGTCTATATGTTAGTTGGTCAACATAAAATAATATTAAAAGAAAGTTTTTACGAAAAACTAAATAAAAATATGCAAAATAAGTAAAAACATGCAATAAAAACATGCATTTAAGCCAAAATAAGTAAGACTATGTATTAAAAATATGCGGAATATGCAAAAATATGCATTTATAACTAAATATGCAAAAATATGCCTTAACAAATCCAGGCCATTTTAAAGCAAACTCTCTGATTTGCAAAGATACTTTGTTTATCCTAGTGTACGACTTAGGGGAAAAACATCCATTTGCTTGAACTTCCGATCCCTGGTAATGATATATTGTACAAGCAAGACATCTTTGTTTTTATATATTAAGTATAAGATGACGAGATAGCTCAGATGGTAGAGCGAAGGACTGACATCATGGAGGCCCAGGTTCGAATGCAATGTCGAGACATTTTATTAAAATAATATTTTTCAGCAAAAAATATATTTATTTATGAAATTGAGTTGTTTTTAAATTTATTTTTAAACACTTTATTTTTGTCCATACTGGTAAGTATATAGGTAACCATATATTCTTTTATTTGTTGTGCGGTGTTTTGTAATGATATGTCATTATTTTGCGCAACATCCCCATATAAAAGTAATGAGATTTGTAATGACAATTGTAAGTACTTACCATTACCAAATATGTACTTATATAACCACTTATATTGTAATACTTTTCTACATTGGGTATGTGAATTTGTTAGTTTATATATATGAAAGTATGTGTGATATTGTGTTAGTTTATCCAACAAATAAACGCCATCTTTGTCTACATCTCATTGAACCAGTTTAAGGTTTTTTTTTTTGTATGATTTCCGTTTGTTTCTGTTTGTTTTTTTTTTGTCATCTAAATGTTGCATATGTCGTTTTGGCACACAACTGTTACACAATTTTTTTTGGTCAGGATTTCTAAGCAATTTTCTTGTTCGTATATTTAAAGATTTATAATGTTATAAGGTAAAGTTTATATTAAAATGGGGGTTTTTTTTTAATATTTTAAATTAAAATGCGACAAATACTAATGCATAAATAAAAAGGCTGTCAAAGTATGTTTGCACAAAGGCAACCGAAAAAAAGCATAATCTAAGATTTAAAATTGTATCAAATTAAATATTTTTGTAGCTTTTTAATTTATAGAGCATAGTTTTTCACTACCCGATTAAAAAATCTGTTATGGTGTTTTATATAATTTTAGTTAATTTAACATGACCCCATAATTAATTATATAAAATTACACTCATAATAATCCATGCATAAAAATACGAAATTATTGTCAAAATTACAAAAACTTTAGTGAAATGTACACATTTTGTTTATTTTACAAAAAATTGGTTATTTTGACATTTTTTCGTAATATTACGCATGGATTATTATCAGTATACATTTAATTGTATCATATTAGATTAAATTATATACAATTAGAAGTGATTTAATATAATTTTGTCCGAATTGTGTCCTTCTTCAATTTTATCAAATGATATACGTTATAAGATTATACATAATTTAATATAATACGATAAATTATGGTCTTTCAAAACATTAATACAATGCACTCTCGCATAACTTGTAAATATGTTAAAGCTATATTTAGCAATATTTCAAAAAAATGTACTTTTTCATTTTTAAGCTATGAGTACCGAATGATTTTTAATACTTCGGGGGTAGAGTCAGCTACCTTAATTGCTAATTAGAGTGTCCCTCACTTGTCCTTAAACGGAAATTTTGGGTGGCCTTTAAAACTTGGATTTTTTAATTTGTTATGAATTTAACGCATTATTTATGTTAACAGTTACAAAATCAATGTTTTTATTTGTTGGATAGTTAGTTTGGATAGTAATCTTCCATTTTCGGATATTGTTGCAATAACAAACTTTGGAAGTAAGAAAATACTACTGCTCACATTTAACGCGGCACAAATTGGGCTGAATATTATGTCTTGCCATTCAACACAGTTGTTAATGAATTCAAAATCTAAAATTTTGCGGTGCTGCATGACGATCGCATCTTTCGTTTACAAGAAAATTTGAAAAATGTTAAACAAAGCGAAAAAATTTAAAAAAAAGCGTTCTTTTCAACTTCATTCACATATAACATTTGAAGTAGGAATGTAATCTTCACCACCGGCGGAATTTTAGATATTATAGTCATCAACAACTATGTTGACTTTCAAGGTATATATTCAGCCCAATTTGTGCGGCATAAAAACCATTAAAGCCTATTTTCGGCAAATTCATTGTAGTGCGTAAAACCTTCATGTAAGGTACGTACAAAAATTTAATGATGAATTTAAGTTACATACATATTTTAATATAAATTTGAAACTATTTCATTATCTTAGAGCTCTTTTCTTTCTCATTCGGTTATTTTTCAACCGATTTTGTTGGAAAGGTATTCAAATTACCTTTCTAATTGCTTGCTCGAATTCTAATAGTTAGTACAAATTATTGCCGCTAGATGGCGCAAATTAATTTTATTGAAAAAATGCATCAAACACCGCGTCTTTGCAAATATTATGAGTTCATATGTTCAGCAAAAATACTCGCCAAACGATTTTGTTCAAAGTTGCCAAACATCATTTGGTCGAATTCTGGAAATTTAAAGGTCAAAATTTTGATTTTCTTCAATAACCTAAATATAACAGTAATTTTTGTAAATAACGGAATTATGAAAAAGTCGCAGAACAAAAGTTAATGCTGAAGCCCTAAGGAACCATTTTCAATAATAAAAAGTTATTTTCTCAAAAAGTAGATTTTGGCATTTTGCTAGCTATATTAAATATAAAATGTATTAATAGTGAATTTTATCGTTGGTCTATAAGTTTATGTGTGAGATTTTATTTGTTCGGTTTGAGATCATGACAAATTTTTCTCTAAATTAACAGAAAAATTATAATTTTTATATGATAATTTACTTTGACTATTAGAAAAAACACAGAAAAAGTTATTAGACACTAGCATGAATGGAATGCATTTTCTGATCCACTACGGTCTTCATCAACATTCTTCCTGCCATTTAGTGTTAATCGTAAATATCTGTTATTTAAATCACACGTTAAAGAAATTGGGTAACGTTAAATCCCATATTACTCTGTGTGTTGAGTTAGAATGAAATTTCCCGCGAACGGTTTCTATTTATAGTGTGTTTGTTTTTCTCTAGTCATTATCATAATTTGCCAGTTTAACTTTCAGTTTAAAACTTTTAAATGGCAATTCTTTTCTCTAATGCCATCATATAATATCCTTCTACAAACCGAACAAATAAAATCTCACACATAAAATGTATTATAGTTTTCAAGCTACAAACGAGTATGCAGTACGTTGTATTTACTCGATGAAAATATTTCCGATATCGGTATATATAAGCATATATTGTCGTATATATATGTTCATATCACATTATATCTGTTATACATGACCTTATCTTATGTTATTCCATGGGATCTCAGCTAATATAATTTTATCCAATAATTTTTTCTATCTAACTAGATAAAATTATATATAATTTGATGCAATTTGATATAACTTCATAAAATTCTTTAAAATTGTTTAGAAATCCGCATTTATATTTTGATTCACATTTCAAAAAAAATAATGAAAATTTAAATATAAATCAATTATTTTAAAATTAGATGTTTATTTTAATTTGACTAATATGTGATGCCATATACAATTATATTTAAAAGTTATCGACTTTTTTTCTTGTTTCTATCATCTATGTATATATTTAATTATCAGAGAAGGCATATTAACTTTTTGATTTTATTTGTTTTTTTACTTTTTTGGATTTTCCAAAGATTCTTAAGATTTTGGGATTATAATTGCTTTTTACCATTTTATAACTTAAAATGATTCTTTTAGTCATAAATATTATTTATTCTGTTAACTTTAAGCATTGTTTTATGTGCAACTTTTTTTGGTTTTTAATTTTGTATTGTTTTACAATATTATTTTGCTTTAAATTCATTGAATTTTCCTTTTTTTTTTTTAAATAATTTTGTTTTTAATAGATTTTTTTTTTTGATAATTTCTACCTTATATGTTTATAGATAATTATGTATAAAAGCGATAGAATTTGTTTGATTTTCTTGTGTCATATATTCCTGTATATATTAGTAAACATTAAAGTATATATGATCTCATATTAAACTATATCAAGTATATATGAAGAGATAAAAAATATTTACTTATATGTAAGATATAATGGTATATGGTGATATAAAGAGCTATATTAGAAATTTTCGTAAAAATAAGTATAGGGTGTAAATATTTATCGTTACATATGGCAACGTATATAATTATATATAGTCATATCATGCTATATATGACTATATATAAACTTTTTTCGTCGGGCATTTACCATTTCCGCTGAAATCAAGAAAATTTCAAGTAAACTTAAAGTGTTTGATATGCAGAAAATTTCCAATTGATATTAAAAATTATCATTTGTAATTAAAGAAGTTATAAATTAGCAAAGGGGTTCTTATCAATTTTGAAATGATAGTCCAAAGATTTCAATTGAAATCAAGATTTTTTCGATCCCGATTAAAAATAATTATATGATGCAGCAAAGAAATGTCTCAAATTTGATGTAGCCTTATATCTTATTGAAATACAATTTGATCTGAAAAATTGTGGATCGAATTGTATATTAATGGATTATAATACATTATGTTTGATATAATTCGATTTAGTCCAGTAAAAATAAATTTGTTAAATTGAATTTAGGGGGCTAGATATTATGGTCCGATTATAAAGAGCCCAATTTAAATTTACCCTTAAATTTGCTTAACAATCAAAAACTTGTGTGAATCTAAAACTAAAATTTTTGCAGTTTGATATTATAAATAGGTATGTTCATTTAAGATAATTTCGATAGATATTTTCAATGAAAATCTTCGAGTTGATATTTAAATTTTGAGTACACTGTTATGGATTTCAACACAAAAACATGACTTTTCCACAACTTAAATGTTTTTATAGTTTTAATTGTGAAAGGCGTGGTAGAGAAGAATGAGTGTATTTTCTAAAAATCATAACTACATTGTAAATTTTAAATTTTCCCAAATCAGACTGCGCAGTTTCTGGTATTGAACCTTCGTCAGTGACCCTGGTTTTTTTTTTTTTTTGAATAATGTAATATTTGTTATGTTTTTTATTTGTTCGATTGCGTCTATATGAAATTTTCTGTGCAATCATTGACCGTGGTATAGATAAACTGATTTCTGATGCCACATGCACTCGCACTCGCACTCGCACTACACGTTAGACAGAGCGCTTTAGCGCACTGAGCTATCGTCAGGTCGAGTTTTGTTGTGATGAAAACTAGTTTTATTCAATACACGGTGTTTTTGTTCTTTCATACATAATCTCAGAAGTACAACTCCAACACACAACAGTCTATTTTTCAGAAAACTTTCCTCACTCTAATGTCCACTATTTTCCCATATGTTGTAAGTGATGCCATATCTATGATATATTCTTTTTTTATTCGATAGATGGCGCTACGTGTTAGGGAAGAATTGCCAGAGAGCAAAGTTTGATTTTTGTTTGAGTTTTGAGTTTTGAATTTTATATTTTTTTTTTTTCAGGGTGCAATACATTGTTTTGTTTACTCCCATATTTTGGTATGGTATAACATATTGCAAGACACAATAAAATATGCCGTGAAATTGTATCTTACTATACATGATGTCTTACTTAACTATTTTAAATTTTACGAAACTGGATCGTATTATATATGATTGTATAGTATTATTTTTACTCGAGTTATTAAACAATTTATTTAAAATTTTCTCAATTTTAAATAATTAATCACAATTAAATCTATAGTTTTTGAAAGTTCTAGTGCAAAATTCCATTTATATATCGCATAATATGTAATCATATATGGTGACATATACACTATATAACTTAAGATTTAACAATATATACCGAGTAAAAAAAATGATATATAACGATATATTCTTTAACATAAAATATATGATCATATAAAATAGCACATGTCTCGAGATGTATTTATATATAATAATATTTTCAAAATGTTTTACCAAAAAAATTTATGTATAAGCACATCCAATCATGTATAAAAATACTGTTTTGAATTTTATATATGATAATACATAATTGATAAATTTTTTTTAATTTTTATGAAATTAGATATAGCCCAATACATAGTTATATATAATACAAACATCAAAAACATCTTCTGCCATTTTTAGTCATTGTTATATATAATCCAAAACTTATAAAATTTCCTAATTCATTTTCTATGTAACTATATATAATTCAATAATCGCAAAATATTTTACGAAAATAGTCTACAATTTTGAGAAATCGATTTCCATTACAAATAACAAAACCTCAAGCAAAATTTTTTAGAACAGATTATCAAGAACCTGTTCTAGATCAGCTTATTTTACCACAGGTTACATAGAAACGTTTCTAGAACAGGTTCCAGGCAGTCAAATTGTAAGGTTTCATCTGTTCCATAACCAGTTCTATAACTGGTTCCAGACCGGTTTTAAAGCAACTTGTTCTAGTTTGGAGGAAAAAGAACCTGTTGCAAATATGACAAACACTCGGTTGTAAAACAGAAATTATAAGCTATTGTAATACAGTAAAAGTTGTTCTGCAACCTGTTATTTGGATTTTACTGGGCCATTTTAATATTGTACAAACTTTTTTTGTTAATTAAATTAAAATTAACTATTTCAGTTTAAGACGAAAATTTGAAGTCCTAAAAAAATATAAATAAAATTTAAGTTATTTACAAACTTCAATCATACATTTTGTGTTTTGAACCCGATTTATGGAAATCAAATATATGTAACTTAATATACAAGTTTGATATAATTTTTCATAAAAATAAAAATTATGTTTGTTTTTTTCTTTTTTTTTCGACCTTTAATTGTGTAATGAAAATGAAAATTATTCAAGTTCGAGGCCATACTCTATATTTCTTTATTAGAATATTGTCCTAACAAATAATCTATAGAGTTTTTGTTTTCAAATTCTTTATTTGCCCACTTTGATCAATGCTGATAACCTTTAACTTCGAGCTCATATAGTGAGAAAACTAGTTTATATGAATGTTTAATGTTTTGCATGGGATTGTCACTTCTTTCAAAACGTTTTCTTATGATGGGAACCTAGGAAATTCCCGAAAAATATCTATTAACACATTCCTGAAAGTGGTCAATTAATAAATTTGAAAACAAAAACTCTATAGATTATTTGTTAGGACAATATCCTAATAAGGAAATATAGAGTATAGCCTCGAACATGAATAATTTTCATTTTCATTGCACAATTAAAGGCCGAAAAAAAAACATAATTTTTATTTTTAATAAAAATTATATCAAAATTGTGATAAAAGACAATGTACAGTCTAGTTTACTCCCCTTTTTGTGTTAATAAACGAAACAAAAAATAAAAAGGAGGAAAAAACAAAAAACGTGTATTCAATATCCACCAGAGGTGGACCTTGCACATAACAAACAAGTTTATTTTTTGATCAATGGTGATAATCTTTAACTTCGAGCTCATATATTAGTTCTCATGTAGTGAGTAAACTAGTTTATATGAATGTTTGATGTTTGGCATGGGATTATTACCGCTTTCAAAACGTGTTCTGATGATGGGAACCTAGAAAAATCCCGAAATAGATCTATCAACACATTCCTGAAAGGGTCAAATAATAAATTTTAAAACAAAAAACTCTATAGAATATTTGTTAGGACAATATCCTAATAAAGAAATATAGAGTATTACCTCGAACTTGAATAATTTTCATTTTCATCGTAACTTAATACATTTCAATATTAATATTTTTCGATTATTATGTATCAATTTGTATCTAATTATGTCTAATTGTATCAAATATAATATAATTAGATGTAATTATATTGGACAAAGCTCGGATAGAATTGGAGAGTTTCATATTAAATTGTATCTATTTAGATATAATTAGATCCAAAGTGACACAATTTAATAGAACCATTTTTCGGATTAAAATATATCCTCTTACATTTGCGGAAAATATCTCATCATATATAATTTCCCTATGGGGAATGAGAAGTCAATTGACCTAAAAGTGACTGGTTAAAGAAGGACTTATCAAAGGACTGGTACAATTTAATACTGAAGTGCGTTAAGCAGTTTTAATTGTCCTAAAATTACCAATCCTGTGACTGGAAAAGGGAGGACATGCTTATTAACAAGAAAAAGCCAGTTGGCTAGAATTTTACCCACGGGAAGCTGTTTAGTTTTCCTTTATTTTTTAAACTAAAAATTATTAATTTGTTTTTTTTTTGGCGATATTTATGTTTTTTTTTGGGGTTTATTAAAAAATTATCGGCATGCGAAAATTGACCTACAAGAACCTGGACTGCTGGAAAAGGACTTATCGCAGGACTAGTATTTTTACAATCGATGTGTAAAGAAGTAGTTAGTGGTAGAAGTAGGACATATCATCTAACTGGTACACATATTGACTAGAAAAAGTAAATGAGTTAGAAATTTATTGTTTCATTATCTACCATTTTTTACATTGAAAATTATTAAACTGTACGACATCTCCCTTTCAGGATAGTCATGTGGTTAATCCGTTTTGGTTAGTCCTCTGACATGCCCCTTTTGCAACAGTCTTGTGGTATGCCCATCTTTGGTAAGTCCTGTGGCATGCCACTATGTGGTTTAAAGCATGACAAATGACCCCCTCCTATGACAAGCCCATGTTAAAGTTGCCAGTTGTTAACATAGGGTAGGGTTTAGCAGAGGACCGGTCTCTGGCACGAAGGGACCGATCCTGTTACACACGCAGGACCGGTCCCATTCCCCATAGGATTTATTTAAACTTTTTTACTCGGGTATATAGAAACTTTTTTTCGTCTAGTTATTTTATAATAATAAAGTAATTTCAATATATTTCAATATCTGAAAGTAAAATGATTTTTATATGATGCAACTTTGATCACCCACATACTAAGCAGTAGGAGCTTTCCCTATTGGGCACTGTGGGACGTATAAAAAAATTCAGTAAAACCAATTTTAGTGATTTTTCTTTTTCTTTTTGATAAAAACTACAACAAACTTGTGTTTTTAAAAAAATAAATTAAAGTTTTTATAAATGTGAGTGCCATTAGAGAGTTGAGTTTGAACAGTGATGTTGCGACTATGATTAATATTAGTTTAAAAAAATTACTCCACTGCGTATATATATATATTTTATTTATTAAGTTTTATTTTATCTTTCGTCATTATTAAATTAACCAATTTAAGTTTTTGTTATAACTAACTGGATATTAAAACAAAAAACTTTTTGGAATTAAATCAAAATCCAACAAACAGCGAATTTATGGCTAAACTACATTATACTTGTGCAGCAAAGTCCTTAACACCATGTATTTGATGGCCATTTAAAATCTGTTCTGGTGCACAAAATAAATTGAATTATGCCAGGTGTTAATAATGTAATTTTTTTTATAAATAGAAATAAAACAAAGTTAACAATATAAATAAAGGAATGTAGGGAATGAAAATGAATCCTTATACAATTCAAATGCAAAACCTTAATTGTTCTTGTTTTAGCAAACAAGAGATGGTGTATAAGTTCAACAACGTCATTTTGTAAAGAAATAGAAAAGTGAACAAAAAAAAAAAAAGAACTGAATATAAAATCTATGCGTTAGATATTTAACATTTAGCCCTTTGGCAACCGAACAAAATTTCTTAAACTTCATGAAAAAGCTTCATAGTATTAATGACACTATTTTTAATGAAACTTTTCATTGGGTGTATGAAATTTTTAATAGGTAATATGAAATGTTTTATTAAATTGTATGAAAAACTGCATTACTTGATGAAAAGTTTGAATGGACGAGTTCCAGTGGTAATTCATATATCACTTGCAAAAATTGGTTGATATCATGCAGATTATTCATTGAAAAAAAATGAATATATTCATAATCTCTTGATCAGGGATATATAGTTGCGATATTTGTTAACAAAGTCCGATTTTTTTAATCAGCCTTAATTTTTAAAAAATGGGCGTTTAGTGTATCTCCTAAACTTGCAAAGCTAGAAACTCAAAATTCGGCACTTAGCTGCATCTAATGACCAGAACGAAATCAAATCAAAGTCTGGCAAATCGAATGTTTTAGTGGTAAAAATAGGCTGAAAAATTTCAAAAATTCGATTTTTGTGCCCATTTTTTGGTGGGTGGGAGTGGTTCATATATCAACCTTTTTCTTTTCAATTCAAGGACCCCAAACATGACTCCGAAGTCCAAATAGAATTATATCCACAAACAAAAGTCGATAGTGAAAAGGTTAATGATTTTGTCTAAATTTTAATTTTGTATTTTGCTTTAAGTTATGCATAACTCAAAAATTATAACCATTTGTGCATAAACTTAAAACTGAATTTTTAAATGTTATAAAAGTTAAAAACAATTATGTAAAAAAAAAGTAATAAAAATTCAAATTTTTACCTTTGGGCTGGCATTGAAGGGTTAAAGTTAAAAAGTTTAAAAGCCACATCTGTCTATTGCAGAGCACAACAAGCCTTATTAAAATCCGAGTTGCAGGTTTGCCTAAAATGGCAAAAGTTTAAAATTCGACCTATACACTAGCAGTTTTTTTATACACCGTTTATTAGGAAATCCCTTAAAAAGCTATTTGTCGATTTTCGTTCATTACATCCGTCAGTTTTATTGCAAATGGTTCCGTTCATTAGAAAATCCCTTAAAAACCTATTTGTCGATTTTCGTTCATTACACCCGACAGTTTTATTGCAAATGGTTCCAAATTGAGGAAATCGATTTTTTATTTTAACGAAAATGGTTCATTTGGGAAAAAAAATTCAAGTTTTGTAAAATTTTTCATTTTATTTATTCGTTTGAAGAGTGGTTGCGAATAAAGGTACACACCATACTTCGGGAACGTTGTTTCTTACCTAATATAACAAGTTCATTTACACATACTAGAATAAAAATTTTGTTATTTTTTGCGTTTTTATTTAAAAAAAAATTACTTTAGAAATAAAATTTTCGGTAGTATTATTATTTTTTTCAAAACTTTTTTAAATTAATTGAATAGAACTTTTTCTTTTTTACCACTATTTTGAAAAGTTTAAAGACAACATCCTTAAGTTAACAGAACAAAATATTGTCAAAATAATATGTATTCAATGTTTAATTGAAAATGAATTTGGTGTACACATTATTTCCAGTTTTTATAACCATAATGACAACAAAGAAAAAAAATCCACATTTAAAAAATCACTAAAATGGAAATTTACTAAAATAAAAAATTTGTAATAGACGTTTTAAGTGATTATTTCAAATTTAGCGCTTTTTCAATTTTGTCGATTTTTCGTAAGCATTAACGGGTTTTTAAAATTTGGTATTTTTTTTTCCAATTTAAGCGTTTTTTAAATCTTAGCGATAATTTTTTTATAGTTGATAATTGTTTTCCAATTTTTTAATTTTTTTTTTTACATTTAGCCTTTTTCTTTATTTTGGAAATTTTTTTTTTTCAATTTTTATATTGCAGATATTTTAATTTTGCGATTTTTTTTATCGATTTCTTTGAAATAGTAGCGATTGTCTATTTGTGGTGAATTTTTGAAAATTTTGTCCAAATTTTTGCAATTTTTTCCAACTTTTTTTTTGTAATGTAAATGCTTTTTAAACTTTTAGCGATTTTTTTAATCAATTAAATATTTGCTCAAATTTGGTACTAACTTAACATTTTTGTTTACTATCGCTCAAAAAATATTGTTGTTGTTTTTTGTAATATTTATGTATGTATTTATTTTTTATAAATGTTTATGTATTAGTTATAAATATTTGAAATCCATATTAATTATATTTTAATAATTCTCATTAGGTTTCATTCTTTATTAAGTTGAATAATTTAATTAGTTTAATTTAATTTAAATATTACTTTATTCTAAAATATTATACTAAAATTGATAGTGTACTTTTTGAAGTAAATTTATAAAAAAAAAAATTATTTTACAAAAATACTCTGGTTTTAACAAAAGGGATAATTTTTGACAAATATATTCAAAAAAAAAATTGTTTGTTATACTCTCTACGCTTTAATAGCAAAACTAATTTCTGTGTGAATTTGTTTACATAAGTATAAATAAATCTGCTAACTAAATGAGAATTACATGCCGGCTTAAATTCAATGTTATAAAATGCAAGCTATAAAACAAACGTTTGGTATGGCAACAACACTTTATGCATGGGAAATGCAAGAAAAGATGAAAAAATCGTGTGTGAATTTTTTTCATCTTCTCTTACATTTATTATCCATTAATGTTTTATATTTGTAATAGGAACATTTTAATTATGATCTATAAACTGACAATTCAAAATTAAAAAAATTTATTATTTTACATACAAACCATCCTCATTTTTGCACCGCGTTAATCATTTATCTCTAAATGATTAACGCGAATGGATTTTGCATGTTTAAGCATTGGCTGACGTATACACAAAAAGTTATGCATGTTAAAAAACAATAATTTTAAATATTTTACCACAAAGTGTAGAAAATTTTTGAAATTCCTCATAAACCTATTTAAATTTATTTGTTAAATCTTTAAATCTTTAAAATACCTTTAATTTGATACCCATTTTAGCGTAGTTTCATTAGAACAAATATGAAAAAAACGAAACTGGGTCGATTTTTGACCCTACCTATTTAACCCCTAAGAGTAAGATTGGTAAGTTAAAGAATTTCGTTTTTTTGTTAGTTTAGTACTCTTTCTCACATATCCAAATTTAATGAAAATCTAAAAGAAGTGGGTATTTTTTGATCAAGAGTTGAAACATTAGCCCTATATGGATCCAAATTGCATAAAATTATTATTCGTATCAAGTGGAACATTTACCAATTTGAAAGCTTTACATTGTAGCCATAATATAAATTAATTTTTATGGGTCCTTTTTGTTCCCAGGCAATAAAAGTAACTATTACAGATTTTTGAAATAAACGTAAAGATAATTACAGTTTAATCAAAATTAAGGAATATTTTTCCAAAAAAAAAAAAACCATATAAATATCAAAATAATCAATTTTCATAAAATGTCCTGGAAAGGAGTCGCTTCACACAAAAACAACAATTATAATTTTTTCAATTTAGTTTTGTTTTTCTTCTACAATTAAAACTATATATTATAAAAATACCAGTCGACATGTACAATTTAAGAATTTTAAAAACAAACGTTTAAACAAGGATCCAACAGCTATTTTAGAAAATAAAAATAATTTATTAGTAGAAAAATTATTTAAATTAAATTTTATAACATTGTGGGAGAAAAACAAATTGGTTAAAAAAACGTCGGTAGCACCAAGAATATACGGTTTGCGAAAATTCACAAGGAAGGCACTCCGCTTAGGCCCATATGTTCCTCAATAAATTCACCAGCATATGGCCTATGTAAATATTTGGTTGATATATTGAAAAATTTAACCAAAGAATCTAAATATAATGTCAAAGATGTATTGATTTCAAGACACGAATTAATAACTCTTTAATAAATGATGATGAAATACTCATATCTTTTGATGTGGTTGCCTTATTTAACAGCATCCCGGTAAATCTAGCCCTTAGGACCATGGAAGATAAGTGGAATATTATTGAAAAATATACAAAAATTCCAAAACAATTGTTCATGGAAGTTTTAACATTTTGTATAAAAGATACTCGTTATTTTAAATATGATAATCATGTATATGAACAAAGAAAAGGGATGCCTATGGGGTCTCCGGCATCGCCAGTCATTGCTGATATATTAATGGAGGAGCTTTTAGATCATTCAATTGAAATGATGGACATAAAACCTAGAATTTTCACAAAATACGTAGACGATTTATTTTGTATTTTGAAAAAGGATAAAGTAGAAGATACTCTGAACATTTTAAATTCACACCACGGCCAAATCCAATTCACTAAAGAAGAGGAGAAAGGTGACCAGCTGCCATATTTAGACTCCATAATAATAAAAAAAGGTAATACATTAAAGCTAGATTGGTACCAGAAACCAACTTCGTCGGGAAGACTTATCAACTTCCACTCAAAACATCCCAGAAGGATAATTATAAACACGGCAACTAATTTTATACAGAGAGTACTAGAGATAAGCGACAACGTCTTTCACAGGGATAATAAGGATAAAATTATGAAAACACTTATGAAAAATGATTTCCCTAGAAAGACAATACTAGAATTGATTAAACACGTTAACAATAAGAAAACTCACCGAGAAGAAGACAACCCACAGAAAATTTATAAATCGGTAACCTATGTGCCAAATTATTCGGAGAGAATTAAAAACTCAAATATTTATGATAAAGACAAATTCGAAGTTGCCCTTAAAACTTGCAACAAATTAATTCAGCAAAACTAAAACAAAGCTAGAAAACGAAGATAAATCCAACGTAATATATAAAATCAATTGTGGAGGAGACGGGTCCAATGTATGCAACAAAGTGTATGTTGGGACTACAAAAACAAAACTAAAAACACTACTTGCATCCCATAAGTCAGAACATAGGGCACTACATAAACGAATCGAGCAAAAAACTGTACTCGCGGTCCATAGTACTTTGACAGGGCATAAACCAAAATTTAATGACGTGAGCATTTTACAGGAAGAGAGTAATTATGCAAAGAGATTTTCTCTTGAAATGCTCTACATAATTGACACACCAGCTGATCAAAGACTTAATTACAAAACAGACACTGACAAATGTGCTCAATTATACCGACACATAGTAGACAAGTACAGAAAAATAAAATCAAATTAGCTGAACAGAAACTTCAAACAAGGAAAGATGTTTTAACTCCGCGGTTATTATTCAGATAACTAAATGTATGTAATCTTTTATGTTTATTTGTTAAAAATAAATGTATTTTTGTTTAGATTTTCCTGAAGATGGACAATAAAATTGTCCGAAATATCGAAAATAAAAAATAAAAATAATAATTAAAAACCAAATTTAAAAAGTTGGTTTTTATTATTGCAACCCATGACCTTAAGCCGAACTAAATTCATCACATTTTAAAAAATCTTTAAAATAAATTTTTAAAAATCATGTTTTTGCAAATTCGTGGGTCGTTTTTGACTTCAGGCTAAAAAAGGTTAATAACATCCGATGAAGTCAGAATGCCATATCTGAATAATGTTGAGTATATGTAGAATATAATGAATTAAATAAAAAATGTAATTTCTCAAAATTCGAATATTGCTAATTTTAATAAAAATACACTTTTTTCACAATTGGAACATTTTGGGTAAAAAAAAATATTTCATTTGGAACTATTTGTAACGACTTGCAATAAAACTGGAGGGTGTAATTGCAAATCTATTTTGAATAGACATCCTTACACTTCATATTTAAACTTTCTGTTTAAAGTTTTTTTTTTTTGTGGCAGTTTTTTTTTAATTTAAGCTACAATGCTCATTAATTCAAATACTAGCTATGGATAGAAAAGGGTTAGGGTTGCTTTTTCTATATGAATGACGACTGATAGTATTATATCTGTCTACAATATTGTCTGTCTCTATGTCGTTCTGTAAGTCTATTAGTCTGTCTTTTTGATTGTTTAAACTTTATAACGTTTTCATTTCCACATCCGTTTTTATTCATTGGTTCATTTTTCAGTCAGTTTTCTGTGTTTTTTTTTTCATATTTTTTTTTTTTGTTCTTTGTATTTGCCTTCAATTTTGTTTGAATTTTTTATGCAAGCCTTTTCAGTATTTAATCCTTTTACTAAAAGGAATAATTTTTACTTTTGCCATTTTAAATACATCACAACTACAAATACATTCAAGCAACCGACTGTCTTTGCAGTTTGTTCATATTTTTGTTGTGTTACTGCTGCTGTTACCGATCATTTGGATGCCACACGTTTTACTGTGGTTACTTGCCATAGTATTCAATTTAAAAAATTTACACTCTCTTCCTTATTTTCTAGCAGAGATGGAAAACTCAAAAATTCGACATTTAATAAGATAAACAATTCATAGATAAAACAATTATAACCAAGTCTTAATAAAAACTTCTAGATTTAAAATTTTCATATCGTAAACAATTAAACTTTCCATCTCTGTTGTCTATATGATTATATTTTGTATGTCTGTCCTATATTGTTCAGGGGATATATCACAAAATTTTTGGAAATCATTCGGCCACAACATTTTTGGAAGTCATTAGCTTAAGTTTTGACGTTGAACCTCAGAGATCTCACGGGGGGCGGCAATATGACCACTAGGGTGCTTCATAATTGTAAATAAAATTTTTTTTTGTGATTTTTATGGTGGGACAACCGAAATATATATTTAGCACCGTGAAAAAATAAAAATAACGTAGTATTTATTTTAATTATTTTTTATCAAGTTTTTAGGGGTCGCTACCGGGCCCCGAACTTTGGCGTTTTTAACATTTTCCATGTGGGGTGTGTATAAGGGTGTTCTATTAAACCAATGCGGACTTTTGAGGAAGGATTGGTTGGGGTTTTTCCTTTCTTTATAAAAATAATATATATGAAATTTTGTGCCAATCAGATAAAGGAAAGTCGTGCCGGAAATCGATTGAAAATTAAACTGTGCTTATATGTGGAAAAATTACTTTTTTTTAGTTTTTTTAAACATTTTTTTTAATTCGTAATAGGTTTTATTTAAGAAGATAAATTTATAGATTTAAGGATAAAATTATATTTTTAAAAAAGATATAAAAATCCAAAATCGGTTGAAAATAGTCAGTAATAAAAAATTAGCCAGACCACTAATGTGCTTTTTTGACCAAGAAATTCAACAATTTGAAATTCGTTACTGCAACGTGTTTTTTTTATAGACTCCATGATTAAAAAAAATTATATGGAGCTTTATGTATTTAATCAATTTCTATGTGAGTTATATGTAATCCTCTTAAATTTCATGCGAAATATGGGCCCATAGATGTAATTGTAACTGTTTATATGGGCTTAGAACTAATCTGATGCAATTAGATAAATGTCCAGCACAATATTATCAAAGTATTTAATTAATTGTATCAATTTATATCTAATCTGATACAAATAGATATAATATTTAAAAGCCATATATTATTGTATCCGGATTTTGAAATGATATAATTCTATATGATTTAAACTGATACATCTTAATATAATTTGTCTGTTAAAATTGCACCAAATCTTACATTTTTGTATATCATTGGATGAATTTATACATAATTTTATAAGTTAAGTCCATAAAAAATAATAATAGATGTATTTTTTTTTTTTTTTTTTTTTTAAAGAGAAGCAACGCTCAGGAAATTCTTCCTATTTATTAATGTGTTGCTTTCTTGGAAAGGGGATAGTGGAGAGATGAAAGGTGGTGGTGAAAGATGAAGGGCTTCAAACATGGCAACACTGTAATTGCGCGACTAGATAAGTTTTAGAAAAGCTGTTGCTCGCCACCTGATGTAGAGTTGGCGAATTTATTGAAGCTTTTGTTCATAGCCCTGATTCATTATTTTACTTCGGTGGGGTTAAGTGCTATGGGAACACCGAAGGTGGGCCGCAGCGATACATATAAGTGATAGAAAACTCAAACATACTATTTTTCTAAATTGATGTTGTCATCACCGGGAATCGAACCAGGGACCATCTAGGTAATAGTCCAACGCGCTAACCATTACACCCCAACGCCCACAAAATATTTAGATTAGAAATATACAGTAATTTGGGTCCACTACATCTTTCAAATGGGCATATATGAATCCCATATGGAGGTATATGGACATTTATGAACTCGAATGTTTTCATATGTAAACATGAATGAGTTCATACATGTCAACAACTGGATTATATCAAATTTTATTATATGTTTGTCATATATTAAGGGTTGTTTTTTATAGATTGACACAAGTTTAAATCATAATAAAATGAATAAATATATTTTTAATATCAATGAAACGGGCTTTATAGGAAAGAAAATTTTATGAAATTAATGTTTAAATATGATTTCTGCCATGTGGCTGCCCCAGCTGGCGTTGTAGAAGGCGCCAATCTGAAACACCAATTTTCACCAACTTTTCGCAACATTTGCGGCCGTATTTCGCCGATAACTCTTCGAATGTTGATTTCCAAGGGTTCAATTGTTTGTGGTTTAGACGTAGACAAGTAACTTAACATAACCCCAAAGAAAATATCCAATGGGTTAATCACACGATCTTTGGTGACCGATCTGAAGGATGATTATGTACTATATAAATGAAGAAGGCACGATGAGTTTGACGAATAGAACAATTATTTTGATTAAAAATTTCAACAATTTGCACGCGTTGCTCTGGTGTAAGTTTATTCATAATGGAATTCAAAGCAAACTAAACAAAAAAGCAACTATCAGCTGTTAAATGGGTGGTCAAATAAAGCAGTGAAGCCAACTCAAAGTTGTTGTGACACCTTAAAAAAAACACGCTTTAACTATATATAAAAGTGATCGAATTATGTTGATTAATTTTACCAAATACACTTACATATGATCATATATGTGGAATATATGGTCATTTATATATTCATATATATTTCATATGATCAGATAAACAAGTTATGCTAATATGTAACATACGATATAATGACGATATGATGTCAGATGCCAAAATATTCCATTTTTTTTTTTTTTAATTTTAAAAAAAATTTTAGTGAATCCCATTTAATCTCAAAATACAAAATATTAAATATTCGATCCACAAACTAAAGAATCTTGTTAGATATATTAGATCCAATACGATATTTTTGGATCTATCACTATCTTAATTATATATTATTGGATTGCACAATTTTGATCTAATTTAATCAAGTAATATATCAAGTAAAATATATAGATAAACTAGTATAAGAACAAATATCTATTAATATCAAATGAGATATGATATTGTATTTGAGATATAACTCTTTTTCATTTGGCTGATAAATCTTTTCTTTTACGATATTCTGTTCGAAATTTTGTTGCAATGAGACCACTAAATAAAGAAATGGCAACATTATTTCAATAATATTGTAAAACAACCCACTGTGTATTGTGCTATCATCAGTTTATATGAATGTATATTTGTCTATATATATATATCTGTATGTATTATTTAACAGAATTTCTTATTTCGTTTTTATCATTCGTTCATTCATTCATTCATTTGTGAATTTCTTCTCATTTTATACATTTTTTTCCTGTATTTTTGGACTTTTTCTTTTCGTTACGGATATTCTAGCTTCCGAGGGTAATTAATTCAAGTACTCGTCTGTTTTTAAACGACTTACATGTAGGATTACAATTAGACAATCTTGTTCGTTTACACTATTTACAAATGGATGGCATTGTGGTTAACATTTCGTTTACGTTCTTCGAATAGCAGCATATTTAAGAGTTGTTCAGCAAATTTCAGTGGAATTATTTTACGGGAGGGCCCAACTACATCATGAAGATGGAGTTAGAGTTATCAACATAGTTGCTATGGTTAAAACAAAATTTTTATCTGTTTGCATATTCATATACATTCTCATGCTTTGTTATCTACATTTTTCGTGTATATTTTAGTTTTTTTTTTGTTTTAATGGTTATAGCAAAAAATTAGCACATTTTTCCTGAGTTCTACAACAAAAAATGTTATGTAAAAAAAAAAACATAAATGTATGTAAAATGTAAATTTGTATGAATGCATTGTTTGTAGTAGTCCCGAGTAAAACCGTTCATGCATTATTTTATAGAAATATATATGTTACTGCATGCTATTTATGTAAATACATATGTTATGTATGTTTGTATATAGAAATGTTTTCCTGTAAATTTGTTCATACGATGACATATATAATTACATCTTATTACATATCGTCCAATATATAATCGTATATGACATATACAATTATATATCGTTTATCTAATTATATACGAATAATACATGGGATTTTTCATAGCATTGAAATTTCATTGCATTAGTTAACTAATGCTAATACCAAAAAAAAATTCATTAGCATTTAATTGTAATGAAATTTTTTTGGCATTAGCATTAGTCCTACTAATGCTAATGAAATCACACTATGTCTAAAGAAAACTAATTACAATAGAGCAAAAAAGCATTGTTTACAAAAAACAATAAGTGTAAATTGTAAACACTGTATACGGGAAACGAAATGGAACGAGGAACTAACCTTCTATTATTCGATAACAGATGTTTATGTT
>CM037855.1:186363644-186395694 GCA_021234595.1 Delia radicum | reverse complement strand
GTGTTCCGATTCCAATTGGTCCCCGTTTGATTCTATATCGTTCCATTTTGGGACTAATGTTCCATTATATTATCGGAGTGATTTCAATTTTTATTTTCACGTACGTTTTTGTAAAAACAAATAATTGAGGACACCCTGAATCTTCCCACACCTTCACTCAAAAAAAAAGTTTGTAAAGTCAGCAAAAAATTTAGCTGAGTCAGCAAAATTTTAGTCAGGAGGGGTGCTTGCAAAAAAATTGCTAATATCAGCAAAATCTTTTGCTGAAAATCAGCGAGCTGATTTTAACAACAAAATTAGTAGATTCAGCAAAAGTGAATTAGAAATACTTAGTGGATTAGAAATACAAAAGCCTTGCTAAAAATAATACATTTTTTTGCTGAATTTTAGTAGACTGAAAAAAACACAAAAAATTTGTAGAAAAATTGTAATTTAGTTAATTTATTTGCTGAAAATCATAAACATATTTTTGTGATTCTTTTAAAAATAACTTACAATAATTACGAAATATAAAAATTTTCATTTTCCCACATTGACGACATGAATTTATTTAATATCTGAAAATATATAGAAATAAATATATATAACATAACAAACATTGTCTTACAATGTCTTACATCAATGGTTGTCTAAATGATGCTATCTTTTAAAGGACGCAACTGCCGAAGATAATTATAGAAACGAAACGAAAAAATATACAAAAAGAAACGAAACGAAAAAACAACCCTTTTTTTGCAATACGAAAATGGAACCATAAAAATCTACCTAAGATGTGTGTCTTTGTCTTTCGCTTTACTCTGTCTACATGTCTGTATATGTTTGTTTGCAATCTATAAACATTTAGTTTAGAAATACATATTAAATTTAAATATTTTACTTTGTCTTTTATTTAATTAGTAGACAATTATTTTCACAAGCCGGTGACAACGCAAACTTTAAGTTGTTTTAATCCTCAATTTGGTTTTATGTCTGAAAAACAGATACAAAAATCTTCCATGATTGATTTTTTTTATGTCTTATTAGAGTTGTACTTTTTAGTATCATTTTCCTCTTCTCTACTACATCTTGACATGCCGCGACATCTGCTTCATTCTGCGTATATCTTTCAATCTGGTTGTCGTCCACACTATTAATGTGCTTATCAGCACAATTTTTTTTAGCAAAATTAATTAGTAAAACATTAGTGTAATATTAGTAAAGCATTAGTATAAAACAGTTAAGTGCTGAATAAGTATAACAAAATTTTAGCTGAAAACACGATTTTAGCAAAAAATTTGCTAAAAAATTGTATACCTGATTTACAAGACGTTTACTACCTTTTCTACTAACTTATTTTTTTGAGTGTAGCATATTTATATTCAGTCAATTGTAATTTTCTTCCTTTAATTAATTCATTACTAATGGTAATGAAATTTAAAATCATTATCTTTAATCAATGAAATCAAATCAATGAAATTCATTACCCTTTATTACAAAAATGCTAATGAAAATAATTTCATTACAATTGATATCAATGAAATTGTACTGAAATCATCAATTAATTTGTCTCATGTATGGTACAAATACATGTATAATTAGATATAACACAAATCAAAATTATATATAATAACTAGAGCAACCAAAAAACAGTGTTTAAGCGCTAAAAAAAGTTCGCAAAACAGTAAATAAGACGTTTAAATATAAAAATAAGTTGTTTAATTTAAAACTAAGCCGTTAAATTTCATAACTTTTTATTAAAACAACATGTAAAACAGCGTTGTAAAGATGTTGTAAAGATGATGACCAAAATCAATGAATTAAAGTTCAAATTGTTTCATCACGCACGTTATTCGCCAAATTTAGATCCCTCGGATTATTTTCAATTTCCAAACTGTAAAAAATGGCTCGTTGGTAAAAGATTTGCCAACAAAAGAGGTGGAGTCTGCTGTTTTTTGGCTATATTAAGGAGCTAGCAGTTCTTACTATAGACAGGGTATCGAGCAATTGAATATCGCTGGGAAAAGTGTATCGAGCTAATGGTGTTTAATAAAGAAACTTGTTCCCAAATGTGTTGTGTTTTCTTTGTTAGGTCGGCTAATTTACGGGACCGTATATCTTTACACATTTTTAAGAGTCCATATCTTGAAAAACGATAAATAAAAGTTTTAAAATTTTAGTTATTTCTTAATAGAGTTTTTATTTTCTTTTGCCATTTTCATTTTTTATACAAATTTCAAAAATTTATTTGAATTATTCGTTATTCGAAAAAAATTTTTTTAAATTTATCGTTCGATTAATTGAATAATTTTTATTCGAGTGACACCCATATGTCTAATACGCTATTTCCAACCATAACCATATTAGAAGGTCCACTGTACGTATGAGCGTTATTGAATTAATATCGATTATACTCCCGGTAGTTATCCAATTGTTAAAATTGTATGATGAAGGAAAAAGTTTTTTTAAAGAGTTTTAGAAGTAAGTAAAAAAAAACTGACAAAAATTATATTTATAACCATGGATGGTAACCGATACTGAATGTCGACCATGTCCATGTCTCTGTATTTTGAATTGTTATTGTGTTAAGAAACGTCACAAATAACAGTCCTTGGTAGTTGGTTGTTGGTGCAAAAATTGCTGGTGCAATTTTACCAAACTATAACTCGAATCTAATTATATTTAGATGTATTAGTTTATATATAATCATATTAAAATATATCAGGTCATAAGCCGGATACAATAATATCTGGTTTTACATAATTATATATATTAGTATCAGATTATATATAAACTGATTCAATTACATACAAAACTGATACAATCTAATACAACTCTATCGGTCCATAATTCGGATAATATTGTACTGAACATTTATCCGATTAGATCTAAGCCCATACAAACAGATACAAGCATATGGGCCCATATTTCAGATGAAATTTAATAAGATTACATATAAACTCACATCGAAATTGATATGACCACATACAGCTGCATATAATTTTTTTTTTATTCGGGGTAATAAGAAAACAAAACATGCAAACCTAGAAGACTTTTAAATTTGTTAAAATAATGTTTTTATAGAGAAATACTTAAAGCCAAACATTGCAGATTTTTAAAACTAAAAACCAATTGTAGTTTTGATTTGCCTTTCAACGCAGGTATTTAGATTTCTACAGTTTTACTATAATTTAGTTCGAATTTAACTTTTATAGCCTTCGAAGTTTGACTAAGTACTTTGTATTATTTTTTTTCCATTATGGGTGAAAAATAAAAATTTAAACTATTATTTAATGCGCACTCATAAATTAATATATGGAAAAAACTGTTTTGATCCGATTTCAAAATATCGGACGGATTATTATACAACTACACTCAAAAAAATAAGTTAGTACAAAAGTTAGTAAAACGTCTTGTAAATCAGGTATACTATTTTTTAGCAAATTTTTTTGCTAAAATCGTGTTTTCAGCTAAAATTTTTGTTTATACTTATTCAGCACTTAACTGTTTTATACTAATGCTTTACTAATATACTAATGTTTTACAAATTAATTTTGCTGAAAAAAATTGTGCTGATAAGCACATTAATAGTGTGGACGACAACCAGATTGAAAGATATACGCAGAATGAAGCAGATGTCGCGGCATGTCAAGATGTAGTAGAAAAGAGGAAAATAATACTAAAAAGTACAACTCTAATAAGACATATAAAAAAATCAACCATGGAAGACTTTTTATCTGCTTTTCATACATAAAACAAAAATTGAGGATTAAAACAACTTAAATTTTGCGTTGTCACCGGCTTGTGAAAATAATTGTCTTTTAATTAAAAAATAAAGACAAAATAAAATATTTAATTTAATATGTATTTCTAAACTAAATGTTTATAGATTTATAATCTAGTGGGGTCAAATTGCAAACAAACAAACATATACAGACATGTAGACAGAGTAAAGCGAAAGACAAAGACACACTTCTTAGGTAGATTTTTATGGTTCCTTTTTCTTATTGCAAAAAAAGGGTTGTTTTTTCGTTTCGTTTGTTTTTAATTATTTTTTCGTTTCTATAATTATCTTCGACAGTTGCGTCCTTTAAAAGAAAGCATCATTTAGACAACCATTGATGTAAGTAGTTGAAAGAAATTTTTAGTTATGTTATATATATTTATTTCTATATATTTTCAGATATTAAATTAATTCATGTCGTCAATGTGGGAAAATGAAAATTTTTATGTTTCGTAATTATTGTAAATTATTTTTAAAAGAATCACAAAAAATATGTTTTATGATTTTCAGCAAATATATTAACTAAATTACAATTTTTTGCGTTTTTTTTCAGTCTACTAAAAGTCAGCAAAAAATTTATTAATTTTTAGCAAGGCATTTTTATTTCTAATCTACTAAGTGTTAGCAAAACTTTTGCTGAATCTACTAATTTTGATGCTAAAAATCAGCTCGCTGATTTTAAGCAAAAGATTTTGCTGACATTAGCAATTTTTTTGCAAGCACCCTCCTGACTAAAATTTTGCTGACTCAGCAAAAATTTTTACTGACTTTACAAACTTTTTTTTGAGTGTAGATCTAAATCTGATGTGACACAAATTTGAGCCAAATCAAACAACTCCTTATTTTTGCGCAACTATGTCAAACGTTTATACGTTTTTCAGCATTTTTGTCACATTTTTTGGGAATTATTTCTCGTCATTCAAAATATATTAAAAATTGTTTTCAATATCGCGTGGATTACACACAATCACAAAATTAGGAGAAGTCGATTTGGTTTGAACCGCGATATATATTTTTAACATATTATGTACCGCTGACTCCAAATCTGTTTGCCAAATGTTTCTATGACGTCACTATTTTGAGAAAACCGAGATTAAAAACAAGAAAAATTGCGTTTCAAACTATATTTGAATTTGTGCACACAACACATTCGAGCAGCTTAAGAAATTTTTATTTCGGTAGTTGATACATTGAAAAATATTCTCTATAATGAGTTAACATACGATTCAAAATGTGTTTAGTATTGTAGGTGAAAATCACATTTGAAAAATTACCATCAAAAATATTTCCAAATATAACATTTTTAAAAGTATCTTAGCTTAGGCCATACATCCAACCAGCTTTAACCCTTTGACGACCACAGGTAAGTATGTTTGCTCAAGGGTTTTTTGGCACTTATAATTGTTGGGGTAAAAAATAGACTAAATATGTCCAAAACTAATTTGTTAGGGAGAGTTGGGGCAATAATAATGTTGAAGGAAATAAAATTCTTTCTGGTCTCACTTACCCGTCAGTAGTCCTCAAAGTTTGAAAAAAATTATTGGTTATTTAAGGGCAAAATTAAAAATGTTTGACAATCGTTATGACTGTAACTTAACTGTTATTTAGTTGTAGATCACGAAATTAAAAAAAAAGGAAATTCTGTTCATTCAAAACTGTGTGTTCGCCAAGTGGCAGTTACTTTCGCCTTCCAAAATAAGGGGCACGGAGGGGCCTTGGGCTAAATTTTTTTTTACATAACTACTATTAGGTCAGAAATCAAGAAAATGGTGGAAATTTAAAATTGCTTCGGCTGAGAATGTATGGTCCCCAAGGGTTAATTTATTTTAAGGTCACGATATAAACTTTGAACTTTCTTTTTTTTTAATGTCAGCGAAAACCGGTAAAAGTATTACACCAACTTTGTTTAAATTGCATTTGAAAAATAAGCTATCTTTCCATCGCCATGGATAACAATCTTGTCGCGATGCGGTGGCTTAAGTGTTCTGGGGTTTGTATGCTGATACAAAGCACTGGAACACTGCGCACTTGTGCTCCGGTCTTTGTCTTAGTGTACTAAAGCTGCAAGGAACATGAACTAATGGTTATCCTCCCCCCTCTCTAATTCCTCTCTCCCACTATTACCTTACTAATCCTTCTTCAGTCCTTTGTATCCTCTTCCTTTATCCCCCACTTGTAAGGTCAAGGTGGTTGGTAGCAGTGCCGATGTCCTGAATGGCTAGTTAGTGGTAAAAGATGACTAGTCGTTAACAGCTCCCCTCCAACGCCAGGGCACGGGTTGGTTGTAACACTTTTTGCCTAGTCCATGTACGCCGTCACTGCATGGTACGGTCCATCCCCTTACGTGCCTACTCGTGGGACCAAAATATGAATTTTATAAAAAACAACAACAAAAACAACGACAACAACAGAAACAATGTTAGCGGGTTGCCTTGCAACTCGTCTGAAGATGACCTACTGGCTTCCAGTCAGGAGACGGTGGTTAACTTCCCAGGCACTGAGGGTACACTCCATAGTACTCCAGCGTCTCACCAGACAACATCTCAGGCAATATCCCAGCCTGGACAGGTCACCTCGGCAGGTGACTTGCCCAAGCGTAAGCGGAAGAAAAAATCCTCAGGCGACGTATGGAAGTCTAGGTATTCAAGAGCGAAGTTTATTCTTGACAAAATTGCCAAGAACGCTTTGAATGGGACCGTTCATGAACGCGATGAAGAGGACCGCGTAAAATACCAAGCTGTGGTGGATGAGTACCTTAAGCGAAAGGAGACCGCACCCAGCACATCAGGCACGTCAAAGAAGGTAGAAGGGGCAAAGCGAAATCGCTCACAGAATGAGGGTGACAAGTCGCCGAAGCGGAAAAAGGTCCACGAGCAGAGAACCGTTTCGCAGCCTATTTCTACCTCTCGTAGACCCTTTAATGAGGTTGTAAGGGATCATTTGCTTGTGGCTCTAGCAAATGTCAGTGGTGGGTTGCCTTCGCCTGTAGTAACAGAATGGAGTGCTATCGAATCCAAGTTGTCAGAACTCGTGATGGCTCACGTGATCTCCAACAAGGATAGTCCGGTACCTCGTTTTGACTCCAGTGAAATTCACAGGGGATACAGGTTAATCAAATGTATGGACTTGTTCTCCCTGGAATTCCTCAGCAAATGCGTCACTACGATAAGTGATGCATGGGATGGCCTTATCTTAAAGCTAATCCCCGCTGCAGAAATTCCAGCTAGACCTCGTGCCAGAATTTGGTTACCAAAAATGGCAATGGACAATCACAGGCTGCTAGAATGCCTCAAGGCTCAAAATCCTGAGATTCCTATGAATGACTGGTCTGTCATCCGGGCAGAGGAACCTCAGAACAACAGCATGAGCTACGTGCTTGTCATCTCCGAACAGGGTGTGTCAGCACTCGAGAAGGTGGGCAACAAGCTCTTCTTTGGTATAAGGGAGGCCAAGGTAAAGGTTTTCCGTCCTTCTGGGTCGGGTGGTGTCGACGGGAGGGATGAGATCGATGACGCCAACCAGCTGCTCGATAAGATGCAGCTCGAAGAACCCCCCAATATATCGAGACAAGATGGGGAGGCTAAAGGTCGTGCAGATTAATCTGCAGCATTCCCGGATTGCTACAGACAACCTACGGGTTCTTCTAGCCGAGGAGGACCTTGACATAGGCATCATCCAGGAGCCCTGGGTCAATGACTCACAGGTTAAAGGGTTTCAGGGTGCCCCGTACTCAATACTATACATCAATAATAAGGGTAAGCCAAGATCCTGTATAATAGCTAAAAAGAACATAAAGATTTTTCTATGCTCTCAATTTAGCTCAGCTGACCTTACTGTTGCGAAGGTTGAAATGACAGGCGGCCGCAACATCACTATTGCCTCCTGCTATATGGCTCACAATCGAGACGCCCCGCCAGAAGAAGTGAGGTTCCTGTTGTCCTCCATTGCTGCAGAAGATACTTTGATCCTGGGCTGTGATGCCAATGCCAGGCACACAATCTGGGGTAGCACTGAAATCAACGAGAGAGGTGAGTCTTTTCTTGATTTTATTAACACTAACAATCTCAATATATGTAATTCTGGTACTAACCCAACTTTTATGTTTCCGAGTTCCGATAACTATAGGGGTTGGGAGGAAGTTCTAGATATCACGGTTATCTCAGGTAATTCTCAGGTACGTGTTGAAAAGTGGAGGGTATCCGATAAGAAGTCCTTTTCGGATCATAATTGGATACTTTTCGATATCAACACGAACGTTAGGGAGAGCGTTTGCTTCAGGAATCCTAGGAGAACTGTTTGGCCTAAGTTCAATAGGATTCTTAGGACGAAGCTGTGTAGGGGGCCAAGGGTCGAAGGGAAAATCGAAAGTCTCGAGGACTCTGTAGTGGTCCTGGAAAAGGCCATTGATGTGGCGTTCAAAGCTTCCTGCCCTCAGACTAGGGCAAGGAAGAGTTTTCCTCCCTGGTGGAATTCTGAACTGTCAGAGCTTCGGAGGGAGACACGAAGAGCTTTCAACGCTAGCTATTCCAGCAGACAGTGGAAGCCATACCGCGACAAGCTGAAGGTGTACAAGAAAGCATTGGCGTTGGCAAAGCGGAACTCATGGAGAGAGTTCTGCGAATCCATAGACAACACTAGGGACACTGCTAGACTTAGCAAGGTGCTGGCAAAGGGTCACTCTAACCCCACTTATGTTAAGAGGGGTGATGGATCCTGGTCAGAGTCATCGGCTGAGTCGTTGGAGATCCTTCTGAATATTCATTTTCCTGGCTGCTTGGATGCAGATACCTTGGACAATGACCAACGTAGCCGCTCTAGGGGCGCTTCTAATGGGATGGAAAACGAGATAATTACACTTGATAGGATAGCCTGGGCAATTGGCAGTTTTCTCCCCATACAAATCGCCGGGTCTGGATGGCATTTTACCGATAATGCTGCAGAGGGGTCGGGATTTGATTACTCCCTGGCTGCTTGTGATATACAGACTTTGCCTCTCTCTTAACTACGTGCCCGTAAGCTGGAGGAAGGTTAAAGTAGTCTTTATTCCTTAAATTGGCAAATGTGGTCACGAGGCTGCAAAGGACTTTAGGCCAATCAGTCTCTCATCTTTTCTACTGAAGACGTTGGAAAGACTCATTGACGTACATATAAGGCTGAAACTCGAGGGATCGCCTCAACTGTCGGGTAGTCAACATGCGTATATCAAGGGACGCTCAACGGAAACTGCACTCCATGAGGTTGTGAGAGTGGTGGAGAGATCCTTGGAATTTGGACAATATACACTGGCCGCCTTTCTGGACATAGAGGGGGCTTTCAACAATGTCACGACCGATGCAATACAGGGAGCCCTCGTGGATCTGGGCGCTGAGACTTTCATCAGCGACTGGATAGTGAACATGTTGGACTCCCGTGTTGTCAGTGCTAGTCTGGGAAATAGCGAGTTGTCAAAGCAGGTCAGGAGAGGTACACCTCAGGGTGGTGTGATCTCGCCCCTGTTATGGCTCCTTGTTATTAACTCAGTTCTCGTCACGCTGGATAATAAGGGTGTTAAGGTTGTCGCTTATGCGGACGATGTGGTGATATTGGTATCAGGGATGTTCTTGGACGTGATTAGCGATATTATGACCAGCGCTCTGGATACTCTCAGTAGCTGGGCCACCAGTTGTGGCTTAGGAGTGAATCCGAGTAAAACAGAACTGGTACTTTTCACCACTCGGTCCAATTCGGGCTTCAGACCTCCGCGGCTGCAAGGCTGTGAGCTCACCCTCTCTGATCATGCGAAATATCTGGGTATCATCTTGGACTCTAAACTATCATGGCGACTTAACACGAGCACAGGGTCAGGAAGGCAACGGTAGCCTTCTACTCCTGTAGGAGGGTGTTTGGTTCAGGGTGGGGTTTGAGTCCGAAAATGGTGCTGTGGATGTACATGGCTATTGTGCGTCCAATACTGACATATGGCTCTATCGTGTGGTGGACTGCGACCACTAAGAGGGTGGTTACGGATCGTCTGTATAGGGTGCAGCGCTCTGCTTGCATTGGGGTCACGGGCGCGATAAGAACTTGCCCCTCGGAGGCTCTCAATGTAATGCTTCACATTATCCCTATTGATTTGCATATAATGGCGGTTTCTTCTAGCAGCGCAGCGCGGCTTGCTGCAACGGGTTCCTGGAAGTCCAGGACCTATGGACATGCTAGGCTTCTTGATGGACTTCACCCACGTGTGGGATTTGAGTCCGACTATGTTACTCCTAGATTGGATTTCTGCCGACCTTTTCGGGTTAGCTTTCCCTCCAGGCGGGAGTGGGATATGGGGGATCCAACTTTTGGTTTTGACATCAGGGTATATACCGACGGCTCAAAGATGAGTTGTGGTGTAGGCTCCGGGGTCTTCTCGGGTGAGTGTAACTTGCGGTGTTCTTTCAGGCTACCTGATCACGCTACTGTTTTTCAGGCGGAAATTCTGGCTATCAGGGAAGCCTGCAGACTCCTGTCTGAAAGGGGGGCTCGAGGGACAGTGGGCATTTTCGCCGATAGCCAAGCGGCTCTAATGTCCCTGAGCTCGTACGTCACATCCTCTGCTCTCGTTGGTCAGTGCAGGGAGGAACTGTCCAGGCTAAGCTGTCTATCCCAAGTTACTCTAGTTTGGGTCCCCGGCCACAGAGACCTCTACGGTAATGAAAGGGCAGATGAATTGGCAAGGGCAGGATCTGCCTTAAACGTCTCCACATCGGTGTCAGTCGCTGCACCGCTGGGGACTGTTAAGGGGGAAATTTTCCGGCACTATTTTCGCAGGGCGGGGAACAGGTGGCATAATTTGGATACCTGTAGGACCGCGAGACTTACGTGGCCCAACTACGACCTAGGGCGTACAAACTCTCTCCTGAGCAGGAGCAGGAGGGATGTCTCGAGGCTGACGGCTGTTCTGACCGGTCACTGGCTGATTGGTAGGCATGGCATTAGACTTGGGATTGTACGCGGTTCGCATTGTCGCAGCTGCGGCATACCGGGCGAGGAGGAGACTGTGGAGCATCTTCTCTGCGATTGTCCGGCGCTGCAGAATATTCGACTCCGGATCTTGGGTGACCATATACTGGACGACCTCTCGGTAATATCACGTGTGGGATTCGGTGATCTCATACGTTATCTTAACCGAACGGGGTGGGTCTAGTACTCCGGATACTAGTTCCTTACGGGTAGTGTGGTCTCTTCAAAACGGAGTCGCTTTTTTGACTCTACTTGATGCTCACGAGTAGCGTGAGCTGCCACTTAGACCAACCAACCAACCAAGCTATCTTGAAAATTGTACGAAATTATTGCGTTCGTATTTGTTTAAGACATTTTACAAATGTATCTTTACGCTATTTTAACAATCAGTTTTAGAAAATTTCATTGCAGTATCTTCAAAAGTAAAGTCCATTCTAATTACTTATCTTTATTCTGAATCATAAGAAATCGTTACTTTTATGATAAAAGTCATCAAAAAGACCCAAAATAGCCATTGTAGGCAACTTTAACCGCGGTGTTCTCAAAATTGTACCGTGATGGAAAAATTTGGATGCCGAAACTATATTTGGTCAGCTTTTTTGTATCTAGACGCAATGAGGAAAAATTTTCGCATTGTAATCATGTTTGTTGAGCCGATTTAATTCGATTTAGCGTATTTTGCGTAACGAAAACACTAAAGTTGTGATATAAAGTTAATAATTCGGCCGCCGAACTATTTTCAATTTGGCCGAAGTTCGTCAGCCTAATAAACATTATTCCATTCGCCAAATTTGTCCATAATGCTTTAAAATACCTCATACCTACCAAATGCATTTTCTGGAACAACTGATCGGTCGGCCACTAGCAATTGACCAATATTTAGAGGTCGATACGAAATGTGAATGATTCCGTCTCTTATATAATGTTTCATATATTTCTGACTTAAATGACTAAATTCTTGACATATTTAGAGAATTAACAAAAAATGTTACGGGAGTTAAAAATTAGAAAACATGTACGCAATTTTAAGCATGAACCTGTTAATTAAAATATTCATGTCGATTCGACAAGTGTCGACCCTTCACTTTCACCACTCATGCATCGCTACATTCTAAAATAAGCGTGAAGAAGCTGTCAAATTTTTAAAATCTCTAAAAAAAATAACAAAAACAAAGAATAAGAAGCTCAAAAAATATTAAAAAAAAATTTTATTTACTGATTATATTGCAATTAAATTGTTTTTTGTATTAGCTTTGCTTGTACTAAATATGAAATGAAGAAAATTTAATAATTTTTATGTGTTTTTGCAAAAATAGAAGATAATTTTCTTAATGCAAAAATCTTGGCAGACAGAGAAACACAAAATTTTATTTTTCAAACTTTATCTTGTTATTCTGACGGAGTAGATTTTTTTGCAATTTTAATGTTGAAATTAATTAGTTATTAAATAACCCGGGAAAACTTTGGTAATGGGTACGATAAAGCAATGCATTACCTTGTAGTGTATACTCCTTACATGTATCATTATTTTCCAACAAAAAGTAATGAGTTACCGATAATGGGTTACATAATGTATTACTTTGTAATGCATACTCCTTCACCAACATTTATAAATATAAAATAATGAGTTACCAATAGTTGGTTACATAATGCATTACAGTGTAATGTATACTAGTGACCTACAACATTTTTAAGAAACATAAAGTAGTAAGTTACCAATAATTGAACACCCATGGATAACCTTGTAATCATACATAATTACCTTCTACATTATTTCGAAACATAAAACAATGACTTACCGATCATCAATTACATAATGCATGAATTATAAACGTAAGGTAATAATGAAAATATAATTTTGAAAATATATTTATAGACACATTACTTTGCGATTTTTTGTAAGCATGACAGTAAGGTTTATATTTTTGACAACACGAACGAAAACACGAGGCATAACGATACATTTACCTTTAAGCAATCAAATATTATATGTATCGATGGCTCAGTTGGCAGAGTTCTCGCCTAATATTAAAAAAAATATTTGTGATAATTTTTTTTATCAAATTTTTTTTATGAAAATCTATGTATAGACACATTACTTTCTCGCACCATCTAACCGTATAAGTAACCACTTACTTTACACATTACAAGGTAATGAGTCCACCCATTACTTTTAGGCTTATCACATGTAAAGTCTGTGAAGTAAGGTGTAATGTAATGCGTGGAGTCCTATGGCGATATATTACTTTACCCATTATTTGGTAATGTATGGTTTTGATGGAAATCGAAAAATAGTTACAAATTTAAAGAATTTTTTGTTTTTATAGAAAAAACAAGCATTTTCTTATAAAACGCGTCAATGTTGGCGACGAACAAAAGTGATGAAAATGTGCGTCGAAAGCGTATTATAGAATGTATCGATGATCACCAAAAACATAAGTTTTCTTCACATCACTAGCGTATTATAGAATAGCTACGGCTCGTATTTATGGTGAAGGTGACTACACGATGACTACACGATTATGACGAAGGCTTTTTTAAGGGGTTGTATAAGAAAATTTAAAAAATTTTAATTTCTGTTTGTACTTTTAAAAATATTAAAATAAAAACTCTTGAAAAAAAAACCTGAAAATATTCAACATCATATAATATTAGGAACACCGCAGCAAAACTTTCTATTCGAGATGGGCGCGTGTGTGAATTTCTACTCACACTCACTCAAAGTCACGAGAGAAAAATTCCACTCACGCACAATCCTTCACGAACATTTTTCTTCTACTCGCACTCACTCATGTGAGTAAATTAGATTAAGATTTTATCTGAATAATGTAATATTAAGGTTAAAATGCCGTTACCGAAATATCTGTAAAACCTTTATCCTTAAAATAACGTTACCGTAACTCTAAAAACCGATACCGAAATAAATAAACTATCGTTATCACTAAAATACGGCTACCGAAAAAAACGAAAATAAATTTACCTGCATCGAATCGGTTAGCATCCATGATAAAATCGAACTCAATCCTTAAACCTTTTTAAGTGATCTGCAATGTAACTTTTTAAAATAGTAAATAGAATTAAACATATTTCGAGGACTTATATAATCTGAATCTTTAAATTTGGGTCAATACAAATTGAGTAAAAGATATATGCTACTGGTTCACAGAAAAAAATAAAAACTGGTTTCAATTTAAAAATTTATTGATTCAATTAATATTTTAATTGATTTTGCACCCATCACGGCAATGATACTATCAATTAAACCTCTTATTTAAATTAAGAAGGAAAAAAAAGTTACAAATAACTTATACAAAAAAAAAAAAATGATACTCACAAAAAAAGTGTATGGTCTATACGTTGGTATGTGTGTTTTTTGCAATGCTGAGTCTATTTGTGTGTGTGCTTGTTTTGTTTGGTAACTTCAAATGTATTTGGTATTTTATACTGAAAATTTTCTATTTATGCATACAGTGTATGAAAAAATAATATGCTAATTGCGTCTAAAATAAAATATATATTTATATATTTAAAAGTCAATTAAAATATTAATTGATTTAATTAAATATTTGTTTCGAAACAAATTAAGTTCAAATCAAATCTTTAATTAGATATTTTAGGTTGATAATTTTTTCTGTGTAAATATTTCTAGTGAATTTACTTTGCATTTTTTATGAGGATCACCAAAAATTAACTTTTGCATTTTTTATGAGGATCACCAAAATATTTAATTTTTTGCAACCGTTAGTGTTCTGGACCATTTTGAAAAAAGCGTAATTTTTTTTTACAGTTATATTAGTTTTTTGTTTTTATATACATCGAGATTATTTTTATGTTATTTTCAATTTATAACGAGCTTTCAACCTCCGTATATTTACAAACATAAAGCAAATCAAACATATTAGCTAGGTTGATACGAGTATTTCGATCTGGCTAAAGATCTCATCAGAACCCGAATTTTTAGAAAAGCTAGAGCCTACATAATAGGTAGAACTTTAACAAAAAAACTATTAATAATCAATTTTTTTTTTTTTTTTTTTCTTAATAAAGAGAAGCAACACAGGAAATTCTTCCTATAAAGTAATGTATAGCTTTCTTTGGAAAGGGGATAGTGGAGAGATGAAAGGTGGTGAAAGATAAGGGCTTCAAACATGGCAACATTGTAATTGCGCGAGATGGTAAGTCTTAGAACAGTTGTTGCTCGCCACCTGATGTAGAGTTGGCGAATTTATTGAAGCAGTTTGTTTCATAGCCCTGATTCATTATTTTACTTCGGTGGGGTTAAGTGCTATGGGAACACCGAAGGTGGGCGCAGCGATACATATAAGTGATAGAAAACTCATACATATAATTTTTTCTAAATTGATGTTGTCGTCACCTGGAATCGAACCCGGGACCATCTGCGTAACAGTCCAACGCGCTAACCATTACACCACATTGCTCCATTCTTGTCTTCTTAGTAATTTTTTTTTACTTTTGTATTTTATTTTTTTTTTTTAGATGCGTCTTCAAAAGATCTTTCATTACATCTTTTGGAACGAAAAAAATATATTTAAAAACTAAAAATATTTCTGGAATATTCTTAGAAAATGCCAAAAAAAATTTTTCAGGGGGCCTCTAAAATTTATTTTTTTTTTTTCAAACGACCCAGCTTAATGTTCATATGTAATTCGATTTTCATCTGAGTAGCAAATAAGTTATTTGACACGTTATTTGTCCATTAAATGTAATTTATAGGAAATTCCAAATTTTTTTTTTTTTATTTTTTGCAACCCTCAATTAGCAAACCTTCTTAACGCATCCTTATTCTAACTGTAAAAGCTTTAATTTTTAAATTTATTTACATAAATTTCAAATGCATCAATTATGTTTCATGAAGTTTGACGTAGCATAATTTTAAATAAAGCAACTCAACAAGCCATTAGCGCTAAGAAAATTGCATTAACACTTAACAGTACAAAAGAGAAGATATTTGAAATTACAGTGTAAGGAATATTGTACCCTAAACAAACACGTTTTATTTTCCTGTCCTTATTTTTTTTTTCCTTTTTCTCTTATAAATTTGAATACTTTACTTTGCACTTATTTCGTTATCTTTTATATTTTATAACACCTTTTGCAACACCATTAACATTATCAACATGTGGAACACCAACCAGCAACACTAGCATTACTAAACAGCAAAATCATCAACATGTCAACGCATTTCTTCAGTACACACGCAGAGAAAAGAGCATCACATTATGATACACTCAAAACTAAAAGTTAGTAAAGTCAGAAAAATTTTAGACAGGACGGTGCTTAAAAAAAAATTGCTAATATCAGTAAAATCTTTTGTTGAAAATCAGCTGGTTGATTTTTAGCAACAAATTTAGTAGATTCAGCTAAAGTTTTGCTATATCACTTAGTTGATAAAAAATTAAAAAAATCTTGCTAAAAGTTAATAAAATTTTTTTATGAATATTAGTAGATTGAAAAAAGCTCAACAAATTTTCAGAAAAAATTATATTTAATTTATTTGCTGAAAGTCTGAAACATTTTTTTGTGATTCTTTTAAAAGTAATTTACAATATGTTAGAAAATATAAAAATGTTTATATTCAAACATTGACGACATGCATTTATTAAATATCTGAAAGTATATAGAAATAATAATGTATAACATAAACAAAATTATCTTTCAAATACTTACATCAATGGTTGTCTAAATATACAAGCCTTTTTTGCAATAAGAAAAAGAAATATGCAAAGTTGCCTTAGATGTGTGTCCTTGTCTTTCGCTATAGTCTGTCTACCTGAGCGTATATTTGTTTGCAATTTCACTACTCTATATTAGTAATCACTTTAAAGATTTAGTTTACAAATACGCATTTAATGTTTATTCAATTTAAATATTTTATTTTAATGAAAATGAAACTGACAGCAAACATATGAGGGCAACCATAGAGTCAGAAAACATGTTGGCTTACAAAGCCAACAAAACAACAAGTGCAATATTTTCTAAGATTAATGCGCCTATAGACAAACAACAACAAAATAATGTTGTTTACGAAATTAAATGTAAGGGAAATGACAATCATAATTGCGAGCTAATATACATAGGCACAACAAAAAGAACTTTGGAAACAAGAATGACAGAACACAAATGGATATAAATAGAGGAAAAGAGACAACGGCATTATCACAACATATATTGGAAACAGGGCACTCAGCTGATTTCAACAATCTAAAAATAATAGACAAGGAGAGCATAGAAAAGAAGAGATATACTATCGAAAGCTTACGCATACAGCAACAAATACACAAAACGATGAACTTAAAGCAGGACACCGATAATATAAACGCGAGCTATAGGGTTGCATTATACTAGACTGTGATACTAAGCTAAGATGTGTTTAAATGTAAAATCTGTGGTTTTGTTTTATGTTTTATGTTAAATGTTAAATGTAAAAATATTTTAGTTTAATGTGAAAAACGTAAACATTGTAAGTTAAAAATTGTTTTGATGTAGGAATATTGTAATAATTAATGTTTTATTTTATTAAATAGACAACTTCTTGAAAAAGTAGACAAAAAATCTACGAAACGTCGGAGAAAATTGTAATTTAAATGCATTTTTAATTACACTAAAAGAAGATAGGTCTAATTAGCTTAATTAAACATAAAACAAGTAAAATTATTCAAGTTCGATTCCATACTCTATATTTCTATATTATATTATTGTCCTATATTAGAATATTGTTTTCAAATTTATTATTTGACCCTTTCAGGAATGTGTTGATAGATCTATTTCGGGAATTTTCTAGGTTCCCATCATCAAAACACGTTTTGAAAGCGGGTAACAATCCCATGCCAAACATCAAACATTCATATAAACTAGTTTACTCACTACATGAGAACTAATATATGAACTTGATGTTAAAGATTATAGCCATTGATCAAAAATAAATTGTTCAATCCACCTCTGGTGGATATTCAATACCCTTTTTTGTTTTTTCTCTCCTTTTTATTTTGTTTAATTTATAAACAACGCAGGGGGAGTAAACTACACTGTACTTTGTCTTTTATACAAGCTTGATATAATTTTTATTATATATTTTTATTTTATTTTATCTTTATTTTAACTAATAGAGAATTACTTTGACAAGCCAGTGATAACAAAAAATTAAAGTTTTTTCTTTAAGCCACATATGCATTATCATTGTTAGCGTCGTTTTGTATGAAAAATAGATATAAAAAAACCTACATGGTTGATTTTTGTATATGTTTTATAGTATCAATTTCCTTGTCTCTACTACATCTTACATGCCGCGTCATCTACTTGATTCTGCATATGTCTTTCAATCTGGTTGTCGTATACACTATTATTGTGCTTATCAGCAAAATAAATTAGTAAAACATTAGTAAAATATTAGTAAAACTTTAATTCAAAACAGTTAAGTGCTAAAAAAGTATAAATAAAATTTTAGCTGTAAACACAATTTCAGCACCAAATTAGCTGAGCAATAGTAAAATTGATTTACAAGACGTTTTACGAACTTATTTTTTTTTGAGTATAGTTTAAGAACACCATAAGGAGGCTTATTATTTTTAAAAACGTCGAAATTGTGAAGGTACAGCACTGGGTTAGACTAAGATGCATTAAACAAAAATCTCGAATTTTTTCAAAATTTTCGAAAAACAAATTTAGGGGTCGCTACCTGACATTGAAAAGTTTTCCGATTTCAAAAAGCACATATTTTCATAAAAATTGTTTATTTTAAAAAATTGAAAAAAATAACATTTACTTTTTTGTATCGTATTTAACCCCGACAACTCAGTAAAACTTATTTAGATTTTATAAAAAAATTATACTATAAGGAACCGCCATTTCACTTAGAGTGTGGACTGATTTAGTTTCGGCAAATTTGTAGGAAAGTTAGTATTTTAGATATAAAAAAATATTTTGAAAATATATTTGTGGAGAAAAAAACAAATTTAACAAAGTAAATTCTTTTATTTGATCCCAGTTACTCAGTGCCAAAACAATAAATATTAAGCGCATCGTTAACCCATATTTTACGTAGGTCAAAAAATGCTACATAAAATAAAGTGGATGTTTAAATCTAAATACATTCAAATAAAAAAAATTATTAAAAGCAGAACAAAATTTAGTACACAGGAGGTCAAAAACGGACATTTTTATAATATTATCCACCTGTTTCTGTTTGAAAGCAAATAAATACTTGCAAAACCTGCTCATCATCAAAATGACCTCTTGTACAAACTTCGTTTTCGATTTTCTTTTCGGGTCTTTTTCGGTCTTCGGTCAACAAGGGTTAATGATTTTTAATACTAATGATTTGTTAATATGCAAATTTTACTTAATTAAACACTAAACGTATTTCCAGTTGATTAAATTAAACAAAATTCAGCTATAACCAGGGATCTGAAGTTCATGCAAATGCATGTTTTTTTTTATACGGTACACAAAATATAATTGTAAACCATAGAGTTTGCGTTAAAATTGCATTGATTTGTTGGTGTATATTTTTGCATATTTTGCTTAAATGGCATATTTTGAATTAGTTTGCTTTCAATGTGTATTTTTACTTATTTTGCATATTTTTATTGAATCTTTCAATATTATTTTATATTTGATCAACTAAAGACTAGACTAAAGAAGATTCAAGCTGTTCAAGCACATTAAAGTGTTCTTTTAATTATGTTTGCAGAATTGTGAGATAGAGGTTTTAGTGGTACGCGTATTTTTTAGTACAAATAATAAAAATTTGTGGCTAATTGTGAAAAGCGGTTGCGAAAATATCCCCATGGGGAATGGGACCGGTCCTGCGTGTACCACAGGATCGGTCCCTTCGTGCCAGAGACCGGTCCTCTGCTAAGCCCTACCCTATGTAAACAACTGGCAACTTTAACATTGGCTTGTCATAGGAGGGGGTCATTTGTCCTGCTTTAAACCACATAGTGACATGCCACAGGACTAACCAAAGATGGGTATACCACAAGACTGTCGCAAAAGGCACATGTCGTATAAAATAAACGAAAACTAAACAGCTTCCAATTCGTAAAATTCTGGCCAACTGGCTTTTTCTTGTTAATAAGCATTCTGGTTAAGTGGTATGTCGTCCCTTTACCAGTCACATTATTGGCAGTTGTAGGACAATTTACATTGCTTAACCCACTTCTGTATTAATTTATACCAGCCTGTGATAAGTTCATCTTTAACCAGTCACTTTTGGGTCAATTGACTCCTCATTCTCCATAGGGAAATTAATACTACAAATTAACTTAAAAATTTAATTAAAATAAAATTTAAGTGCATATTTTTCTTTTTAGTGCATATTTTATGATTTTTAATGCATTTTATAGGCGCCTAAAACACTCTTTTTAGGTATAAATTTTATTTTATATTTAAGAACTGAGTAATTTTGATAGAATTGAACATTTAACAGTGTAAAATTAGCTGCATTCAAAAATATTGTTTAAAATATTTTTTTTTATCAAAAACACTGACTTTCCTCCCAATTCGCCAAAATTATATCGGTCCACGCGCTTACTAGATTGAGGGATCCCTTCAGATTTGTTTAAAATTATTTTAATATTTGCAATCTTTAAATTTTTTATACACAATTTCAGCTTTGAAAATAATCCAAAATTTTTGATATTTTTTTGGCCTAGTGCTGCTAAGGGTTAACAGTTTTATAAAAAATAAATACGTTTTCCCTGAGTTTTTTTCAAAAACATAATTTTTATGAAAATATGTCTTTTTTGAAAATCTGGAATTTTTCTAAGTCTGCTAGCGAGCACCAAATTTTTTTGAAAATTTTCTTATTAGAAGCCTAAAATAACGCAGGATTGTTTTTAAGAAGCATCCTGAGCATCATATTATGATTGAAATGCCTAACAATCATATTATGATCCTAATCATGTATTTGATAATTAGCATCATATGATAATTTCGTGTCCCCAATCATGTTCAATCATATTTTTTCTCAGCGTGTATATAAAAGTACATGATGACGTGCTAAGAAAAAGTACTACTATAATTTAGTGGAATACCTGCTATATTATTCAACCAATATGCTCACAGACTTAAATAATTTTATATTTTTGAGTTCTAACATACATTAAACAAATTTTAAACCAAAATTGTAAGTGCAACTGAAATTTATATTTTATATTTGTACAAATGTTTAGAAATATGGAAATTTTAATTTCCTACCAGTTAATAATTTCTTAAAGAAAATATGACGAATGTCAAAAATTTTTGGCACTTTGAGTTAGAATAATCATTCTAATATGTCTATTAATTTATTTAATGGTGAAAATTTACATTTTAACAAAAATAAAAATTTTTACCTTCGCAATAGGATTACCCAAGTTTTTGTTCTACCAAGAGATGGTATTCTAAAAGGGATTCTTTTTTAAAATGTCGTAATCTAAAGTTAATTCTTTTCTAAAATATATACATGATATGTTTATAACTCCTTAACAGAGAATCTTCATATTTTACTTCTTATGCTTTAGTTTTTAAAAATGTTGTTTTAGTTGAGAAATGAATTGTGCATTGGTATTAGTTAATTCTGTCTCTTCTGATCGAAACAATACTTGTGTGTACGTAGTGTAACAAAACTCCACTTAAGGTTCAGTTATGCGAACGTTGCTGTAACGTATCTGTACTGTATGAATCAGCTGTTCGTTTTTGGTATACGAAAAGCAATGCAAACGCTTACCGAAATTTAATGAACCGTAGTTGTAACGTATCGTAATGTAACATTCTGTATAAAATAGAATTTTATTCCGTTGTTACGTGACATTTGTAAAGCAGTGATGGCCTGCTTTTGTGTTAAATTAAATGCGGGTATTTTCGCCCTTTTTTTGGTACTTTTTTTAGTAATAATATCTTATAATAACTTATAATACACCATATTTCCATATATGTATATATAAATAAACACATACAATAGAAATGTGAAATATATAAAAAAGGTATCAAAACCTTGTTTTGTGTATGCACATTTACAAAATAATATATGTATGTACATGTGAATGTATATGTTAAAATACATATCTGTTTATTGTAAAACTACAATTAAAATATCAATTATTTAATTATTAATGTTTATATACGCACACAAAATACTGTTTTAATACCATTTAAATCACTTGGTACTTTTTCTGCACTTTGTACTTTTTCTGCACCCTTTGAACATTTTGGATATCAATCACTGTGTTTTAAACAGCTGTTTGCTTTTCACAAAAAAAGAAACAAACAAAATAAAGAGAAGTGAATGTCGTTTAGAATATTTTTTAATTAATTTAATTAAAGTGATTTAAAAATTTAAACCAACTACCTGAAAATGGGATGAACATCTTAGACACAACAAGCTTGAAAAATATTTTGTATTTGTTTTATGTATGTATATTAGGGTTGTCCTTATATTGCACTTTGTCGATTTATGCTGCTCATTAGTTTACAATTATATGTTAATAAAAATGCAAATAAATTAATATATATAAACTACTTTAAAAAAATATGAAATAAAATATTTTACTGCGAAAATTAATTCAAATACAATTTTTGTGAGTTTTCTGCTTACTTATTATATATAAAATAAAAATTGGTGTCGGTGCAGCGAAGGGTTAATTTTGAAAAAAAAAATTAACTACTACAAAATTATATTTACCACACTACAATATTTTGTGATTAAAAAAATATATTTTTCAGTTTATATGCGGCATTGATTTTAGAAACACCATTTTTTTGCCCTGTGGTAAACATGGGTTAACGACGTGCATATAACTGCATATTTTTTATATGTTTATTTCCATTCTAGTAGAATACAAAAAACATATTTTAGTAATTACTTTCAAGCATTTTAATTTTTTTTATCAATTTTAGCATAAAGCTCCAAATTTTCTAAAATGTGTAATTTCGCTACCGGGCTAACATAGGTTAACAATGTTTTTCAATTGTACTTATTTTTTAATGGCTATTTATAAGCCAAATAAGTAACTATATGGATTTATTTTAAATTAATTTTTGAAAATTTGGCATAAAATTTTGATTTTCTTGAAATCCGCCATTTTGAAATGGGTATACCCGAAATTGAAAAGATAGATTTTAAATTTTTTTTTATTTTTAATACCCAACTAATATACTCTAAAATTAATAAAGAAAATTAACATTTTTCGAAATTTTGTTTAACAAAATTTAAAAAAAAAATCAATTTAGAGGTTTGAAAATTATGCTATTTTTTACCTATTTTTTTGGTACCGGAATAACAAGGGTTAACGATATCCCAAAATATCAGAGTATCTCAAATCAAAAAGTATTTAGGTTTTGATATATTCATTAAATTTTAATTTATAAATTTTTTTTCCAATTTTGGCCATTTTGGGCCAGGAGCCCAAACTTTGACCAATTTGAGCAGCATCGTAGGGTTAATCGATTTTGCTCAAATTTTCAGAATTTACTTTTTAGACATCGTTTCACGTTTTTAGGGGTTGGGAGCAGCATAAATCGACAAAGTGCAATATAAGGACCACCCTAATGTAAATGAATGCCGTGTTGGTTACTTATGTCAAAAACATATGGCACGTTTTTAATTGTTCTATAAGTGCACCAACGTGCTTACATTACGATACGGTCCGTTACGGATACAGCAACGTTCGCATAACTGAAGCTTTAGCCACAGTCATCGCTGGGTCGACCGTGGCTCAACTCGTTAAGAGGTGAGATTACGATGCATAGCTTGATGCTAAGGCAGTGAGTTCGAATACCAGTACGACACCAAAAAAGTTTTTCATATAGAGCAAATTAACAATATAAAATACTTTGTTCAATTGACACATAAATTAACTACTGACGAGTCCCAGGAGGAGGACGAAACTGCGGCAGTCTGGTGTATCCCTTGTGTCCCTAAAATTTTTCAATGAAAATGTTTTCTTCTTCTTCTTTTCTGTAAAGAGACTAACTAAAGTAATATTCTACAGTATTTAATTAAAAATTAATTACGCTTGTCATTATCTGACAGTTGCAAAAACACTTTCTAACATGGATTTTTTTTAAATTTATTGCTGCCATGTCTACATTTAAAGAGGAATACAACAAATTAGGGATATGCGGCAGTAACTAGCGGGAGTTTTTCTACCTAATTGGAGGCGTGGAAATTTTGGAACAGTGGGTTAAAGTTGATAATTGCCTTAAAAAAGTGGCAACTGTAGTTGTGGCTGGCGTGGGAAGTATATAAAAATCAAAGACTTTTTTAACACAACCCGCTCTTACATTTCCGAATAGTATGCATGTTTTTAATGTTTTGAAAGAAAATATTTATTTGGGGACAAAAGAATTATAGTTCTATATGTGGAAAAATCGCAGAAATTAAATTTTTTTTTTTCAATTATTACTTAAAGCAAACGCAGTTTTTGAGTGGAACAAGATATTGCATTATTTTTTTTATATTTAATCAATAATTTATTTAGTTAAATAACTGATAATTTTTTGATTTCGTCCCGATATTCGCAAAAAGCCACCCGATATTCGCAGAAAGCCACAGTCAGACCAAATTTGAAATATCAAATTTTTAAATGTTAATATCTCGGAAATTATAGGGGATAACCAACACAAGTTAGCATGGTTTTTATTAGTCTCTACTAGCAAAGATGACGAGAACTTAAAATTTTGTTTGTAAAAAGTGCCCTCCTTTGGGGGGTCATATTGCCGCCAACGTGTGCTGGGAGACTCAAACGCCAGTTATGTCTGCTCCAAATTTCATTACAATCGGAACAATAAATAAAAAACAGAATTATTTCCAAAAATTTTGTGATTTATCCTACTGTGTGAGGGTCCGGAGGGGATAGGTCACAAAGGAAAAATTTTCCTCTCGATTAAATGATAGGGGTCGGTCATAGATAATAACCCTATCCCTAAAATGGGAAATATTGATTTAGTTAACAGTATTGATTAACCCCCTATTTAGCACAAAAGCCAGACGTTTCCCGAAAAATCTGACTTCAGATTCGGATTCAGCGACTTCGAAAACATTCAAAACCGTCATGAAACCCAACGGTATTTTAATTTTTTGAAAATTTTTATACAGTGTTAATCATTAAGTTTATTAAAATGTTATGAAAAGTTCCTTAAAATAAATGTTTCATAAGCCATAATTTAAAAAAAAATATTTCGTATGCAAAAGTGTTAGGTTCTTATTGCATTTTTTATTTGAAACATAATTGGCATAAGCAACTTAAGTTAGGTGCTCTTATGAAACGAAATTATTTACATTTCAACAATTTTAATGTTCCTTTCATACACTCACGAAAAAAGTTTCATCATATTGATGAAACTGTATCATTATTTTATTGTCGTCAATTACACTACTCGACAGAAAAAAAAACGTCGCTTTGAAACAGATCTTAATACGCTATGTACTCTATTTTCAACTCTCACAAAAATTATTTTTTCCATTTGCCATTTTTGAAATATCGTGTTTTTTTTTTTTACATCATTCACCCCATTTGTTGGTATAATTTGCTGAAATTTTCAAACGGGGTTCCTGGCCGGTCATTGTTCTGTCAGGGCTTTCACAAGCAGATGGGACAGGGACATACCGGAGTTTTGCAGGTTGTGCTAGGACGTTGAGGAACTGGAGACACATATAATGTGCCACTGTCCTAGGTTGCAGGGGTCTCAGACAGAAATGGCTAGGAGATAGATTTCACGACGAACTTGGGTGTGTCGCTGGATGCAATCCAGTAGATTTGCTGAGATTTGTCAGGGAAATAGGACGGCTGTTTCTAGTAAGGGGATGATAGGAGCTGATTCTGGGGAGTATATATCCTTTCTAGCATAGACTATAAATTACACAGGTCAACAGCAAAAAAAGGCTTGACTAACCACTATATAGATTTGATGCATCATGGCTGCCTAAGTACAAAAATGGTAAAATTTTTCAATTCTATGGATAATTTTTTTTTAAAAAAAAAATTTTTTTTTAAATTGACAATATTTTGAGCCATTTCTCCACTTATGTTGTCATAACTCAAAAACAACTAGTCCGATTTTGTCAAATTAAATTTACAAAAATAAGGTTTACAATATCTTTAATGCGATCAATAGTTTCAAAGTTATGAAACAAATTGTTAGCAAAAAAAAAAAAAATGCTAAAAAAAAAAAAAAAAATTGAAAAACAAAAATCTGGAAAAAATCGAAAACTGCAAAAAATATTACTTTTTATTTTTTTGTAGTAAAGCTACATATCATGCGAATTAAACTAGATATGGATCATAAAAATCGATGCATGCTTTACATTTTTATTTACAATTAATTGAAGGTATCGCATATTTACAAGCACTGTAGAAAATTGTACCTACTATATAATGAAAATGCAGAACATAAAAACTCAGGTGCATTTTACGACACGCATTTTGGCAAAACCCCTTTGGGAAAAACCTCTATGACATTTTTATGATTCTAATAATTAAAAAAAAATAAGTAATAAACAAAAGATTGTTTAATTTTTACGATTGCGGTAGGATAGTAATAAAACGCTCATAAATGTGCGTGTACGCTGAAGTGCTCTTATTTTCCGTTAGCTACCTGTAACGGATAATTTTTTTTTTTTTCATAAAAGTCCTTAATGTTTTTTAGGATTCTTGGGAATAATAAAAAATTTGCAGCACACACAAACTGTATCCACACAAAGGGTTATCCCAAATTATAGTATCAGTATTTATAAGATCTCCTTGACCCTTTTTATTTCATTCAAGAAGTGTTTGCGATAACGCAAACATCATTTAATACCTACACAAAAATTAGAGTCATACAGCTTAGAAGTTAAAAACAATTTTCAAATATTAATAAAATAAGCCAGAACATTTTTATGTAAAAACGATCCAGATTTATTTTGTTATGTGTGCGGCCAATATATCACCGGGAAAAAACGGAAGTGCTTCTTAACTTCATTGCAAAAGTCATATCAAGATTGCTATAATATCTATCCGCACAATTTGAACCAGCATTGGACACCGAGTACTATATGCATTCCATGTCGATTGAATTTATCTATGAAGTCTTCTAACGTAAAGTAAGTATAAATTAATAGATTTGGAATATTTTATAATTACAATATTTCTTAATTAAAATTTGAATTCTTCATATTCCTGATTTCAATTTTTTTTTTCATTTTACAGACGACACTTGGAAATTTTGAAGCCTATGCTATGGAGAGAAACAGCGAACCACGCATCCGAGTGTTATTTTTGTTTAAGTACAAAAAGCGGTTTTGGAAAACATATGCGATGGTCTTACCCCACGAGGTCTGCTGATGGGTTTACACTTGCAGTTCTACATTCACAAGAAATAGAATATGATCGGGGTGCAAGCTGTAGTCATGTGCTTTCATCTTCACCAGGACACTCAACCTCAAGTATGTCTTACCAATCAGATATGTCAGATCCAGCACTACCATCTACAGCTGAAAATGACGAGTTCATCCCACACAAACATTTCTCGCCGAGACCATGGAATCAAGATCAGCTTAATGATGTAATTAGAGACCTTGGATTGTCGAAAAGATCTTCTGAATTACTTGCGTCCCGGATGAAAGAAACAGGTCTCATAACTAAAGAAACTAAAGTTTCGTATTACCGTACTCGAGAAAAAGACTTACTTCATTATTTTGCTGAAGAGGATGACTTTGTGTACTGCACAGATATTTCTGGTTTGATGACTGCCATGGGCTTACAGAACTAGAAATATGATTCAAACGAATGGCGTTTATTTATCGACTCATCAAAACGCAGCTTGAAGTGTGTCCTTTTGCATAATGGAAATAAATTTCACTCCTTGCCGATCGCACATTCAACCAAAGTAAAAGAAGAATACTCTGTAATTGCATTGGTCATGAAGAAGATAAGTATGATGAACATAAGTGGGTAATTTGTGTTGATCTTAAGATGGTAAATTTCCTCTTAGCCCAACAAGCGGCTTTACAAAATATCCTTGTTTTATATGTTTATGGGACAGCAAAGCTAAACAGAACATTGGAAGAGAAAACAATGGCCTTCTAGGGAAACACTAGTTGCAGGTACGCCAAATGTTATAAATGTGGCTCTAGTGCCCCGAGATCGCATCATATTACCCCCTCTTCACATTAAACTTGGTCTGATGAAACAATATGTTAAAGCACTTAACAAAGATAGTGAATGTTTCCAGTATATTTCAAGGAAGTTTCCCAATCTAAGTATGGAAAAGCTGAAAGCAGGCATATTTGATGGCCCACAAATTCGCAAATTGGTGAACGATACTGAATTTGGCAGTTCAATGTCAGAAATTGAGAAGAATGCATGGGATTCGTTTGTATGGGTTTATTCAAAATTTCTTAGGCAATAACAAGGGTGATGATTACGTTGCGCACGTTGAAGAGATGTTAACTCACTTCCAGAATCTTGGATGCAACATGAGCATCAAAGTACACTACCTGCACAGTCACTTAGATCGTTTTCCTGAAAATCTAGGAGACTTGAGTGAAGAACAGGGCGAACGATTCCACCAAGATATCCGGACAATGGAGGAACGATACCAGGGTCGCTGGAATGCACACATGATGGCTGATTTTTGCTGGAGTATTCAGAGTAACACTTCGTTATTCAACAATAGTAGAAAATCGACTAAAAGAAAATTTCAGAGTTTGTAGTTTATAATACATATTTATTTATTTATTTTCTTGTTTTATTTATTATAATAAATGTGAATAATAAAATATAAATTTTTTACTATTTAATTTATTTATTTATTTACATTTAAGCTCATCCAACACAAATGTCTTTCCGAAGAATAGAATCAGTATATTCTAGGTAGGGTTTTTGCCAAAAAATACACGAATGTTACTATGTAATGCATTTTTGATGTGAAAATTTGTACATAGCATGGGGAAAATGTTTTCAAAATTCAATCAATCGAAAGAAGAACATTAATTACTCAATTTTATGTATATCAGACAAAAAACTAAAATTTGGTGAAAATGAGCGAATTCACTTAATTGTGAATAAATTCGAAAAAAATCAATCGATTTTTATGATCGATATCTCATTTTGTTCCTATTACATGTGGCTTTGCGATAAAGCAATAAATCTGAACGATTTTTGACGTTTTCGATTTTTTATGATTTTTTTAAAACAAAAAAATTTGCTATTTTCACGTAAAAAAAATATTTTTTCCCTCAATTTTTTATTATAACTCCAAAACTACTGAGCCGATTGAAACGCAATATATTAACGGATTAAAGGCTATGTAAATTTCAGTTTTTCTAAATTTATTTGAATAATATCGGACTAATTTTTTTTAGTTATCATTAATTATGTGGAGAAACGTCTAAAAAATTTACAATTTTAATTAAAAATTTTTTAAAAAAAAACCTCTCCATAGAATTTCAAAATTGAACCATATTTGGACTACTGGGACCACAATACATCAAAATTGTATAGTGGTTTTCAAAGCCCCTAAAATTTTTTCAAAATTGTTGCCTTGTGTTATTTATAAGTTATTCAATAAGTTTTTTCTCAGTTGTCTGCATTTTGTTGGTATTTCTGCCAATTGTTTTTTTACTCTATTTGGCTACTGTTTTTCTCTGGTAGTGCTTCAAGTTCATTTGGAGTAAGTTAAAGCTTCAATTTGATTAAACGCTGATTTTTTCAAATTTATATGCTCAGCTATGGTAAATTTTTTGGACTTCCTTTCTTTTTTATTTGTTATCGGCTGATGCCACTCGATTTTCAAACCGTTTGAACATAGAATATATTGTACAATGTGGGTACTTGTTCCTTAAGGAAATAATGTAACACCGACCAAGCATATCAAAGAAAATTTTAAACTGTTTTTCAACTATTTTCGTTTTGAATTTGTTCGCTTTTAATATTTATAAGATTTTATTGACTACTTATCAGAAATTTTAATTTTGTCCATTTACTTCGTTAGGATAGGTTACTAAAAATTGGGATAAATTGTGGAAATATAAAAACCGCGATATTGGAGAAACTGAAATTAAAAAAAAGTGTGACAGCTTTGTCTTAGCCAAAGGTTATTATGCCAAAACGTCGGGACTATCAATTATTTTAAATATAACACTCATTTCTTTTTTGAAATTGTAATTTTTATTCGAATTGTTTATTTGAAGTAAGAATATGCGACTGATATTAGCAAATTGAATTTCCAAATAAACAAAGGAAGAATCCTAATTCTATTTTTGTCTATAAAACTGCCCATTATGAAAAAACGGAAAATATTTTTCGGGAAAGTTTTTGCGTTTTTAAAAACAACGATTTCGAAATATTTTAAAATCATGTTTAAGTATTGGAAAACAAAACAGTGTTGGTAAGCTAAAGCTTATAAATAATCGATAATACACTCAGGGAACTTCTGCTTTAAAAATATGTAGTTGTTTGGGTTGTAATACGTTTCATTATTATTTTTAATGTAAATGTTAGTCATTTGTAGAACAAATAAAATTTTTAACTAACCTTGTAGTTCATTTAAAAAAACAACTCACATCAAATGACTGTTTTATGATTTTACATTCATTTTTTACAGTTGTTTTTGGTTATTTAAAAAATAAAAATAAAGAAATGTTTATTTATTTTTTACTACCATGTGGTTCATTTTTACTACAATTGTTAGTCATTTTTTGATCATTAAAAACAAATGACAATGTTATTTGAATTTAATGAAATGTAAGTCGTCCTTTTTTAAATGAAATTTCATTTGTTTTTGACTACAATTGCTGTCGTCTTTACCAACATAATATCCTAAGTGTATATATCTACTTTATAAAATTTGAATACGCTTTAACTCCAAAAATATTTCAAAAAAAATTTATAGAATTTTTCTAACAAATACACCCGATATATATTTTTGTGATAAATTTATGGTACCGAAAACAGTGTTAGTCAGAGTTCCGTTCAAAAGACTTAAAATAGTATTTTGCGAAATTTGAAAACGATATATTTCGTAAATGTTGATAGATTTAAACACAGTTAAATCAGTATTGAGTTGAACTTTACATATTTTATTATAATTAAAATCTCTAATTTCACAGGAAAAATACACTATTGACTTAAAAAAAAAGCTCAAATTTTGAACTTATTTAGTTTCCATCTGCGATAACTCAAAAACTGTAAGCGATCCAATAAAACTTATAGCATTTTCGAACTCCCCATACTCAAGATAAGCCCGATCCAATATAAATCCGAGGCACCAAAGTCCGTGTATAGCAGTGTTATATGTTCACCTGAAATTAACTAATAGGCAGAAATTTTTCTTTTCAAACTAAAACATATTTTTAGGGTCAGGATATTTTAAAAAAGGTCTTGTTGAGCATGGCTAGCCTCATACTAAAACCCAGTATGCTCGAAATTTATCTTCATTTTTTTAGTCCATTGTTCCTCTTAATTTATAAAACCTTAAGAAATAAAATGCATCTAAATTCAGTTTCAACAGGTGTCGATCATTTTTGAAGTAGCTCATATATCATATTTTATTTTGATATGATTTTCAGATGAATTTAATGTGCATTTCCGTTTCCCCAAAAAAAAAAGACGTCTATACGTTAAGGTATGGAAATCATTCACTTAACTTTTAATTACATTTACCGTTTAGATTACACTTTGTTTATGTGCATTCATCATTACTACACAAATCGTATCATCATGACATTCATTTACCGGTATTTCCTTTTATCACTGGTTGCCAAAAAAAAATGATTTGTTGATGAAATCATACAAAATATTCAAAACTTTCTAATATACCATGCATAAAAGACTACGACAACGTGGATGATGATGATTATGACTGACTGACTGACTGACTGAATGAATGACTAGTATTTGATAGACATAGTTGATGACGATGATACAGATGGGCAAGGATGTCTGTGGAAAATATGTTTGAATACCTTTAGACATAAATATGTGTTTGGTGTATTTATTTGGTGTATTAGTAATAAGTAGTCTTTTGAAATTATTTTTCCAAATTTATATTCAAACATAGATTTTCATAAATTTCTATTAATAAAATTGTCTGTAAGAAGTTGATAATATACTCTATACTAATTGCTTTTAAAATTTGTTTCAGGACAAGCTGCCTTATGTTGAAAGTCTTAAGGAATTTTAAATCAAATGTGGTACCAATTTACTATTGGCAGTATTAATTTTCATAATACGCTCTTAGAAAATTCTAAACAATTAAGTTATTGATTGATATTGACTGCACAATTATCCACATTTTTTGTTATTTGAAAATATTTTTTTT
>CM037855.1:186291760-186363544 GCA_021234595.1 Delia radicum | reverse complement strand
TTTTTGAAATAAACGTAAAGATAATTACAGTTTAATCAAATTAAGGAATATTTTTCCAAAAAAAAAAAACCATATAAATATCAAAAATAATCAATTTTCATAAAATGTCCTGGAAAGGAGTCGCTTCACACAAAAACAACAATTATAATTTTTTCAATTTAGTTTTGTTTTTCTTCTACAATTAAAACTATATATTATAAAAATACCAGTCGACATGTACAATTTAAGAATTTTAAAAACAAAACGTTTAAACAAGGATCCAACAGCTATTTTAGAAAATAAAAATAATTTATTAGTAGAAAAATTATTTAAATTAAATTTTATAACATTGTGGGAGAAAAACAAATTGGTTAAAAAACGTCGGTAGCACCAAGAATATAGGGTTTGCCGAAAATTCACAAGGAGGCACTCCGCTTAGGCCCATATGTTCCTCAATAAATTCACCAGCATATGGCCTATGTAAATATTTGATTGATATATTGAAAAATTAACCAAAGAATCAAAATATAATGTCAAAGATGTATTGATTTCAAGACACGAATTATAACTCTTTATAAATGATGATGAAATACTCATATCTTTTGATGTGGTTGCCTTATTTTCCCAGCATCCCGTAAATCTAGCCCTTAGGACCATTGAAGATAAGTGGAATATTATTGAAAAATATACAAAAATTCCAAAACATTGTTCATGGAAGTTTTAACATTTTGTATAAAAAGATACTCGTTATTTAAATATGATAATCAATGTATATGAACAAAGAAAAGGGATGCCTATGGGGTCTCCGGCATCGCCAGTCATTGCTGATATATTAATGGAGGAGCTTTAGATCATTCAATTGAAATGATGGACATAAAACCTAGAATTTTCACAAATACGTAGACGATTATTTTGCATTTTGAAAAAGGATAAGTAGAAGATACTCTGAAACATTTTAAATTCATACCACGGCCAAATCCAATTCCACTAAAGAAGAGGAGAAAGGTGACCAGCTGCCATATTTAGACTCCATAATAATAAAAAAAGGTAATACATTAAAGCTAGATTGGTACCAGAAACCAACTTCGTCGGGAAGACTTATCAACTTCCACTCAAAACATCCCAGAAGGATAATTATAAAACACGGCAACTAATTTTATACAGAGAGTACTAGAGATAAGCGACAACGTCTTCACAGGGATAATAAGGATAAAATTATGAAAACACTTATGAAAAATGATTTCCTAGAAAGACAATACTAGAATTGATTAAACACGTTAACAATAAGAAAACTCACCGAGAAGAAGACAACCCACAGAAAATTTATAAATCGGTAACCTATGTGCCAAATTATTCGGAGAGAATTAAAAACTCAAATATTTATTATAAGACAAATTCGAAGTTGCCCTTAAAACTTGCAACAAATTATTCAGCAAAACTAAAACAAAGCTAGAAAACGAAGATAAATCCAACGTAATATATAAAATCAATTGTGGAGAGACGGGTCCAATGTATGCAACAAAGTATAGTTTGGGACTACAAAAACCAAATTAAAAACACGACTTGCATCCCATAAGTCAGAACATAGGGCACTACATAAACCAATTGAGCAAAAAAACTACCACTCGCGGCCCATAGTACTTTGACAGGGCATAAACCAAAATTTAATGACGTGAGCATTTTACAGGAAGAGAGTAATTATGCAAAGAGATTTTCTCTTGAAATGCTCTACATAATTGACACACCAGCTGATCAAAGACTTAATTACAAAACAGACACTGACAAATGTGCTCAATTATACCGACACATAGTAGACAAGTACAGAAAAATAAAATCAAATTAGCTGAACAGAAACTTCAAAGAAGGAAAGATGTTTTAACTCCGCGGGTTATTATTCAGATAACTAAATGTATGTTATCTTTTATGTTTATTTGTTAAAAATTTTTTTTTTTAATAAAGTTGTTACAAATGTATTTTTGTTTAGATTTTCCTGAAGATGGACAATAAAATTGTCCGAAATATCGAAAATAAAAAATAAAAATAATAATTAAAAACAAAAATTTAAAAATTTGGTTTTTATTATTGCAACCCATGACCTTAAGCCGAACTAAATTCATCACATTTTAAAAAATCTTTAAATAAATTTTTAAAAATCATGTTTTTGCAAATTCGTGGGTCGTTTTTGATTTCAGGCTAAAAAAGGTTAATAACATCCGATGAAGTCAGAATGCCATATCTTGAATAATGTTGAGTATATGTAGAATATAATGAATTAAATAAAAAATGTAATTTCTCAAAATTTCGAATATTGCTAATTTTAATAAAAATACACTTTTTTTCACAATTGGAACATTTTGGGTAAAAAAAATATTTCATTTGGAACTATTTGTAACGACTTGCAATAAAACTGGAGGGGTGTAATTGCAAATCTATTTTGAAGAGACATCCTTACACTTCATATTCAAACTTTCTGTTTAAAGTTTTTTTTTTTTTTTGTGGCAGTTTTTTATAAATTTAAGCTACAATGCTCATTAATTCAAATACTAGCTATGGATAGAAAAGGGTTAGGGTTGCTTTTTCTATATGAATGACGACTGATAGTATTATATCTGTTCTACAATATTGTCTGTCTCTATGTCGTTCTGTTAGTCTATTAGTCTGTCTTTTTGATTGTTTAAAAACTTTATAACGTTTTCATTTCCACATCCGTTTTTATTCATTGGTTCATTTTTCAGTCAGTTTTCTGTGTTTTTTCATATTTTTTTTTGTTCTTTGTATTTTGCCTTCAATTTTGTTTTAATTTTTTATGCAAGCCTTTCCAGTATTTAATCCTTTTACTACAAGGAATAATTTTACTTTTGCCATATTTTAAATACATACAACTACAAATACATTCATACAAACCGACTGTCTTTGCAGTTTGTTCATCTTTTGTTGTTGTTACTTGCTGTTGTTACTCGATCATTTGGATGCCACACACGTTTTACTGTGGTTACTTGCCATAGTATTCAATTTAAAAATTTACACTCTCTTCCCTTATTTTCCTAGCAGAGATGGAAAACTCAAACATTCGACATTTAATAAGATGAACAGTTTTTAGAAAAAAACAATTACAGCCAAGTCTTAATAAAAACTTCCAGATTTAAAATTTTCATATCGTAACCAATTTAACTTTCCATCTCTGTTTTCTACATGAATATATTTGTATGTTTGTATGTCTGTCCTATATTGCTTAGTGGGATATATCACAAAATTTTTGGAAATCATTCGGACACAAAAATTTTTGTAAATCATTAGCGGTTCGATTGCAAAGAAATTTGAAAAACAGGCATAAGGTGACATAATATCGAGCTTAAGTTTTGACATTGAACCGTAGAGATCTCACAGGGGCGGCAATATGACCACTAGAGTAATTCATAATTGTACATTATTTTTTGTGATTTTTATGTGGGCCAACCCGAATATATATTAAGCACTGTGAAAAAAAAACGCAGGATTTATTTAAATTATTTTTTATTAGGGTAAGGGTTTCCTACCGGGCCCCGAACTTTGGCGTTTTTAAAAAAATTCGCTGCCTTCATAAATTTTTCCATGTGGGTTGTCATTAGGGTGTTTCTATTAAACCAAAATGCAATTTTTGTGCCAATCGGATAAAGAAAAGTCGTGCCGGAAATTGATTGAAAATTAAAACTGTGCTTATGTGTGGAAAAAAACTACTTTTTTTTAGTTTTTTTTAAACATTTTTTAATGTTGTAATAGTTTTTATTTTAGAAGATAAATTTATCGATTTAAATATAAAATCACATTTTCAAAAGGGTATAAAAATCCAAAATCGGTTGAGAAATAGTTCAATAATAAAAAATTACCTAGACCACTAATGTGCGTTTTGACCAATACATTCGAACATTTTGAAATTCATTACTGCAACATGTTTTTTTTTTTTAATAGACTCCACGATTTAAAAGAAATGTATACGGAGCTTTATGTAGTCATATCAATGTCTATGTGATGTTATATGTAATCCTATTAAATTTCATGTGAAATATGGGCCCATTTTTGTAATTGTAACTGTTTTTATGGGTTTAGAACTAATCTGATGCAATTACATAAATGTCCAGCACAATATTATCCAAATTATTTAATTAATTGTATCAGTTTGTGCGCCCCGGTAGGCTAGTTGGTAGCATGCTGGCTTATCAGTTCGGGGGTCGTGGGTACGATTACCACCAGATGCACTGGTCTGTTTTCGCTACAACGAGCCGAAGGCCATAGTAGCTAGTGCTCGGTTGGGGTAATAGTATATAATTTGTAATTATATGATTATTAATTAATAAAATAATAAAATAAAAAATTGTATCAGTTTATTTATAATCTGATACAAATAGATATAATTATATAAAAATTATATATTATTGTATCCGGATTTTGACCTGATATAATTGTATATGATTTTATGTAAACTGGTACATCTTAATATAATTTGATCCGAGTTTTAGTCTGGTAAAATTGCACTAAATCTTACATTTTTGCATATCATTAGATGAAAATATAAAAAATATAAAAAAGTGATACATTTTTTTTAATCAAATTTTATTATATGTTTGCCATGTATAATTATATATAAAAGTGAAGGTCGTAATTTAAAAATAACATAAAAATAATCTCGATGTGTATAAACACAAAAAACTAATAAAACTGTAATCAAATTATGTTTGATTAATATACATATGATGATATATGGTAGAATATATGGTCATATATAGATTCATATCTATTTCATGTGATCAGATATACAAGATATGCTAATATGTAACATGCGATACAATGACATATAATGATAGTTTATGCCATCAAAAAATTCGCATAAACTAAGTATAAGATATGAACATCCGCCGTCTAACGTTTTTTTTTTTTTAAATAGTGCTTATTTCGTGAATGGCAACACTTAGCTCATGTCTGATTTGACAGATAATTAGTTTTATCCTTCCGCTGAACGAATATGGTTGTGTGTATACTTTGAAAATCATGGTAATGTTGCAGAATGTGTGCAAAAATTGCGTACGGATTTTGGAAGAAGAGAAGCACCGTCACCAACGGGCCATGTTGAACAATTTTTGTTCACAAAAATTGATGAGGAGGATATTGGCAACATTTGGTTTCAACAGGACGGCGCTACGTGCCACATAGCCGAAGCTACACTCGATGTTTTGCGCCCTGTTTTTGAAGATCGCATTATCAGCCGCAGAGCTGATGTCGTTTGGCCACCTCGGAGCTGCGATTTGACACCGTTGGACTATTATTTGTGGGGTGCCGTCAAAGATAAGTGTTACGCCAACAAGCCAGAGACAATTGACGCTTAAAGGACAATATTCGTGAAGCCATTAGTGAAAGCTGCACACAATCGATAATGTGCTTAAAAATTGGACCGATCGTGTAGGCTACTGCATGGCCAGCCGAGGCAGCCATTTGAATGAAATTATTTTCCATTATTAACCGGAAGGATTGTACTATCAAAAAAAAAAAGTTATTTGGCGGACCCTTTATATCGAAATATATTGCCACACATATAAGCATATATAATGATATAAAATTCTATATGAGTACATAGAATTTCCATCGGGTGTTCTAACATCATTAATATTTTCTAAGGTATAATTATATGATGGCAGATGGCAAAATAATTTAAAAAAATTTTTTTTTTTTAAATTTTATAAAAATTTATATGCCGTGGGGTTTTAAGCGAATCCCATTTAATCTCAAAATACAAAATATTAAATATTTGATCCACAAAAACTACGAATTTTTTTAGATATAATTAGATCCAATACGATATTTCTAGATCTATCAGGATCTTAAATTTTATATTATTGGATTCCACCAATTTTGATCTAATTTAAACAAGTAATATAAATATTTAGGGGATCTAATCGGATATTCCTGGATACCCACGATTTTGAGATAAACTAGTATAAGAATAAATATCGATCAATATCAAATGAGATATGATGTTGTATTTGAGATAGAACTGTTTTTCATTTCTATTTGCGATATTACGTCACTTATGCCTGTTCGAAATTTCGTTGCAATGAGACCACTAAGTAAAGAAATGGCAACATTATTTCAATAATAATTGTAAAACAACCCACTGTGTATTGTGCTATCATCAGTTTATATGAATGTATATTTGTATATATATATATCTGTATGTATTATTTAACAGAATTTCTTATTTCGTTTTTATCATTCGTTCATTCATTCATTCATTTTGTGAATTTCTTCTCATTTATACATTTTTTTTTCCTGTATTTTTGGACTTTTTTCTTTTCGTTACGGATATTCTAGCTTCCGAGGGTAATTAATTCAAGTACTCGTCTGTTTTAAACGACTTACATGTAGGATTACAATTAGACAATCTTGTTCGTTTACACTATTTACAAATGGATGGCATTGTGGTTAAACATTTCGTTTTACGTTCTTCGAATAGCAGCATATTTAAGAGTTTGTTCAGCAAATTTCAGTGGAATTTATTTTACGGGAGGGCCAACTACATCATGAAGATGGAGTTAGAGTTATCAACATAGTTGCTATGGTTAAAACAAAATTTTATCTGTTTGCATATTCATATACATTCTCATGCATTTGTTATCTACATTTTTTTGTGTATATTTTAGTTTTTTTTTTTTTTGTTTAATGGTTTATAGCAAAGAATTAGCACATTTTTCCTGATTTGCTACAACAAAAAAATGTTAATGTAAAAAAAAAAAACATAAATGTATGTAAAATGTTAATTTGTATGTAATGCATTGTTTGTAGTAGTCCCGAGTAAAACCGTTCTTGCATTATTTTATAGAAATATATATGTTACTGCATGCTATTTATGTAAATACATATGTTTATGTATGTTTGTATATAGAAATGTTTTCCTGTAAATTTGTTCATACGATGACATATATAATTACATCTTATTACATATCGTCCAATATATAATCGTATATGACATATACAATTATATATCGTTTATCTAATTATATACGAATAATACATGGGATTTTTTCATTAGCATTGAAATTTCATTAGCATTAGTTAACTAATGCTAATACAAAAAAAAATTCATTAGCATTTAATTGTAATGAAATTTTTTTGGCATTAGCATTAGTCCTACTAATGCTAATGAAATCACACTTATGTCTAAAGAAAACTAATTACAATAGAGCAAAAAAGCATTTGTTTACAAAAAACAATAAGTGTAAATTGTAACACTGTATACGGGAAACGAAATGGAACGAGGAACTAACTTTCTATTATTCGATAACAGATGTTTATGTTTGTATTATCAAGAAAATAAGTAAAAAAAAATTAAATCACCCTGTGGCTGTTTTTTTTTTTTTTAAATTGATCACTCTGGATCTCTCTTGGAGTATTTACATTAATACACCTGTGGAACAAAACTTTTGTCCGTGTTGCTCTATCTCTCTTAGTTTTTTAGATACTGGACATTTTAAAATATCGCCATTTTGTAAAATGGCTTGTATCACAAAAATAAGCAAGATCTCGCAAAACGTACAAATTGTTTTGCAAAACTTACCAAATAATATCGCTTTCGCGAATACAAATGTGTTCAGTGTTCCGATTCCAATTGTTCCCCGTTTCATTCTATATCGTTCCATTTTGGACCAATGTTCAATTCTATTATCGGAGTGATTAAATTTTTATTTTCACCTACGTTTTTGGGAAAACAAATAATTGAGACACCCTGAATCTTTCCCAGACCTAAACTCAAAAAAAAAAGTTTGTAAAGTCAGCAAAAAATTTTGCTGAGTCAGCAAAATTTTAGTCAGGAGGGTGCTTGTAAAAAAATTGCTAATGTCAGCAAATCTTTTGCTGAAAATCAGTGAGGCTGATTTTTAGCAACAAAATTAGTAGATTCAGCAAAAGTTTTGCTAACACTTAGTGGATTAGAAATACAAAAGCCTTGCTAAAAATTAATAAATTTTTTGCTGAATATTAGTAGACTGAAAAAACGCAAAAAAATTGTATACAAATTGTAATTTAGTGAATTTATTTGCTGAAAATCATAAAATATATTTTTGTGATTCTTTTAAAAATAACTTACAATAACTACGAAATATAAAAATTTTCATTACTTCACATTGACGACATGAATTTATTTAATATCTGAAAATATATAGAAATAAATAAATATAAGATAACAAAAATTTTCTTACAATTACTTACGCAACTGCCGAAGACAATTATAGAAACGAAACGAAACGAGAAAATACACAAAAAGAAACGAAACGAAAAAAACCCTTTTTTGCAATACGAAAAAGGAACCATAAAAATCTACCTAAGATGTGTGTCTTTGTCTTTCGCTTTACTCTATCTACATGTCTGTATATGTTTGTTTGCAATTTGACCACACTAGATTATTAATCTATAAACATTTAGTTTAGAAATACATATTAACTTTAAATATTTTATTTTGTCTTTTATTTAATTAATAGACAATTATTTTCACAAGCCGATGACAACGCAAAATTTAAGTTGTTTTAATCCTCAATTTTGTTTTACGTATTAAAAACAGATACAAAAATCTTCCATGGTTGATTTTTTTTTTTTTTTTTTTTTTTTTTATAATTTAACCAATACTCAGGGGATGCCCCCTACTCATGCAGTGCATTGTATTGATCAGGAAAATAAGGTATGGGAAGGAGGAAAGAGGGAGTAGTGTTTGTGGATATTTGATTTAAATTTTTCTAAATTGTAAGTAACAGACTTCTGCGGGAAGTTTGTTCCACATACTTACTTCTGCGGGAAGTTTGTTCCACATACGAATCGTTCGACTAAAAAACGAATTTTCTCTGTAATGCGTTGTGCGAAACACAGGACAATCAACTACAAACGGATGTGCTCTACTAGATAAGCGAGTATTACGAATAAAAACTCGGGCTCGTGGAATAAGTTCACTTATCTCAGATGAGCATCTCCCATGGTAATATCGATAGAAAAGTGTCACACAACCCACATTCCGACGATGCTCCAATGAATCAATAGAGTTGGATACACTACTGTCATTGATAAGCTTCACCGCCATGCCGCGACATCTGCTTCATTCTGCGAATATCTTTCAATCTGGTTGTCGTCAACACTATTAATGTGCTTATCAGCACATTTTTTTTTAGCAAAATTAATTAGTAAAACATTAGTATAATATTAGTAAAGCATTAGTATAAAACAGTTAAGTGCTGAAAAAGTATAACAAAAATTTTAGCTGAAAACACGATTTTAGCAAAAAATTTGCTAAAAAATTGTATACCTGATTTACAAGACGTTTTACTAACTTTTCTACTAACTTATTTTTTTTAATTGTAGCATATTTATATCAGTCAATTGTAATTTTCTTCCTTTAATTAATTCATTACTAATGGTAATGAAATTTAAATTCATTATCTTTAATCAATGAAATCAAATCAATGAAATTCATTACCGTTAATTAAAAAATGCGAATGAAAATAATTTCATTACAATTGATATCAGTGAAATTGTACTCAAATCATCAATTAATTTGTCTCATGTATGGTACGAATACATGTATAATTAGATATAATACAAATCAAAATTATATATAATAACTAGGGCAACTAAAAAACAGCTCTAAAAACAGTGTTTAAGCACTTAAAAAAAGTTCGCAAAGCAGTAAAATAAGACGCTTAATTATAGAAATAGTCATTTAATTAAAAATTAAACCGTTAAATTTCATAACTTTTTATTAAAAAAACATGTAAAACAGCGTTGAAAAGATGTTGTAAAGATGATGGCCAAAATCAATGAATTAAAGTTCAAATTGTTTCATCACGGACGTTATTTGCCAGATTTAGCTCTCTCGGATTATTTTCAATTTCCAAACTGAAGTCAGCTGTTTTTGGCTATTTTAAGGAGCTAGCAGTTCTTACTATAGACAGGGTATCGTGCTAGTGAATATCGCTGGGAAAAGTGTATCGAGCTAATGTTGATTAATAAAGAAACTTGTTCCCAAATTTGTTGTGTTTCCTTTGTTAAGTCGGCTAATTTTAAAACCGTATATCTTTACACATTTTTAAAGAGTCCATATCTTGAGAAACGATAAATAAAAGTTTTAAAATTTCTGTTATTTCTTAATAGAGTTTTTATTTTCTTTTGTCCGTTATAATTTTTTATACAAATTTTTAAAATTGATTTGAATTATTCGCTATTTGAAAATAATTATTTTGAATTGGTCGTTTGATTAATTGAATAATTTTTATTCGAGTGACAACCGTATGACTACACAGAAAAAAAAAATTGCGCCAAGTACACATTTTGTTGAATAAAAATGTCCAGCCTATCCCTAAAAAGGGTGCGGCTAACAACCCTGAAAATTACCGCCCAATCGCAATTTGCTCTGCGCTCTCCAAAGTGATGGAGACCATGGTTAACCACCATCTTGTGAAATATTTAGAGACCAATTCACTTTTAAATGATCGACAGTATGGCTTCCGTAGTGGTCGATCTACGGGAGACCTGTTGGCGTTTCTATCGGAACGTTGGAGCCGGTCAATCCACCGCTTTGGTGAAAGTAAAGTGGTTGCTCTAGATATTTCTAAGGCGTTCGATCGTGTGTGGCACGGGGCACTCGTGACTAAGCTAGTTGCTTTTGGTGTCGGTAATGTCTTCTCTCGATTTATAACGAGTTTCTCAGAGACCGCACTATACGTGTTGTTTTAGATGGGGTCTCATCAAACGAGTTTCAGCTAAATTCAGGGGTACCGCAAGGTTCTGTTCTTTCTCCTACCCTTTTTCTTATTTTTATTAATGACCTTCTTGGTCAGACCATCAACCCTATCTACTCTTTTGCAGATGACAGCAACATTTGTCATTCATTTTCATTCGATCACAGGCCAAGCTCTTTGGAGATAGAGGGCATGCGGCAGAACATGAATGACACACTCAATCAAGACCTTTCTACAATCTCCGAGTGGGGTCGCGCGAATAAGGTCGATTTTAATGCACGCAAGACCAAATGTTGTATGTTAACCCACAGACGGGCTGTGGAATTGACATTGTCATCTGTAACTATGGATGGTATAGGTATTGAGGAATCGGATACTCTTGATGTTCTGGGCATGAGAATACAGTGTGATGTCCGTTGGAATAAGCACGTATTTCAAGTGTCGAAAGAGGCATTCAAGTGTCTCGGTTTTCTAAAACGGTGCAAGACTTACTTCACTCCATCCGATCTCCTTACTATTTATACCAGCTATATCCGGCCAAAAATGGAATACAACTCTCATATATGGGCAGGGGCTCCATTGTCTATTCTGAAGCTTCTGGACCGTGTTCAGGGGAGGGCGGTGAAGCTTATCAATGACAGTAGTGTATCCAACTCTATTGATTCATTGGAGCATCGTCGGAATGTGGGTTGTGTGACACTTTTCTATCGATATTACCATGGGAGATGCTCATCTGAGATAAGTGAACTTATTCCACGAGCCCGAGTTTTTATTCGTAATACTCGCTTATCTAGTAGAGCACATCCGTTTGTAGTTGATTGTCCTGTGTTTCGCACAACGCATTACAGAGAAAATTCGTTTTTTAGTCGAACGATTCGTATGTGGAACAAACTTCCCGCAGAAGTCTTCCCTGTTACTTACAATTTAGAAAAATTTAAATCAAATATCCACAAACACTACTCCCTCTTTCCTCCTTCCCATACCTTATTTTCCTGATCAATACAATGCACTGCATGAGTAGGGGGCATCCCCTGAGTATTGGTTAAATTATAAAAAAAAAAAAAAAAAAAAAAAGTAATCAATATTTTTGTTTATTTAAAGTAATCAATATTATTCAAAATATTGATTACTTTTTAATTGAGTCAATTAAAATAGTAATTGAGTCAATTAAAAAAGTAATTGATTATGTTTTTTTTATTCAACAAAATGTTTACTTGGCGCAATTTAAGAAATATTTTTTTGTATGTAATACGCTATCCCAACCACAACCATACTAGAAGGTCCACCGTACGTATGAGTGTTATTGAATTAATATCGATCATACGCCTGGTACTTATCAAATTATTAAAATTGTATGATGCAGGAAAAAGTCTTTATAAAAGAGTTTTAGAAGTAAAAGAAACTGACGAAAATATTATTTATAACCATGGATGGTAACCGATTCGATGCTTTTATCGGTAAAACAACGCTATTTTCTTTAGTTTCGATAACGGTATTTCAAGGGTAAAGATATTTCACTTATTTCGGCAACGTTTTTTTAGTGACACCAAAAAACGAATATGCATGAAAAATCCTAAAATATGCACTAATAATTAAAAAAATATCCAACTAAATTTTTTTTAAATCAATGACTTTTATGTTTTTTAACATTTTTAATTAAAGTTACTTTGTGTTAGTATATTTCCTACACACGTTTTGCACACCTAACACAAAATTCAATTATTTGTGTTGAAAAACAAGCGTTTTTCACTTTCAGTTAAAAAAAAAAAAAAAAATTTCAAAATACCGAGATCGTAAAATAATAGGAAAAAAGCTGTAGTTTTAAAGAAAAAAGTTTAAATGGGTTTAATTTTTAAAGAAAAAGGTGAAAAATAGGTAATATTTACAAAATAAGCTTAAATAAGCAAATACATATTAAGAAATAAGCTAAAAAAGTTCCAACTAATATAGCTTAACCCATTCACTTTTTTGTTTGTTGATATATTTCCATGTGTACTTCTTCTTCTTATTAGGGGTCCTTAAATTAGGGGTACTTAAATTTGTACTTCTTCTTCTTGTTAGGGTCCTTTAATTAGAAAGAAAAAGGTTGACATGCATGCCGTTTCCCCCTTTTCTCCTCTAACAAATGAGTACACAAATCGAATTTTTGAAAATTATGAGCCCATTTTTAACACTAAAACATTCGATTATCCAAAAATGCTTTGTTTGATTTTGTTCTGGTCATTAGATGAAGCTACGTGCCAAGTTTCTAGCTTTGCTAGTTTACGTTTACACCAAACGCCCATTTTCTCGGTGATTGAGGCTGATTTAAAAAATCGGAATTTCTTAATGAAACTATTTAAACAAAAATACAAAGTATTTTTGCATTATCAAATTTTTACATATTTTTTTAAAAATGTGTACACTGTTGTGTAAAAGGGAGGCCTTTATAACAACATATAGTTTAATATCAAAAAAAAAATTATTTCGTTTTGGATAACACGATATCTTGACCTATTCATAGTTATATATCGTTCCATACCAGAAAAATGTAGATCTTCTTTTGGACAAAACGATATATTGACACAGGCTATATATTAAACTGTCCCGAATTTTATAAATTTCCTAACTTGATAGGTATTATCATGGTTTAATTATAAAAGGTTTGCTTCGTGAAATTTTTTTTTTGATTGCCCTAAACCATTTTGACAAAATACAAAACAATAATATTTACGAATTTACAAAAAGTAATAAGAAAATAAAATTCGGCATAAATAACACATTTTCACATTACAATATTTTTGTTAGAAAAATGTATAAGAGTTTTCAATATTTTGCATTATTATTGCAAGAACTTAAATTGTATTTACATTTAAAAGCTAATATATAATCTTTAATTCAATTTTCAGGACATTTGGTAAGATTAAGTAAATCAAATCATGCATTGAATATTAAGGTCCACCATGTCCGTGTTTCTCTATTTTGAAGAAACGTTAAGAAACGTCACAAATAGCAGTCCTTGGTAGGTGGTCTAAGCAAACATGTAACATAAGTGCAATTTTACCAGACAAAAACTCAAATCTAATTATATTTAGATGTATCAGTTTACGTATATCTGGTTTTATATAATTATATTTGTATCAGGTGGCTCTATGAAATTAGGCCCCAATGAAATAAGTCCCCAAACCAAAAACGGAATAACGCCCTAATAATTTCTAATAAAAAAAATTGGGGTCTTATTTTATTTTTTGGGGCTTTATTTCATTGTTTTTTTGGGACTTTATTTCAATAAGGCACCAATTTGAGAAATGAAATAAGTCCCCAAATAATATTTTTGGGGTGTTATTTCATTTTCCTAAAAATCAATATTTTTAAGGAATGTAATCAACCAATCTCATTCAAAGCACGCAGAAAAAAACATTATTTCGCCGCCTGCCGCATTCTACGGAGAAAAAAAAACCCCTAAGAGCGACCGAAGGCCGGCACCCAGAAGAACTTGTTTTTCAAATCAGATGTCGAATCCGTTGAAATCTTATAATTTTGAGACATCAAGTAACATTTATTTGACATGTCATAACAATCCACACCAAGATTTATTGTTTTTTAATGATTATTTTTTTTAAATTCTATTTTATTAAAAATTTTACGTGTAAATTAGTGTCTAAACGTTAAATAAACAGAAGACCAATGCTCTACTCTTTTATTTAAGATAAAAAACAATCAATTTGCTGTTTAAATGACAAAGCTATGACTGGTCAAATTATATTACTTATTGTCCTAAAAATAAGATTTAAACGGATTCGACATTGGATTTGTAAAAACAAGTTTTTCTGTGTGGCGACCTTCGGCCGCTTTCAGGGTTTTTTTCCTCCGTAGAACGCGGCAGGCGTCTACGCGAATAAAATTTTTTCTGCGTGCTACACTAAAAACAAACTATCAATTCGTTTGCTATATTTTATTTAGGGTACAAGAATAATCTTCCAGTGAATATTGTTTAAATTCTTTTTTAGTGAAATATTTTTAATGTTCATATTTACAGGTTTCATTTACTAATTTTTCTTATGTTCTTGCCGTCAAACAGCTGAGGACTCTTTGCAGGTATATACACAAAAACTATGTATTAATTAGGAATAAAAAAATATTTTAATGTAATATATAATTTTGTTTTTTTTTTTTTTGGCCTTATTTCATTTTCAAAATGAGGCTTTACTTCATTATGAAATAAAGAACCAAAAATTGCGGCGTTATTTCATTTTATTTTGGGGTTTTGTTTCATTTTGTTGGGGCTTTTTTTCATTTTTTTTGGGGGGCATTGTTTCATAATGAAATAAAGCCCCAAAAAATGGGGAGTTATTTCATTTTTGGTTTGGGAACTTATTTCATTGGGGCCTTATTTCATAGAGCCGTATCAGGTTAGGTATAAACTGATATAATTAGACACAAAACTGATGCAATGTGATAATATTATACTTGGCATTTATCTAATTGTATTAGATTAGATCTGAACCCATACAAGCATATGGGCCCATATTTCGAATAAAATTTAATAAGATTACATATAGACTCACATAGAAATTGATATGACTAAATACAGTTGCATATACATTTTTTTTTAATCGGGGTAATAAGAAAACAAAACATGCAAACCTAGAAGACTTTTAAATTTGTTAAAATAATGATTTTTTTTTTATAGAGTAATAAAAAAAGCTCTTTTAGTTTAAAATCTTAAAGCCAAACATTGCAGATTTTTAAAACTAAAAACAAATTGTAGTTTTGATTTGCCTTTCAACGCAGGTATTTAGATTTCTACAGTTTTTCCATAATTTAGTTCGAATTAAATTTGTATAGCCTTCGAAGTTTGACTAAGTACTTTATATTGTTTTTTTCCATTATAGGTGAAAAATAAAAATTTAAAATAATATTTAATGCGCACTCATAAATGTATATATGGAAAAAAACTGTTTTGATCCGATTTCAAAAATCGGACGGATTATTATACAACTAAATCTAAATCTTATGTGACACAAATTTGTAAATTCGTAAAGTTTTGGAAAATGAAAAAAATTGCATATACGCAGGTAGAAATCAACACAAAAATTTTTAATAGGCCCCCTAAAAATTAACTTTTGCAAAAGTTTATGAGGATCCCCAAAATATTTAATAATGTCGATTTGGACAACAATATGGCATAACTATCACATATGGTTTGTGCCATTGTGTAATAACAAATATGGTATTTTGGAGTGTAAACATCTGTCATTATAATTCAGTATTCGATAGACGCCAAGGTGTAAACACACATAATAATGCCAAATTTGTGCCTAAAAAAGATGTTTTGCGGGGAAGTCTGATAACATTCTCTCATTTGAAGAAAACGGCTGCTGAAAGTTATCGATTGTTGGTAGAAACTTACGGTCAACATGTACCAACTCGAAAAACTTGTGGAACGATGGTTTGCGCTATTCAAAAGTGGTGATTTAGGCACAGAAGACAAGGAGAGGCCTGGTCAGCAGAAAAAGTTTGAAGATCAGGAATTGGAAGCATTACTCCACGAAAATTGTTGCCAACGCAAGAAGAACTTACATTATCATTGGGAGTCACACAATAGGCCGTTTTCCTACGTTTAAAATCATTTTGATTTATTCAGAAGCAAGAAAATTAGGTCCCATATGAATTGAAGCCGAGAGACGATGAAAGGCGATTTTGCGGAAATGCTGCTTGAACGCTACAAAAGGAAGTCATTTTTGCTCGTATTGTTACTGGTGATGAAAAATATGGATACATAACGATAACCCCAAGCGCAAAAAGTAATATGTGAAGCTCGGGCAACCAGCCAAATCAAGACCCAAGCCGAATATATATGGCGCCAAGGTAATGCTCTGTATTTGGTGGGATCAGAAGGGTGTTTTGTTTTATAAGCTGTTTTAAATCGGGTCAGACGATCACAGGGGACCTGTACCGAACACAATTGATTAGTTTGAAGAGAGCTTTCAACGAAAAACGACCAGAATATTCGACCAGACACGAGGCCAAATCATGACAACATCATGACAACTCTCTCCCACATGTTGCCAGACCGGTCAAAAATATTTGGAAAACAGTGGATGGGAAGTTTTGGCTCACCCGCCTTATAGCTCAGACCTTGTACCTTCTGACTACCATTTGTTTCGATCGATGCAGAGCGCCCTTACTGGAATACGCTTCACTTCAAAACAGGGTATCAGAAATTGGCTTGATTCATTCTTTACCTCACAACCGAAGCAGTTCTTTTGGCTCGGAATCCATATGCTACCAGAAAGATGGGAAGAAAGGAAGTGGCTAACGTCGGAAGAAACTTTGAATAATGTATCAATACATTTTGTTATTATAATAATTGCATTTTTCAAGCAAACCCGTTAGTGACCGGGACTATTTTGAAAAAAGTGCATATTTTTTAATATATTTTTTTTTAATTTCTTTAATTAATTTTTTTTTTTAGATGCGTCTTCAAAAGAAATTTCTTTAATACTAATACATCTTTTATATACAGTTTCTTGGAAAGAAAAAAAAAATAATATTAAAAAACTAAAAATATTTCTGGAATATTCTTAGAAAATGCCAAAATTTATTTTCAGGGGGCCTCTAAATTTTTTTTTTTTTTGCAAACTACCAACCCTAATGTTCATATGTAATTCGATTATCACCTGAGTAGCAAATAAGTTATTTGACACGTTATTTGGTCATTAAATGTAATTTATAGGAAATTATAAATTTATTTTGTTTTTTTTTTTTGCAACCCTCAATTAGCAAAACCTTCTTAACGCATCCTTATTCTAACTGTAAAAGCTTTAATTTTTAAATTTAATTTACATAAATTTCAAATGCATCAATTATGTTTCATGAAGTTTGACGTAGCATAATTTTAAATAAAGCAACTCAACAAGCCATTAGCGCTAAGAAAATTGCATTAACACTTAACAGTACAAAAAGAGAAGATATTTGAAATTACAGTGTAAGGAATATTGTACCCTAAACAAACACGTTTTATTTTCCTGTCCTTATTTTTTTCCTTTTTCTCTTATAAATTTGAATACTTTACTTTGCACTTATTTCGTTATCTTTTATATTTTATAACACCTTTTGCAACACCATTAACATTATCAACATGTGGAACACCAACCAGCAACACTAGCATTACTAAACAGCAAAATCATCAACATGTCAACGCATTTCTTCAGTACACGCAGAGAAAAGAGCATCACATTATGATACACTCAAAACTAAAAGTTAGTAAAGTCAGAAAAATTTTAGATAGGACGGTGCTTAAAAAAAAATTGCTAATATCAGTAAAATCTTTTGTTGAAAATCAGCTGGTTGATTTTTAGCAACAAATTTAGTAGATTCAGCTAAAGTTTTGCTATATCACTTAGTTGATAAAAAATTAAAAAATTCTTGCTAAAAGTTAATAAAATTTTTTTATGAATATTAGTAGATTGAAAAAAGCTCAACAAATTTTCAGAAAAATTATATTTAATTTATTTGCTGAAAGTCTGAAACATTTTTTTTGTGATTCTTTTAAAAGTAATTTACAATATGTTAGAAAATATAAAAATGTTTATATTCAAACATTGACGACATGCATTTATTAAATATCTGAAAGTATATAGAAATAATAATGTATAACATAAACAAAATTATCTTTCAAATACTTACATCAATGGTTGTCTAAATATACAAGTTTTTTTTGCAATAAGAAAAAGAAATATGCAAAGTTACCTTAGATGTGTGTCTTTGTCTTTCGCTATAGTCTGTCTACCTGAGCGTATATTTGTTTGTAATTTCACTACTCTATATTAGTAATCACTTTAAAGATTTAGTTTACAAATACACATTTAATGTTTACTCAATTTAAATATTTTATTTTAATGAAAATGAAACTGACAGCAAACATATGAGGGCAACCATAGAGTCAGAAAACATGTTTTGCTTACAAAGCCAACAAAACAACAAGTGCAATATTTTCTAAGATTAAGGCGCCTATAGACAAACAACAACAAAATAATGTTGTTTACGAAATTAAATGTAAGGGAAATGACAATCATAATTGCGAGCTAATATACATGGGCACAACAAAAAGAACTTTGGAAACAAGAATGACAGAACACAAAATGGATATAAATAGAGGAAAAGAGACAACAGCATTATCACAACATATATTGGAAACAGGGCACTCAGCTGATTTCAACAATGTAAAAATAATAGACAAGGAGAGCATAGAAAAGAAGAGATATACTATCGAAAGCTTACGCATACAGCAACAAATACACAAAACGATGAACTTAAAGCAGGACACCGATAATATGAATGCTAGCTATAGGGTTGCATTATACTAGACTGTGATACTAAGCTAAGATGTGTTTAAATGTAAAATCTGTGTTTTTGTTTTTATGTTAAATGTTAAATGTAAAAATATTTTAGTTTAATGTGAAAAACGTAAACATTGTAAGTTAAAAATTGTTTTGATGTAGGAATATTGTAATAATTAATGTTTTATTTTATTAAATAGACAACTTCTTGAAAAAGTAGACAAAAAATCTACGAAACGTCGGAGAAAATTTTAATTCAAATGCATTTTTAATTACACTAAAAGAAGATAGGTCTAATTAGCTTAATTAAACATAAAACAAGTAAAATTATTCAAGTTCGATTCCATACTCTATATTTCTATATTAGGATATTGTCCTATATTAGGATATTGTTTTCAAATTTATTATTTGACCCTTTCAGGAATGTGTTGATAGATCTATTTCGGGAATTTTCTAGGTTCCCATCATCAAAACACGTTTTGAAAGCGGTAACAATCCCATGCCAAACATCAAACATTCATAAAAAACTAGTTTACTCACTACATGAGAACTAATATATGAACTTGATGTTAAAGATTATAACCATTGATCAAAAATAAATTGTTCAATCCACCTCTGGTGGATATTCAATACCCTTTTTTTGTTTTTCTCTCCTTTTTATTTTGTTTAATTTATAAACAACGCAGGGGGAGTAAACTACACTGTACTTTGTCTTTTATACAAGCTTGATATAATTTTTATTATATATTTTTATTTTATTTTATCTTTATTTTAACTAATAGACAATTACTTTGACAAGCCAGTGATAACAAAAAATTAAAGTTTTTTCTTTAAGCCACATATACATTATCATTGTTAGCGTCGTTTTGTATGAAAAATAGATATAAAAAACCTAAATGGTTGATTTTTGTATATGTTTTATAGTATCAATTTCCTTGTCTCTACTACATCTTACATGCCGCGTCATCTACTTGATTCTGCATATGTCTTTCAATCTGGTTGTCGTATACACTATTATTGTGCTTATCAGCAAAATAAATTAGTAAAACATTAGTAAAATATTAGTAAAACTTTAATTCAAAACAGTTAAGTGCTAAAAAAGTATAAATAAAATTTTAGCTGTAAACACAATTTCAGCACCAAATTAGCTGAGCAATAGTAAAATTGATTTACAAGACGTTTTACGAACTAATTTTTTTTTTGAGTATAGTTTAAGAACACCATAAGGAGGCTTATTATTTTTAAAAACGTCGAAATTGTGAAGGTACAGCACTGGGTTAGACTAAGATGCATTAAACAAAAATCTCTAATTTTTTTCAAAATTTTCGAAAAAAAAATTTAGGGGTCGCTACCTGACATTGAAAAGTTTTCCGATTTTCAAAAAGCACATATTTTCATAAAAATTGTTTATTTTAAAAAATTGAAAAAAAATAACATTTACTTTTTTTGTATCGTATTTAACCCCGACAACTCAGTAAAAACTTATTTAGATTTTATAAAAAAATTATACTATAAGGAACCGCCATTTCACTTAGAGTGTGGACTGATTTAGTTTCGGCAAATTTGTAGGAAAGTTAGTATTTTAGATATAAAAAAAATATTTTGAAAATATATTTGTGGAGAAAAAAACAAATTTAACAAAGTAAATTCTTTTATTTGATCCCAGTTACTCAGTGCCAAAACAATAAATATTAAGCGCATCGTTAACCCATATTTTACGTAGGTCAAAAAATGCTACATAAAATAAAGTGGATGTTTAAATCTAAATACATTCAAATAAAAAAATTATTAAAAGCAGAACAAAATTTAGTACACAGGAGGTCAAAAACGGACATTTTTATAATATTATCCACCTGTTTCTGTTTGAAAGCAAATAAATACTTGCAAAACCTGCTCATCATCAAAATGACCTCTTATACAAACTTCGTTTTCAATTTTCTTTTCGGGTCTTTTCGGTCTTCGGTCAACAAGGGTTAATGATTTTTAATACTAATGATTTGTTAATATGCAAATTTTACTTAATTAAACCCTAAACGTATTTCCAGTTGATTAAATTAAACAAAATTCAGCTATAACCAGGGATCTGAAGTTCATGCAAATGCATGTTTTTTTTTTATACGGTACACAAAATATAATTGTAAACCATAGAGTTTGCGTTAAAATTGCATTGATTTGTTGGTGTATATTTTTGCATATTTTGCTTAAATGGCATATTTTAAATTAGTTTGCTTTCAATGTGTATTTTTACTTATTTTGCATATTTTTATTGAATCTTTCAATATTATTTTATATTTGATCAACTAAAGACTAGACTAAAGAAGATTCAAGCTGTTCAAGCACATTAAAGTGTTCTTTTAATTTTGTTTGCAGAATTGTGAGATAGAGGTTTTAGTGGTACGCGTATTTTTTAGTACAAATAATAAAAATTTGTGCTAATTGTGAAAAGCGGTTGCGAAAATATCCCTATGGGGAATGGGACCGGTCCTGCGTGTGCCACAGGATCGGTCCGGTCCCTTCGTGCCAGAGACCGGTCCTCTGCTAAACCCTACCCTATGTAAACAACTGGCAACTTTAACATTGGCTTGTCATAGGAGGGGGTCATTTGTCCTGCTTTAAACCACATAGTGGCATGCCACAGGACTAACCAAAGATGGGCATACCACAAGACTGTCGCAAAAGGCACATGTCATATAAAATAAACGAAAACTAAATTTAAATTTAAAATTGGTCAAAAATAAAAACTGAAAAGTAAACAGCTTCCAATTGGTAAAATTCTGGCCAACTGGCTTTTTCTTGTTAATAAGCATTCTGGTTAAGTGGTATGTCGTCAATTTACCAGTCACATTATTGGTAGTTGTAGGACAATTTACATTGCTTAACCCACGTCTGTATTAATTTATACCAGCCTGTGATAAGTCCATCTTTAACCAGTCACTTTTAGGTCAATTGACTCCTCATTCTCCATAGGGAAATTAAACACTACAAATTAACTTAAAAATTTAATTAAAATAAAATTTAAGTGTATGTTTTTTCTTTTTAGTGCATATTTTATGATTTTTAATGCATTTGATAGGCGCCCTAAAACACTCTTTTTAAGTATAAATTTTATTTTATATTTAAGAACTGAGTAATTTTGATAGAATTGGACATTTAACAGTGTAAAATTAGCTGCATTCAAAAATATTGTTTAAAATATTTTTTTTTATCAAAAACACTGACTTTCCTCCCACTTCACCAAAATTATATCGGTCCAGAAGCTAACTAGATTGAGGGATCCCTTCAGTTTTATTTATTTTTGTAATCTTCATGATTTGGTTAAGGAAAAGCGCCCAAAATTATTTTAATGTTTGCAATCTTTAAATTTTTTATAATTTTTTATACACAATTTCAGCTTTGAAAATAATCCTAAATTTTTGATATTTTTTTGGCCTAGTGCTGCTAAGGGTTAACAGTTTTATAAAAAATAAATACGTTTTCGCTGAGTTTTTTCAAAAACACAATTTTTATGAAAATATGTCTTTTTTGAAAATCTGGAAATTTTCAAAGTCTGCTAGCGAGCACCAAATTTTTTTTGAAAATTTTCTTATTAGAAGCCTAAAATATCGCAGGATTGTCGCGTTCAAAATTCGAAAATTGGTTTTTTAAAGAAACATCCTGAGCATCATATTATGATTGAAATGCCTAACAAACATATTATGATCCTAATCATGTATTTGATAATTAGCATCATATGATAATTTCGTGTCCCCAATCATGCTCAATCATATTTTTTTCTCAGCGTGTATATAAAAGCACATGATGACGTGCTAAGAAAAAGTACTACTATAATTTAGTGGAATACCTGCTATATTATTCAACCAATATGCTCACAGACTTAAATAATTTTATATTTTTGAGCTCTAACATACATTAAACAAATTTTAAACCAAAATTGTAAGTGCAACTGAAATTTATATTTTATATTTGTACAAATGTTTAGAAATATGGAAATTTTGATTTCCTACCAGTTAATAATTCCTTAAAGAAAATATGACGAATGTCAAAAATTTTTGGCACTTTGAGGTAAAATAATCATTCTATTATGTCTATTAATTTATTTAATGGTGAAAATTTACATTTTAACAAAAAATAAAAATGTTTACCTTTGCAATAGGATTACCCAAGTTTTTGTTCTACCAAGAGATGGGATTCTAAATGGGATTCTTTTTTAAAATGTCGTAATATAAAGTTAATTCCTTTCTAACGATACTAAATATATACATGATATGTTTATAACTCCTTAACAGGGAATCTTAAAATTTTACTTTTCATGCTTTAATTTTTAAAAATGGAATTTTTTTAAATTTTTTGCTGCCACGTCTACATTTAAAGAGGAATACAATAAAGTAGGGATATGCGGGAGTAACTAGCGGGAGTTTTGCTACCTAATTGGAGGCGTGGAAATTTTGGAACAGTGGGTTAAAGTTGATAATTGCCTTAAGAAAGTGGCAACTGTAGTTGTGGCTGGCGTGGGAAGTACAGTAGTGGTCAAAACATTTGGAACTGAGATCGCATTTGTTGTTTTCATTGATTTATTTTCTTCAAATCACATTTAGTTACTACAATTTATTTTTTACATATTCTTCACACATTATTTTATGTTAAACAAATAAAAAAAAATTGATTCAGTTAAATTAAAACAAAAAAAGAATAAATATAATAGATGTATTTAAATGCAGGTGTTCAAAACATTTGCAACTCTCATTATTCTTACTCTTAACAAAACAATTTATACTAACAAATGCTAGGATATAACGGTAATCGCATTCCTTTTTAATATGAGATTCAGGCCGTTACATTTTTTAAAACAAATTTATTATAATTATTGTTCTTTAATAGTTGTAATAAGATGTTGGAAGCATAAACATCGTAAGAATATTTTTTGTAAAAAATGGCAGGAAATAAATACAATTCTGATTTTAAATCAAAAGTTTTAAATGATTTTCAAAATCGACTTTCCCTAAAGGAATTTCGATAAAGTACTCCGTTCCAAAATCAACGATTTGCCGCATTGTTAATAGTGGTAACATCCACACAACTCATAAAGGTGGAAGACCCCGTATTTTTTTTTTTTTTTTTTTTTTTTATTTTATTTTTTCGTCTATGGAGTTAATCCTTACAGACTATATACACAAAATATAAAAATATTTACAAAAATAATATAATTTTAATTTATAATTTTAATTTGATGACAACAAAAAACAAAACGAAACACAATAAAAACATAAAAACAATAATTAATTAATTATTTACTTATTAAGAAAAATTATTATTTTACTTTTAATTGAGTTTGTCTTAGTCGAAAAAATCAATAAATTTGAATAGTTTATTAAATTCGATGCACATTCTTCTTAAGGGGTCAGCGTCTGCATAATTTGATCTAAAAAACTTAACTGATATTGGTGAAAAGTAACGCGTCGGTCTTTGAGGAACATTGAAAGAAATATTGTTGATCAGGAAACCAGAACAAACATCACCATTAATTGTATTAAGGAGAAACGAGACGTTTAGCATAGATCTGCGGCTTTTAAGTGTTGGTAGCTTAATGAGAGCAAGTCTGCTGGTATATGACGGAAGATTCAATTGATCATAATTTAAACTACGTAGACAGAACAATAGAAACTGCTTTTGTACAGATTCAATACAGTCAATATGGTTCTGGTACATAGGGTCCCAAATTATAGATGCGTATTCCAAAATAGGCCTTACGAGTGACGTATACAACGATTTTGTTACATACGGATCATTAAACTCTTTAGCCCAACGTTTTATGAAACCGAGAACTCCCCTAGCTTTATTTACCATAATTGTAATATGGGGAATGAAACTAAGTTTGGGATCTAACAAAACACCAAGATCTAAGAAGTTGTTTACTTTCTCCAGTTGATAACCGCCCAGCATATAGTTTACAGATATCGGCCTCTTTCTAACAACGAGATACATTTGCATTTTTTTAGATTTAGTTCCATTAAATTCAAGACACACCATGCATGAAACGAATCCAAGTCATTTTGTAAAAGAGAATGGTCGGAGTATTGGTTATAGCTAAGGAAAACTTTAACATCATCAGCATACATCAGAATATTTGAAAACTTTATTACTTGTGGTAAATCATTAATAAACAATGAAAATAAAAGAGGTCCAAGGTGGCTCCCCTGAGGAACTCCAGATAGAACATCAATGTTTTTTGAAGATATTTGTTTAAAAAGAACGCTTTGTTTTCTATTGTTAAATATGAGTATATCCACTCAATACTAAGATCAGTAAATCCCATTAAATGTAATTTTTTTTACTAAAAGCTTATGGTTGACTTTATCAAACGCCTTGCTGAAGTCTGTATAAATTTCATCAGTCTGTTTTCTTTGAAGGAAACCACGATTTATTATTGTAGTAAGTTGTAAAAGATTTGTTGAAGTCGAGCATCTTTTTTTGAAAACCATGTTGAAAAGGAGAAATTAAAGTGTTTATTTGATGACATAGGTGATCAGTAATAATTTTTTCAAAAAGTTTAGGTATAATGCTCAACTTTGCAATACCTCGGTAGTTTGTAATATCAGATTTACTTCCAGATTTAAAAAGAGGTATGATAAAGAGTCTTTCCACATATTAGGAAAATAGCCATATTTAATTGATGTATTAAACATAAGTGTCAACGGTGTAGCTAAGCATCAGCACATTTAACGAGAATTGAGCTCGGAATTTTATCAGGTCCACTATTATAGGAAAATTTAAGCTTTTTCAAACCTTTAGAAACCAATGAAACATCAAAAAAAGGAATGGAAATTGTTTGATTTGCAATCAGCGAAAGCGGGTAACTGTTGGAATCATCAAATGTTGCATCCGAATAAGTAGTAGAGAAAAAGTCAGCAAACAGATTGCTAATAATAGCATCATCAGAGGATTCGTTGCGTTGAAATTTCATCACAGCAGGAAAGCCCGTTGTTTTTCTTTTGGAGTTTACAAATTTATAAAACGATTTTGGATTACGCTTAAAATTATTTTTCATTTTAATTAAATAATCTGAGTAACAGGATTTATTTAAGGTATTATATTCGGCGCGACAAATAGAGTATTTACCATGATCAACAGTAGAACCAGATTGTTTATATTTTTTGTAAAATTTATTTTTTTTATTTTTAATACTAGCCAGTTGCTTGGTGTTCCATGGAGGTCCAGAAAGTTTCTTAACAATTTGTTTTGGAATACATAAATCCATTACAGAGTACATTTTGTTGTAGAAGGAGTCAGTCATAAAATCAATATCAGCAGTTGTACCAGTATTAAACGATAAAAGAGTATTCCAGTTTGTGTTATTGAGGAATTCATTAATCATATTGTAATTCGATCGTGCAAAACAAAAAACCATTTCGTTATTTTTTGTAGAAGAATTGACAAGATCAGATGGAATACATATATTTATGTTAATCGTCGGGTGATAACGGTCTTCCGGGGTTGAAATGGGGCTAGTTCGAACAACGTTACATTCTGCATTATCATTAACAAATATTAAATCCAATAATTTAAAATTATCATTCAATATGCCATTTAGTTGAAATAAACATAAATCATGTAAAATGTCAAAAAGCTCCTGACACTTTTTTTCCGATTTTGACGGAACAAAATATTTCTCAACAGGTAAGAACTTCCAGGATAGTTTAGGTAAATTGAAATCACCAAGCACGATAACAGAGTCCTCTGGGTTGGCAGTAAGAAGAACAAATTTAATTGCTTCACCATGTTGGTCATATAAAGACTGCGGAGATGATGGAGGAATGTACGAGCAAGTAATAAATATTTTTTTACGTTTAATTTTAATTAAAACTGCAATAAATTCAATGTTTCGAACTTAGGGTCAATTAATAAAACTTCTGAAGGCAAAACATTTGAGACCGCAATTAGGACTCCACCGCCAGTTTCAATAGTGCCACGATCACGTCTAAAGATGTTGAATTTATTAGAAAGTATTTCAACTGTAAGATAAGATCGGAAAATCAAGAACTTTTTTACGAAATATCCCACAGCAAATCCCAGAAAAAGCTAAAACTTAACTTTTAATATATGCCAGTCTTCCCACTATTAAAAGAAGAGCCCGAGAATATGGTCTTAGAAGTTATATATGTACAAAAAAACCATTTGTGTTGGAAAAAAAACCGAAAAGCTCGGCTTGACTTTGCACGCACCCATTTGAGTTGGACTCAACGGCAATGGAAAAATGTATTGTGGTCAGATGAGTCTAAATTCAACCTCCGGGGATCAGATGGAAGAGCCAATGTTCGAAGACCACGAAGCGAGAAGTTTAATCCCAGATACACAACCGTCACAGTGAAGCACGGAGGTGGAAACATTATGGTGGGGGGGTGTTTTTCAGGAAATGGGATTGGCCCAATTCACCGCATTACTAGCACAATGACGGCCACAATCTATAGAGATCCTTTGAGTTCAGTTATGCTTCCGTATGCTGAATGGGAAATGCCACTCTCATGGACCTTCCAGCACGACCCAAACGACCCAAAACACACGGCGGGGGTTTGTAAAAGTTTGGCTGCAGGAAAATGAAATTAATACCATGTCGTGACCGGCTCAATCTCCCGATCTCAACCCGATTTAGAACATGTGGATGATTGTAAAACGGAATATCGGCAATAAAGTAATCCGAAATGTTGATGAACTTTTCGTCGCGTTGGAGAAGCAGTGGAATGAAATTTCTGACGATTATATTAAAAAGCTCATTGCCTCAATGCCTAAGAGGTGTTCAGAAGTTTTAAAAAAAGAATGGCTACGCTACAAACTACTGAGCGTTAAAACCATTGTTTGTATTTCCTGCACACAGAGAAATTAAGTGCCAACCGAATTGAAAAGTGTATTTTAATGGTAACAACTTATAAATTAAGTTAGTACAACGATATGAACATTAGATTTCTGAATATTTTGAATGTTGCAACTAAAATTTAGCTGGATTAACCGAATTTTGTTGTGAAAACTAATGTTCAGTTTTACCAACCAACTGAAATTCGTAATAACCGAATTTGAGTCGCCAGTAACCGAATTTCAGTTGGCAAATAGCAAAATATTTTTCTGTGTGTGTTAATTTCTTTAAGAGTTGCAAATGTTTTGAACACTGAACTATCGATTATTTTGTTTAAAATTACTTTTTTTTTATTTTTGAGAAGTTGTGAATAATTTTTTTGTATTTGTAACATAATATGATATAACTGGATTTAATAAAAAAAATCAAAAAATTTTACCACAAATCTTTTTGATCAAAAAAATTATAATCACCTAAACCATGATTTCAGTTGCAAATGTTTTGAGCACCACTGTATATAAAAATCAAAGACTTTTTTAACACAACCCGCTCTTAAATTTCCGAATAGTATGCACGTTTTTAATGTTTTGGAAGAAAATATTTATTTGGGGACAAAAGAATAATAGTTCTATTTGTGGGAAAAATCGCAAAAATTTATTTTTTTTAATTATTACTTAAAGCGAAGGCAGTTTTTGAGTGGAACAAGATATTGCAGTATTTTTTTTATATTTAATCAATAATTTATTTAGTTAAATAACTGATATTTTTCGATGTCGTCGCGATATTCGCTAAAAACTGGAACTGAGTCGGACCAAATTTGAAATATCATATTATTAAATGTTAATATCTCGGAAATTATAGGGGATAACTCACACAAGTTAGCATGGTTTTTATTAGTCTCTACTAGCAAAGACGGCGAGAACTTAAATATCACTTTAATATCATATTGCCGCCCCGTGTGCTGCGAGACTCAAACGTAAGTTATGTCTGCTCCAAATTTCATTGCAATCGGACCAATAAGTAAAAAACAACCGAATTATTTCCAAAAATTTTGTGATTCATCCTACTGTGTGAGGGTCTGGAGGGGACAAATCCCAAAGGAAAAAATTTTCCTCTTGATTAAATGATATGGGTCGGTCATAGATAATAACCCTATCCCTAAAATGGGAAATATTCATTTAGTTAACAGTAATGATTATCCATCTCTATAGCACAAAAGCCTGACGTTTCCCGAAAAATCTGACTTCAGATTCGGATTCAGCGACTTCGAAAACATTCAAAACCGTCATGAAACCGCACGGTATTTTAATTTTTTGAAAATTTTTATACAGTGTTAATCATCATGTTTATTAAAATGTTATGAAAAGTTTCTTAAAATAAATGTTTCATAAGCCATAATTTAAAAAAAAATATTTCATATGCAAAAGTGTTAGGTTCGTATTGAAATTTTTATTTGAAACATAATTGGCATAAGCAACTTAAGTCAGGTACTGTTATGAAACGAAAATTTTTAAATACAATTATTAAAATTTCAACAATTTTAATGTTCCTTTTCTACGCTCACGAAAAAAAGTTTCATCATATTGATAAAACTGTATCATTAATTTATTGTCGTCAATTACACTACCCGACAGCCAAAAAAAACGTCGCTTTGAAACAGGTCTTAATACGCTATGTACGCTATTTTCAAATCTGACAAAAATATTTTTCTCATTTGCCGTTTTTGAAATATCGCCGTTATTGTTGTTACATCCTTTACCCAATTTGTTTGTATAATTTGCTGAAGTTTTCAAACTTTTATCGCAAAATCATGAATTTTTTTAATTAATGTGAATATAATCAAAAATAATATTTAATTTGAATATAATGATGTCGGTGTTTGTATCGTTCTGGTATTGCAAGAAAGTTGGAAATTGTCCTTTTTAAGTTTTATACTTATAAATTTTTTGCATGCTAAAAAAAATTTTTAAATTTTATCACCGTGCCTAAATTAAACATTCTAATAAACAAAATTTTCTATTAAAATTGTATATCCATTGAAAATGTCCTGAAATATTAAGACAAGAACGTCAAATTTGAACTAATATCAAAGTAACAAAAAACATTAGTTCATATAAAAATATATTATAAATATTTCAACTGAAGAATTTACAACTTTTTGCAAAAACTTTTTTTTTATTACAAATTTTCTCATAGCTTTAGGTACGCTGATACTAAATCTGACAAACATTTTTTTCTAATTTGCAGTTTTTGAAATATCGCGGTTTTTATATTTACATTCTATTTTATTTTTTTCTTTTCTAAATATTTCACGATATTTTCAATGGATTTGGAATTTTAATACAAAAATAAGTTCAGTGGAATGTTTAGTTCACGCATAGTGTTACAATTTTAAATTGTGTTGGCATACATAAAAGTTATAAGGATGAAACTAGACATGCAAAATTTTCAACCTCCTTGCAATACCTAGGAAAAATATAACCTATGATTATTTGGCAAATGGACAGTTTTAAAACGCTTGTATATAAAAAACTAATTATTTTTTTTAAAAGCATTTTTATTTATAACACAGTATAGACTACAAATTATTAATTCACTTTTAAACAATTAATACTTCCGTTGTTCAAAGCAAAAGCAAAGTATTTTTCATCATCCAAAATTATTTGAACAAATTTTTTCAATAAGTTTTTTCTCAGTTGTCTGCATTTTGTTGGTATTTAAGCCAATTGTTTTTTACTCTATTTGGGTACTGTCTTCCTCTGATAGTGTTTCAAGTTCATTTGGAGTAAGTTTTTTCGAGTTTTTTCCTCGGAAACGTGAAATTTTTTGGCCAACTTACGATTAAAAGAACTAATCTGATAAACCGCTGATTTTTTCAATTTCACAAGCTCAGCTATGGTAGATTTTTTTTGACGTCTTTTCTTTTTTATCCTGGCTGATGCCACTCCATTTTCAAACCCTTTGAATATAGAATATATTGTGCAATGTGGTACTTGTTTCTTAAGGAAATAATGGAACACTTCGTTTTTAGGAAACCGTCCAAGTATGTCATAGAAATTTTTTTAAACTGATTTTGTCAACCACTTTTATTTTGATTTTATTTGCTTTTGAATATTTACAATAAAGCTTATAATATAAGATTGTTTTGACATGCATTTTGAAAAATAAAACATGTCTACTTAGCAGAAATTTATATCTAAATTTTGCCATTTACTTAGTTGGCATAGGTTACTAAAAATTTGGGTAAATTGTGTAAATATAAAAACAGCGATAATTAAAATCTGTAATTTCACCTTAAAATACACTTTTCAATCTATGGACTTAAAAAAAGCTCTAAATTCGAACTTATTTAGTTTCCTTCTGCAATAACTCAAAAACTATAATCGATCCAGTAAAGCTTATACCATTTTCGAACTCCCCATACTCAAGATAAGCCCGATCCAATATAAAATCCGAGGCACCAAAGTCCGTGTATAGCAGTGTTATATGTTCACCTGAAATTAACTAGTAGGCAGAAATTTTTCTTTTCAAACTGAAACATATTTTTAGGGTCAGGATATTTAAAAAAAGGTATTGTTGAGCATGTACTAAAACCCATACTAAAACCCAGTATGCTCGAAATGTATGTTAATTTTTTTTTAGTACAGCAAACCTTGCAATATCCATGGTTCCTCTTAATTTATAAAACCTTAAGAAATAAAATGCATCTAAATTCAGTTTCAACAGGTGTCGATCATTTTTGAAGTAGCTCATATATCATATTTTATTTTGATATGATTTTCAGATGAATTTAATGTGTATTTCCGTTTCCCAAAAAAAAGACGTCTAAACGTTAAGGTATGGAAATCATTCACTTAACTTTTAATTACATTTACCGTTTAGATTACACTTTGTTTATGTGCATTCATCATTACTACACAAATCGTATCATCATGACATTCATTTACCGGTATTTCCTTTTTATCACTGGTTGCCAAAAAAAAAATGGATATGTTGATGAAATCATACAAAATATTCAAAACTTTCTAATATAACCATGAATAAAGGACTATGACAACGTGGATGATGATGATTATGACTGACTGACTGACTGAATGAATGAATGACTAGTATTTGATAGACATAGTTGATGACGATGATACAGATGGGCAAAGGATGTCTGTGGAAAATATGTTTGAATACCTTTAGACATAAATATGTGTTTGGTGTATTTATTTGGTGTATTAGTAATAAGTAGTCTTTTGAAATTATTTTTCCAAATTTATATTCAAACATAAATTTTCATAAATTTCTATTAATAAAATTGTCTGTAAGAAGTTGATAATATACTCTATACTAATTACTTTTAAAAGTTGTTTCATGACAAGCTGCCTTATGTTGAAATTTCTTAAGGAATTTTAAATCAAATGCGGTACCAATTTACTATTGCAGTATTAATTTTCATAATACGCTCTTAGAAAATTGTAAACAATTAAAGTTATTGATTGATATTGACTGCACAATTATCCACATTTTTTGTTATTTGAAACTATTTTTTTTCTCTTTTCCGGAAATTACATAGACTAGTCTATAACAATTTGAAGTAATTCCATGTATGTAATTGTCAAATCTACAAACAATTTTAAATTACAAATAAACAGAGAAAAAATCATCACACAAAGCCTATTACTGAGCTACACAAGTAAAAAAGTTTTTATACATTCAGATACAACTTAATGAAATTAAATGTTTCTATATAAGTATATATATAGTCATATAAACATTTTGTTATAGTATAAACATTCGTATCTAATTGTATATAGCTTGGTGTTGTTGCAAAAATTTGTATATGTGCGTGTATATAGCAACATCCCAGCAAAAAATTACACATTCCAAAAAGAAGGTGATGCGTACACTTGCTTACATATCTCATTGCCAAATTTAGTAATTGCAATACCAAACACATTCCAACGATAGAGTCAAAAAGCAAGTAGTATTGTAATCAATTTTTTAAATTTAAACCAGAAAGCATGAATTCAATAACAAAGTAATTATTTACTTAATAGAAAAAACCAATGTTATTAACTTATATGTATAACTTTTTGTACTCAAGAAGTAATCATATACTTTTTCTTAATAAAAGGACTTTATTGGAAGTAGTTCCTAATTTTGAAAAAAGAAGTTATGCAATTTTAAAGAATTTATCTCTTATATTTTTTCAAACAAATTTTTATTTGCAGGAAAATAATACTAAAAACTGAAATTGCATATTGCCAAAATTTTGTTAAACTGTGGTTAGGTATAAATTAGGGAAGCGCACGTGAGCAGAAAATTGTGAGTGAAAGTTGAAATTACTGACGTTATCGTGAGTGAGTGTAAAAAATATGTTCGAGGGTGATCAGTGCGTCAGTCATATTTTTGTTTTAAAATTTCAATTTTTAATTGTTCTATTTTGGGAAAAATTTATATTTTCTTGGTTTATAGCTCCAAAATTATGACAAACCCATATTATCATAACAATTCGATGTTTCACTTTTAAGGCTTTTATTTTTTCCGGATGAGGTTTTATCGTTATATTTGTGTGACTCAGGAGACTCAAGTGTGAGTAAAAGTTGAATTTATTCAAGTGACGTTCACTTGAGTGACGCTCACTTGAGTAAATTCAACTTTTAGTGGAAAAATATCCTGAGTGAGTGTGCATAATAACGATTTTTCCTCGTAAGTACGCATAATTGTGAGTCAAAATTCAGTCACGTGCTCTTCTCTGACGCGGTTAATTAATCGCACTTTTGTAAAATATGTAAGTACTTCGTAGTTTTACCATGGAACCATTTCTTTATTATAAAATGTATGTAGTTCTTAAAAATATATAGTAAATAGTTCTTCGACAAAAAAAAAAAAATAATCAATTCTAAAGAATCAATTATTTTAGTCTCACGCCCTGTTAAAAGAATCGAGTAGGTAATCTAGTAAGGAATGCGTTCTGTCAAAATGCTTGATTACAAACCCTATTACCTTTTGGAAATATGTTGCTGGGATATTATTTTATATGTTACTGTATATAATTATACACTAAAAAAAAGTTAGTACAGTCAGCAAAAAATTTTGCTGATATAGCAATATTTTAGTCAGGAGGGTACTTGCAAAAAAAAATGCTAATGTCAGCAAAGTCTTTTGCTGAAACTTTAGTAGATCCAGCAAAACTTTTGCTAACACTTAGTTGATTCAAAATTAAACCAATCCGTTGCTAAAAGTTAATAAAATTATTGCTGAATATTAGTAGACTGAAAAAAAAATATCCAAAATTTTGTGAAAAAATTATACTTTAGTTAATTTATTTGCTGAAAATGTTAAAATCTTTTTGTTATTCTTTTAAAAATAATTAACAATACTTTACAAAATACAAAAATGTTCATAATATCACATTGACGACTGGAATTCATTTAATCACTAAATAAAAACTACTATATGAGCTCGAAGTTAAAGATTGTCAACATTGAACGAAAAGTTAGTTTAAATGAATGTTTGATGTTATGCATGGGATTGTCACTTCTTTCAAAACGTATTCTGATGATGGGAACGTAGAAAATTCCCGAAATAGATCTATCAACACATTCCTAAAAGTGGTCAATTAATTAATTTTATAACAAAAACACATATAGATAATTTGTTAGGACAATATCCTAATAAAGAAATATAGAGTATGGCCTCGAGCTTGAATAATTTTCATTTGCATTGCACAATTAAAGGTCGAAAAAACATAATTTTTATTATTAATAAAAATTATATTAAACTTAATTTTTTAGTTTAAGCAGAAAAATTTACAAAAAGCATATCTACTATCGGCTAAAACTTAGTGAAATCAGTTAAATTTATATCCAATTAGATATAATTGAACGAATAAAATATCTACCTTCATATGATTAAATACATTTTTCAAATCAATATTTATGTGTTTATATGGGTGGCAATGACAAAACAACTTTAGATTTTTGATCAAAGCCGAACAGGATCCTCTCAGCAAACATATAGCTGACTTTATTGACTTTTTTTTTAGTGTATTTTCTTAGTTAACGAGTCCATCTTTTATATCAATTCATAAAGCCTTGATGAATACGAAGCATCTAAAGTCGGTTCCAACAGGTGTCGAACATTTTTGAAGTAGCTCATGTGCCGTCATCACAATATATAGATGGAAGGTATATAAACTGCTAATGCGACTTTGGAGTATACCAAAGCCGACTACACCCAGGGAACTTCTGTTTTAAAAATATGTAGTTGTTTGGATTGTAATACAGTTTCTATATTTTTAATGTCAATGTCAGGCATTTGTAGAACAAATATAATTTTTTTAAAAACTTGTAGTTCATTTCAAAAAACAAACCATATGAATGACTGTATTATGAGTTTACATTCATTTTTTACAGTCGTTTTTTTTTTGTTATTAAAAAAAATGACAGAAACGTTTGTTTATTTTTCACTAACATTAATTTTTACTACAATTTTTTTGAACATTAAAAACAAATGACAAATGTTAGATGAATTTAATGAAATGTTAGTCGTCCTTTCTTCAAGTAAAATTTCATTTGTTTTTGACTGCATTTGCTGTCGTCTTTTTCTACATAATATCCTTAGTGTACATAAAATATAAATATTTCAAATTAGTATCAAAGTATATGTAAACTAGTGTAATCACTTCATATTATAGTAATAACATTTTCCATGACAATTACCATGATGCAGCAGCAGCAGCAGCTGTTTTGTTACGCTTTAATTTTTTTCTCATCGCGAAAACTACTTGTTTAGAGTACAACATTGATGCATGCAACATGCAAATATTGTAAATTTTACAAGTAATTTTCGTTAGAAAACAATTGTTATTATATATAATATTTTCTTTTATTATGCACAATATATGCTGCTGTAAGCCTTTTATCTCTCCCCGCATTGCACTATGAATGTAGTATAAAATACCGACTCACAGTGTCAGTGATGCCAATTTAGCGCTTATGTACTACCCAAAACTTGCATTATTTTCTGTTAGCGCTTTTTATAAAAATAAGGCTCAAGGTTGGCACTTTTCGGTATTTTCTCTAGCTCTTTTAGCGCCTTTTTAATAACATAACCTGAAACTTTAATTTTAGAAATAAATAAATATTAATAAATTTTGTAATAATATATTAATTTTTTGTTATTTATTATTAAAAAGTTAATAATTTGTTGTTTGTTTTAGGGGGGACATTACATTCGCGGCAGAGAAAACAGACCTTTTTTTAAAAATTCTTCACTCAGTCAAAAACAAACATTTTTCCAAAATTTTTTATTATTGTAGAGAATTGAACAAATTACAAGAAAAAAATTTCAAAAAAATATATTTTTCACTCCAACATGGTTTTATAGAGCTCCAAACTGGCGGCAGAGAAAAAAAACGGGGCCTCGTGGTTGCAGCGCTGGGAGTCGCAAAAATTTTCCGATCTGGAAAAAAAATTACTTTTTTAACAGAATTGGTTATCGTATGACACGAGCTTTTTTTTAAATTTTTTTTCAATTTTTGGTGATGTTCCAAATTTAAAAGCGTGTTTTTTCAAAAAAAAATATTGACTTTAAAAATTCATAAAAAATCGAAAAAAAAAATTTAAAAAAAACTCGTGTCAGACGATAGCGAATCAAGTTTAAAAAAATACAAAAAAAAAAATTCGTCAAAAAACTAACCCGCTAGTGCCGCACCCAGTACGAAAAACATGGTTTCGAGATAAACGCGTTCAAAGTTTGTGAACAAAGAAAAAAAGGTTACCTTCAATCTGCCATGCCTGCCTTCGTACTGTATGCCTTCGTTATCTTGTGTTGTGCTGTTTCTTACAGTTTTTTGCAATCGTTTAGCAATTCGGGCTTCTTTTGAAGCTTCATATGCTTTCACTCTGGCGCATTTCAAACGATTTGCATCATTTCCACCAAAAGTCAGGTAGCAAGTAAAACAAGTATATACCAGCTGCCGTACGTAGGTAGCGCGAAAATTAAAAAATGCGCTCTCACTAATCCGGCTGTAACTTTTGAACCCGTAGGAATTTTTCCATGAAATTTTTTTCTTAGAATCTTAAGAATATTTGCTAAAATACAAAATTATAAAAAAAAGTCGATTTCAAAAAACGGCCAATGTCAAAAAAAATAATAAATCCAGTGAGCCTTCAATAGCCTCGCGTAAGTGTAACCGAAAAATCACAGAGCCTTCAACAGCCTTTGTGTCGGAGCGATCGAGAAAAAAAGTCCTACCGGTTGCCAAAAAAAAAATCCGAAGTAAGTGTGAAGAAAGAGGCCCCCAAGTAGCCAAATGGTAAAAGGGACGATATTGTATATCAGCCGCTTCACCTACGGTAATCGATTAACTTTAAGTACAAATAAGTGAACAAAAGTTTAAAAACCATTAATAAATAAATTATAATAAGTGAAATAAAAAATTTATAATTAACTTTAAATTAAAAACTATTATAAATAAGTGAAATAAAAAATTTATAATTAACTTTAAATTAAAAACTATTATAATAAGTGAAATAAAAAATTTATAATTAACTTTAAATTAAAAACTATTAATAATAAATTATAAATAAGTGAAATAAAAAAATTTATAATTAACTTTAAATTAAAAACTATTATAAATAAGTGAAATAAAAAATTTATAATTAACTTTAAATTAAAAACTATTAATAAATAAATTATAAATAAGTGAAATAAAAAATTTTTTTTTTAATACAAATTAAAAATTATTAATAAATTATAAATAAGTGAAATAAAAAAAAAAAAATTTATTAACTTTAAATTAATCAAATGAACACATTTTAAAATATTAATACTAAATTATAAATAAGTGAAATAAAAAAAATTTAATTAACTTTATATTAAACAAATGAACACAAATTAAAATTATTAATAATAAGTGAAATGAAAAAATTTAATTAACTTTAACATAAACAAGTGAAAACAAATTAAAAATTATTATAAATAAATGAAACATAAAATCTTTTAATAAATTTTAAATTAAGAAAAAAGACATTAAAATAATATAAAAATTAAATATTAAAAAAGGAACACAATCAAAAACTAGAAATAGAACAAGTGAATACTAAATGAAAATTATTCATAAATAAGTGAAACATAAAATCTTTTCGATAAATTTTAAATTAAGAAAAAGGACATTCAAATAATAAGAAAAAATTAAAGGAACACAATCAAAAACTAGAAATAAAAAAAGGAAAAAAACAAAGTGACAATAAGTGAAATAAATAATCCTTAAAAAAATCTGATACTAATTCCGAAGATAATCATCATAATCATACCACCACTCATCAAGAGGCGATTGTAATAAAGCATCTTCATCATCAGCAGCAGCATGATCCTGTTTATGTTATTGTAAGCAAAACGAATTATTTTATTATTGTAATAGTTTAAGATAAAGAATTGATAATTTAATTGAAATTAAAATAATAATATATTGAAATAGACTAAATATTAAGTAATAAATTCCTTATATCAAATGGCAAATCCCAACAATCTTATTAGACCCCCAATCCTAAATCCCGCTAATCCTGTTAATCCCGTAAATCCCATAAATTCTGCAATGATTGCGGAAGTTGTACAAAATGTTCTCGAAACACGGTTTCAGAACCTAGTCCAAGCGACATCAAATCTTAATCAGGGTTTTTCAAATTTTTTGGATCAAACTATTGACCCAAACCACATTAATAATATTTCTGAAATGGATAAAGTTCCGGACGTTGTCCGTTGTTTACGAGAATTCTCTGGAAATCCAGGTGAATTTAACTCCTGGAAGAAAAGTGTAGATCGCATTCTTCAGATCTACGAGCCCATCAGAGGCACCCCTAAATATTACGGCATCCTTAGTGTGATTCGTAATAAGATAATAGGCAATGCGGATGTTGCCCTTGAATCCTATAACACACCATTAAATTGGAAAGCTATCTCAAAATGCCTTACTCTGCATTACGCAGATAAAAGGGATATTCGTACATTGGAGTATCAGATGATATCCTTAGTACAAGGGAACCAAACGGTTCAAGAATTTTATCAGCAAGTCTATACACACTTGTCATTAATATTGAACAAAATCGGTTGTATGGAGTTGTCAAATGAGCCATTACAACTTTTAACCCAAACATATCGAGACAAAGCACTCGACACTTTTGTACGAGGCCTTAAGGGCGATTTACCACGCCTTTTGGGTATAAGAGAACCAGTGGATTTACCACAGGCTCTACATTTGTGTCTCAAATTAGAGAATCAAAACTTTCGCACTAGTTATGCGCACAATGCCCAAAATATTTCTGGGAGAGTTTCTAATAATCCACCACATTTGCCGAAAAGGAATCCTCAACAGAGGAACCAGCAAAGTTTCTACCCACAATTGGCTTATATGCCACAACCCCAAGTAAGCGCCTACCGACATAACAATTTTCCTGTACGACCAGCGCAGAACTATTACAATGGATACAATCCACAACAAGCGCATTTCGCGCCACCACGTCCTTTTGCGCCAAAGCCACAGGCTAGGCCCGAACAAATGGAAGTAGATTCGAGCATGCGCTCTAATAGAGTAAATTACATGAATAGGCCAAAACCTGGCGACCTTCTTGGTAAGAGGCCGGTTGCTCCATCTTTCCAAGCTCAAAGGAACAAGATGCAGAGAACCTATCATATTGATACAAATAATGCGGCAGGGGAATCTTGTGATGATGATTACACATCAAAAAATTCTGAGATCCAAGAAGCTCAGGAATATTTTCAATCCCTTCCTGAGGAAGTCATTTCACAGGAAGAACAACCGATGGATTTTAGCGACTTGCATTTTTTAGGTTAACGGACTCTTCGTTACCATATATAAAATTTAAAACGAAGAGTGGATTAATTTTAAATATTCTAATAGATACAGGTTCACCAAAAAATTATATTCAACCATCTTTGCCCAAAGAAATTTTTCCAAATAAAGATCCTTTCATTGCTCGATCAGTGGCAGGAGACGTAAAGATAAAAGAACATACTTTTATCAATCTTTTTGGCAACCATGATACAAGATTTAAATTTTATATTCTTCCCACGTTGAAATCCTTTCATGGAATTTTGGGAAATGACACTCTTAAACAATTGGGAGCAGTCATTTATACTAGGGAAAATTACATGACAATTGAAAACGGAATGAAGATTAAAATTTTCCAAAAGAAATCTCATTCGGTAAATGCCATAAACATAAGGGATGAACATATGACAGAGCAACAGAAAAAAAGTGTTGATAGTTTGGTCACAAAAATGCCTAAGCTTTTTGCTGAACCGAACAGAAAATTAACCTATACTACCAAGGTAGTTGGTGAGATTCGCACCAGTAATGATGCACCCGTTTATACACGATATTACCCATATCCCATGGCATTAAAAGCAGAAGTGGAAAAGCAAATCCAGGAAATGCTTCGTGATGGTATCATTAGACCATCTAGGTCACCATACAACTCACCTGTATGGATTGTGCCAAAAAAAACCTGATTCTGCAGGTAATAAACAATATAGAGTAGTAACCGACTATAGAAAGCTGAATGCGGTAACTATAGCGGACAGATATCCGATTCCGGATATAACCGAAGTTCTCTCGCAATTAGGGAGAAATAATTTTTTTTCTGTACTCGATTTGAAAAGCGGTTTTCATCAGATTCCTTTGAAAGAATCCGATATAGAGAAAACAGCGTTTTCCATTAACAATGGAAAATATGAATATACGAGATTACCTTTCGGGTTGAAAAACGCCCCTTCCATTTTTCAACGAGCTCTTGATGATATATTACGTGAATGTATCGGAGTTTGTTGTTTCGTTTATATTGACGATATAATCATTTTTAGCCAAACTGAGGACGATCATATCCACCATTTGGAAAAAGTTTTCGGAATTCTCGAAAACGCTAACATGAAGGTCCAATTGGACAAATGTCATTTTTTTAAAGAATCTGTAGAATTTCTTGGCTTTATAATTTCTTCTGAAGGAATAACCACGAATCCAGAAAAAACTGATGCTATATCCAAATTTCCACCACCCAAGACACTAAAAGAATTAAGATCATTTTTAGGTCTGTCGGGGTACTACCGTCGTTTTGTTCGAGATTACGCTAAACTCGCAAAACCCCTGACATCCCTTTTAAGGGGGAAGGAAGGACGTATGTCCAAAAATCAGTCTGCGAAAATTAAAATTAACTTAGATTCAAATGCTATTTCAGCATTCAATAAATAAAATCAACTCTTGTTTCCGGGGATGTAATGTTAGCATACCCAAATTTCGGAAAAGATTTCGCATTAACGACCGATGCATCAAATTTTGCCATTGGTGCAGTGCTTTCGCAGGACGACAAACCTATTATTTTCATATCTAGGACTCTGAGTAAGACAGAGGAAAATTATGCCGCTAACGAAAAGGAAATGTTGGCAATTATTTGGTCTCTGAACTCCTTAAGAAACTATTTGTACGGTACTGCTAAAGTAAACATTTATACCGACCATCAACCACTTACGTACGCGTTAAGTAACAAAAACAACAACAGTAAAATGAAGCGCTGGAAGGCAATTCTAGAGGAATATAATTACGAATTGCACTATAAACCGGGAAAAGCAAACGTTGTTGCTGATGCCCTATCAAGAATTCCTCAGGCGGAAATAAACACTCTAACATCTAGCGAACACAGCGATGAAAGTTCCGCTCATAATTTAATATACTCTGTAGAAGTCCCTATTAACGTTTTCAAAAATCAAATTTTTCTAAATCAGGATCAAACGCAGTCATACCAGTTTAAAATAGTGTTTCCAACATATCATAGACATATAATTACGGAACAAAGCTACGATTCAGATAATCTAGTACGAATCTTGAAACGATATTTAAATCCCTCTGTTATTAACTGTATTAAAACTAATGAGCGTATTATGGGTAAAATTCAGGAGATCTACCCTTCCCATTTTAACAATTATAAGATAAGGTTTACTCAACTACAAGTTGAGGATGTTATAAGTGAACAAGAGCAGGAAAATATAGAAATGCTCGAGAAAACAAAACCCAAATTATCGGAAAATATTATTTTCCATCCATGAATAATAAAATTTTGAGATTAATAAAAAATTGTGTAGTCTGCAAGGAGAATAAATACGATCGCCATCCCAATAAGCCGGAGATTCAGGCAACCCCCATTCCGCAATTTCCTGGACAAATTGTCCACCTCGATATCTTTATTACAGACAACCATCTTGTCTTGACAGCCGTAGATAAATTTTCTAAATATGCGGTTGCGAAAATAATTAAATCTAGAGCTGCCGAGGATATTAGACAGCCTCTAAGGGATATACTTTCTTTTCTTATCCCCGAAACAGTAGTATTTGATAATGAAAAATCTTTTAATTCAGTTTCCATTAATCATATGGTGGAAAATGAATTCGGAATTACAATCTATCGTACACCTCCATACACCAGCTGTTCAAACGGACAGGTGGAACGTTTCCACTCTACACTGCAGGAAATTATGCGCTGTCTCAAGACTGAGCGAGTTCATGGTTCTTTCCAGGAGCTACTGGAGAGATCAGTCAGGGAATATAATTTGTCGATTCATTCGACAACTGGCAAGAAACCTGTCGAGGTAGTATTTGGCAGAAGAGTCAGTACTGATCCGGAACAACTAGAAGAATTTCGTAGGGAAACAATGCGTAAAATACAGGAAAAACAAATATCCGATCTCAGCTTCCATAATAGAGGAAGAGCACCTCTGAAAACGTATTCAGCCGGAGACATTATTTACGTCCGGATTAATAAGAGACTTGGTAATAAACTTACCCCAAGGTACAAGAAAGAGGTTGTTGCTAGAGATGGAAATACTACGGTTATAACGGGAACCGGAAGAACCGTTCATAAGAGTCTTATTAAAAAATAAACTTTTATTTCTTAATTTTTTTCCAGATCAATTATTACAATATGTCGAACGGAATTTCAAATATTGGATTATACGTCGGCCCATCTGATTACAATCAGTAATGGTCAGAGTAAAATCCAGGATGGAATTTTTAGGATAATACACCGAATCGACTTAGCACAATTTGACAAATTCCTACAAAAGACACATACGTATGTCGAAGAAAACATCCCAAAATCCAACCTTTTTTATCCCATCCTTAAACAAGAAATCATCCAAACTTTGGAATTAGCCCAAAGTATAACTCCTCTAAAATTAAATGATTATAATGAAAATAATGTTAAAAACCATTATAATAGTAGTATAAGAAAAAGAAGATCCTTTAATATGATAGGTACTGCATGGAAATACATCGCTGGCACTCCAGACCACGATGATTTCGAAATGCTAGAATTTAATTTAAGTGAATTAAATAAAAATAATAATAAACAAATTGTAATAAATCAATCTATAAACGATAGAATAAATAACTTAACAAATTTAGTTAATGAAATGTCTAATGCCATACGCAAAGACGATTGTCTAATTGATGAAATATTAATAAATTTACAAAACAGAATAAGACTCGTAAAAGAGCAAATAATAAATATAAAATATGCCATTCAATGGGCTAAAAACGGAGTAATCAACTCCATACTTTTGAATAAATTGGAAATTAAATTAGCTTTAGAAAAATTGGAACAGGAGAAAATGCCTTTTGCATCTCCAGAAAAGGCGGTGGAATACGCCAAGGTTGATATCATGTATAAGAATTCAATAATACTTTATATTATTAAAATACCATTAACAAATGAAAAAATTTACGAAAATATTGTAATACGCGATCTTAAGAAAAATAAGAAAATTATAAATTTACCATTTAATGAAGTTATAAAAAATGATAATGAAATATTTGCAATGAAAAGTAATTGTTTAAAATATGATTCTATAAAAATTTGTAATAATAATCAATTAATAAATTTAAGTAATAATACTTGCATACCAAATATAATCAAAAGCCTACCATCATCCTGCAACTATAGCAACAATCAACATATCCCTCAGATAGAAGAAATACTCCCAGGAGTCATCTTGTTCAATGAATTCAACGATACGGTAATAATCGACAATGCTAAACATAACTTATCAGGCACTTTTCTAATAAAATTTTACAACACCACAATTATGGCACAAAACAAAATATACCGAAATCTTGAAGCTCCGCATATAAAGAGCATACAGGCGGCGCTACAACCGACACCTTTAGAAGGAAAATTTGAAAATCTTTTAACCATCGAAAGCCTAAGCGAACTTCATCTCAACAATACACATGAAATCCAAACGGTAAAATTTGGAACATTGGTAAATGGAGTGTCAACTGGATTCTTCATGATTCTTCTTAGCATCATTTGCTGCTTAATCTTTCATCAATTCAGAACGTTGAGAAAAACAAAAGTTGCCGAAATAAATATGTCAGAATTATACCCACATTCTTCCCCATCAGTAATATTAACCAACATTCAACCCAAGGGTTACGCAAATTCATCAAATGTGAGATTGAATGATATACCATATTTCTAGAGAAAACAATTGTGGGCAATTGTTCTTAAGAAGGGAGGAGTTAACGCTACATACGTTAAAAACCTAAATAACTAAATAACTAAATAAAAACAACACAACAAACAATTATGCTGACGATATGTCTACAGCATAAACTCGTGGCATGTTTGAACATCCGTTCTCACAAGTAATACGATTACCCAGCAATATTAAATACCGGGAATTGCATCAGGCGATGGTATGTAGATATTAAGCTAGGGTATATTAATATTATATTTAATGTTATAAGTTCAGTTAGTAATTAAGTTTTAAACAATAAAGAAGGGGTTCGCTCCTAAAAAAATATTTTTTTTAAATAAAAAAACTCTTTGAGTTTTAATTTATTTAAATGCGTGAATGTGTGTTTGTAAGTGAGTTGTAAAGCGATTTTTCAAACATTTTTGTTGTTCTTGTCGTTATTTTGCTGTTATTTGTAAGTTTTTTTTGTTTTAATGCAAAAACTCATTAACATATTTTTATGCACTGTTGCGCTCTGTTGGCTGAACTACATTAGTTTTAGTTTTTTTTTTTTTTGTATTCGTCTTCTTGCAACCACCAAGAGATAGATGCTGGTATTAAACATAACATCTTGTAGTTTTAGAAATTGTTGTTTTTTTTTAGTTTGTCTTTTGCGTTAAACCATCACTCGCTAAATGAATGACTTTTCAAACGTCAAATTGTTAAAGAGTTCACATTGTACATTATGCTCTCATATGTATAAATTTTAGGAATGAAAAAAATAAAAGTAGAAGAATATATTTTTTGTGTAATGCAACTAACATAAAATGAACATGGAGCAAAATATGTATGAACTGTAGAGTGTCCCTTAAAAAAGAAATTGAGGAATTTGTATGCGAACAACTTTTCAGTTCAGCTTAATATAGTCTCGAATTCTTAGATTTAAAATGAAATCTTTCTTTTTTATTTTCCGTAGTAACATGTGAATTAAATACAATATCTGCTTTATCGATTCATTGTATCACTGCACTGTGGGATATAATATTGGGTTTGAGCCAAAATTGCTATTTATGTAAAGGGGAATTGCTATTCATTATGGGAAAATCTACGAAACCGTACGATTACAGATTAGCACAGTGGAATAAATCCCAAAATTTTTAGAAATAATTCTGCCATTTCTTACTTAGTGGTCCGAATGCAATGATATTTGGAACAGGCATAAGTGAGTCAGTAATATCGAGCTTAAGCTTTGATCTTCAATTTCCCAGACCACCTGCGGGATTCAATATGACCCCCCAAGGTAGAGCGCTTTTTGCATCGCAAATTTTTAGTGATCGCCATTTTTTTATGTTTCTAATTCGATTTTTTAAATTTAACATATTTGTAATCTGATATCTGAATAACCAACATGCTTACTTGTGTGCGTTCTCTTCTATAGTTCCTGAAGTGTTCCCTTTCAAAAATTTAGTCTGACTCTAATCCAGATTTTTGCCAATAACGGGACGAAGTCGAGGCAAATATTACAAATATTGATTTGTGATACTTTCCGCCCACCAGCTTCTAAAGTTGCTACATTTTAAGGCAAATGTCAACTTTTCCAAAATTTAGACTGTTAGACTCTACCTAAATTTGGACGCCTCCAATTATGTTAAGGACGTGGATACAGATACTCCGGCATATACCAAATTTATTGGGCAAGTCGCTTTCTATCTCCGCTTAAAATGTACATATGTCAGTAAAAAATTAAATTTTTTAAATTTTTTTTTTATATTTTTGGGAATTGCGGTATTGTTTACAGTAAATCGTTATTTCGGACATTAATTCCACATTCTTGACTTTAAAGTCTAATAAATTCTATCAAAGATTATTTAATTTATTATCTTCTATAGTTCCTGAGTTATTCCCATTCCCAAATTTGGCCTGCACCTGGTCCACATTTTTGCCAATAGCGGTACGAAGTCGACACCAATTTTTGTTTAACATATTAGTTATTTAACAGAAGAAAAAAATTTTTGATTTGTGATAATTTTTTCAATTAAATTTTTAATATATATGATTAAAAATACATATTTAAAATTTAATTGAATACTGTTTTTAATTTTAAACTAATTTTTTTGTAGATTCTATTAAAAATTTAATTAAAAGTTGCAAAAAATTGCTAAAATTGGGGAAAACCCTAAATAAAAAAAATATACAAAATTAAAAAAATCACCAATATTGTAAAAAAAATAAAAAAAGAGAGGAAAAAATCGTCAAATTTAAAAAAAAAAACAAAGTTGAAAGAAATAGCTAAAAATAGCTAATAATAGGAAACAAAAATTTCAAAACTTAAAATAATCGCTAAAATTGATTTTTTTTCGCCAAAAATTAACAATCGCTGATATTTGAAAAAATCGCCAAAATTAAAAAAAAAAACGCTATAAATCTTTAAAACCGGAAAAAACTGTCAAAACTAAAAAAGCCGCTCCAATTAAAAAAAAACACTTAAATTAGAAAAATATAATCAAAAATTTAAAAGTCATTAATATTTGAAAAAATCGTTCAAATTTAAATAAAAAAATCCTAATTTTAAAAACTCGCTTAACCCACTTGGCGCAACCGTCCTTTTAAAAGAACATCTGACAAATGAGAGAAAAGCGCCGTTATGCAAGTGCATTTCTGTACATATTTTTTTTTTATTATTATTGTTTATGCTTTGTTATTTAGCTTCGCAGCTCGAAAGCGTCAGTTGGTGAAAGCAGTTCCGGGTATTTAAATTGCTTATTGAGTGTTTTGCGAATAGTGATTTTTTCTAATAGTGCGTAATGAAAAAAAAGGAAGTAAATCATTTACATCCAGTTAATTGTTATTTTTTGTTTAAAAATAATAAGAGTAACATCTTAGTTAGACAATAAATAAATGGAATGCTTGCTGAATTGTAGTGTGCAAAGTATACTGTCTTTGGACAGTTCGTTTAAAATGACAGCCAATTCCGGAAAATTTTTAGGTTTAAAAAAAAAAAGTTATTTAATAAAACATTTTAAGAACCCCATAAAGATTTAAGTTTAGAAATAAAAATTGAATTTTTTAAAAAAAAAATTCCGGTGCTATATGGGTTAAACCGAAAAATCACGTAAATAAAATTTAAAACAGCTATGTCTCAAAAACATTTTTAATTTTTGTAATTACTTTTTAAATTTCGGTGATTTTTTCAAATGTTTGTGATTTTTTTTTTAATTTTTTGTAATTCTTTTACAATTTTAGCGATTTTTTTCTATTTGAAAATTTTTTTGAAATTGTAGCGTTTTAAATTTGGCATTTTTTTCTATGTTGTCATTGTGATTACTTTTTAAATTTCGGTGATTTTTTTAAATGTTTGTGATTTTTTTTTAATTTTTTGTAATTCTTTTATAATTTTAGCGATTTTTTTCTATTTGAAATTTTTTTGAAATTTCAGCGTTTTTTTAATTTTGGCATTTTTTTCTATGTTTTCATTGTGGGTTATAAAAACTGAAAACTTTGTGTGCACCAAATTCATTTAATACATATCGTTAAACTTTTAACTCAAAGTAAGTTTAAAATAAAAAAAAAAAAAACTTTCACCCTTTCATTTTTTGTTTGTGGACATATTTATATTTGGACTTCAGATGCTTGTTTGGGGTCCTTAAATTTTAAAGAAAAATGTTGATATGTATATCCATCGAAAAATTAGTTCAAAAGTCGATTTTTTAAACTTCTCAGCCCATTTTCACCACTAAAACATTCGATTATCCAAAAGAGCATTGTTTGGTGTTGTCCTGGTTATTAGATGATGCTACGTGTCAAATTTTGAGTTTCTAGCTTTGCTAGTTTAGGAGAAAAGTCAAACGCCCCTTTTTTGGTAGATGAAGTCTGATTAAAATACTTTGTTAACAAATATCGAGACTATATTTTCCTGATGAACAGTTTATGCGTATAATGATTTTTTTTTTCTTAATGATCAATATCCCAATGAACATACCCTGCGCGAAATGAACCAGTCCAGTGGTATGGTCACGTGACTAGAACTTTGTGTGTATAAACCAGTACTAGTTTCGGTTCTGTTATATAAAAGTGACCGGTACTTTTGTCATAGGAGGTGACAATTGCTACCTGTGCAGCACTGTGTGACGAGGCGAATAACTTGACCAATGTAACTTATCACCGTACCGACTACAATTGATATGCTACGGGACAAGTTAGAAATAGGTAGTGTCAAAGTATGAATAATTTAGGATTTATGTGATATGCAACATAATCAGTGGCAAAAAATGTATCACGAGACTGGCGTAGGTGTACGTATCGTAGAACTGGATAAAAATTGTTGAAAGAAAACTGGTCACATATTAAGCGCAATGTGTTCTTTATAGAGGTAATTTGAGTGGAATAGTTTTAAAGTACCACTGCACTGGTCTAGGGGGTACATGTCATCGGGCACGCGAAAAGTAATTAGCCAGTAACCTGTCACTTATTATTCAGCGTGTGTCATATTATGTACGGCTTGCTAAATAACCCGTCCAAAACCAGTCACTGAACTTTTTCAGAACAGCGTGTCATACCACTTGTTTAAAAAACCATAAAAAAGACACAACAAAAATCGATTTCAAAATTAGTTTATTTTGTCTACACCCAACAAAAAACTATAGCAATAAATACGTTATAACAGTTTAAATTTGAAAAAGTACGTAAACTAGACAAGGAGTCCGGATGTTCAAAATAGAGATGCTTCTTTATTTGCTAACATTGGTATTATCAAACAATTTCTACTAGTTTTTATTTTCCCACACTTCCAAAAAGCACTTCATGAACATTTTAATTTTGTATGCTGCATTATAATTCTAGTTCACAATAATATCTTTATAAAAAGAAGGAGCGGCAACAATTCAGCGCAACTTTAATGTATAACTTATAAACCAGAGTAACAAAATATATACTCAGTTTCAATTGTGTTCCCAAAGAAATTCAAAAAAATTAAGCATAAAAAATTGTTACCAAAAATCTTGTAAAATATCTAAACAAGATATTTCGACACCAATATGCAGAAATTTTGAAATTTTAATTTATATTCTTGTAAAGCGTTTTAAGTTTTTGAATAAGTTGTGCAAAAAATCATATTTGGGTAGCAAACAGTGAAAGTTTTGTCACCATAACTATAGTCACGTGATTGGACATTTCACCCAAATTAACTCTTTTTGGTGAACCACAATTTTGGTTTCACCAGTTTCGGGACGTGCTCCCCAATCATATATCACACAATTACCACTTTGGATCAATCGACCTTTCATTTCCCGCCGGGTATCTAAACAAAAATATGAATATGTACAATTTGTTACATTTAATTTCAAATATGTACACTAAAGGTGTCCAAAAAAATGAAAGTGATTTCTAAAGTCAAGCCATGGGCTAGTTTGGTTGCTTTGTATGTAAAAGCATTTAATATGAAGTTTGGTGCCGATTGGATAAAGAAAACACGAGGCGGAAATTGATTGAAAATAGAAAATTCAAAAAATTGGTAATATTGAAGCAGTTTTTATTCCATATTATAAATTAATCGAGATGAAGACAAAAAAGTGTTTTCAAGAAGATATAAAAATCCAAAATCGGTTGAGAATTACCCGAGTAAAAAAAACACCCCAGACCACTAATGTGCCAAATACCACTTGACCAAACATTTCGAGCCCACATCCTAAACGTTTTCGAAATTAAATACCAAATATTTTTTTTTTACTTACTGGACCCATTAAGTGTTAAATATGAAATATTTAATTTTTAAGGGTGTCGGTATCCTGTCCTCAGGTGACGTCGAAAACCAACAATATTTTTGGGGTATTTTTCAAATCTCCAATTTCAAATTTTAAAAAATTTTGTTCAACAAAATTAAAAAAATAGTTTCGCACACTAAGGTCTCATTAAGTATAAAATTTAAAATAAAAATACCAAAAATTACACATATCCCCCCTTTAATCTAGTAAGAGCAGCTATTTAAATTCGGTGGATTTCAAGGAAAACGCTTTTTTTTGCACAAAATTCGATCATAGGGTAAAATTTATCCACTTTTAACAAGTAACAATTAATGCTATTCAGAGTTTTAGGAAATAAACTATAAGCACTATATTCTGAAAATTTGGTCAAAATCGAACCACGGCAAAGGTCAAATTTCAAGGTCAAAGGTCAATTTCTTTGAAATATTGAAGATTTCATGAAATTGATAACGAAAAATCATGTGGTATCTTCGTATTTGAATGAAAGTTGACTAAATTATTTTCCGTAGTTGGTATTTATTATTTAAAAAGAAAAAAAAACTTAATTAAACCTTTTGTGCACTTGGGGCCAAAAATGTCCCAACATTTTTTAACATTAAAAAACGCAGTTTCTTTCAAATATCTGTATAATAGAGGTAAAATTTTTGAATTATAAATAACAAAATACAGATTTACTTTATTTAATTTATTTAATTTAATTACCTAAAAATCGTTTAATGACAATCGAATTGTTTAAAGAAAGTAAACAGCAAAATTAATCATTTTTTCATTAACAATCTTAACCTATATTTGCTATTGTTACAGTCAGCTGTTGTTGTTATCTAAACGACAATAATTTTTATGTTGTTAAATTTTTAAATAAAAAAATCGAGTTGTCCACTATCGCTAAGCTGTACTTGTTGAATAACTTAATCGTTAGTGCAGACAACAAAAGTTGTCGATATAAATATTTTGCGATTTTCGGATCGTTAAAAATTACTGAATCACAATACTGGCCTCTATTTATTTTCATATGACAAATTTAATTATCAATAAATTACATCTTTTTGGCCATGGAGTATTTTAAATCAAGACCCCTCTATTTCAAGAATTTTTAATGTTATATCTAAAGATTTAAAATAATTTCCTAAAAGGCTGCCCTAATATTCACACACACATATGTTTTTGTTTAAGCTTATTTAAATTTCCGATGCTTTATATAAAACTTACATAAAAAATAACAATCTTCACTACTACTACTACCATACTTTAACCATTTGTTGTACATTTTATAATGTTACAAACTGTTGTAATTCTAACACTACTACCACGATGTTGCATGACGGGTTGTATATGACATACTACGTTACTATTCCTTGTAGCAAAAGCTTACTGATGAATGATGGATGAATTTTATACGCGTTTGTCATTTTTCTTTATGATTGCAATGTTCTGTTTAGTTTCTTTTTTTCACTTTTTTTTGTTGTTCTTGTTCTATTATGCATTTATTTGCAGCATAAGTCTGTGTATAAGTTAGTTGAATTCTTCCAAAGTTGTAGAATATTTACTAGCAAAAAAATGTTTCCAAGTTTTCTTGTTTGTAGATAAAATATATATGAAACTTTTCACAACAACTGTCCAGCTACAGGAAAAAGGACATCGTATCATTGTAAAATGTATGGAAATTGAGTATTTAACACCTTTTTTAATTTCATCAAAAATTGGTCGAAGTAGACGTGGTTAAATATTAACAATTTAGAGTTTTTGTATGTATTATCAAAATAGTATACTATGAAAATGCTTAAAATTTTACTATAAATAAAATTCTTTTAAAAAATTCTGAACTAAAATTTTTGGCATAATATGAAAATTAATTCGATAAAAAAAAACTGCCAAATATTTTTTAATTTACAAAAAAAAAAGTTCAGATGCTTTAATATCGATCCACAAAGTTTCAGCTATTAACTAGCTTCATTTTGGATAAAAATTTCGTTAAGGTGGCCATTACATTCGCGGCAGAGAAAACAGACCTTTTTTTAAAAAATCCAAAAACAAACATTTTTCCAAAATGTGTAGAGAACTAAACAAAATAAAGGGTCCGCCAAAAAATGTTTCACGCTTTGGAGACCATGATTGGCATGGCACGTGAATAGACGTGTTTTTTCGCTGCTCTTATTAAAACAGTTTTTTCTAAAGATAAAACGATGTATAACTATTCCTTTTGTTATTAATAATAAACATTAAGTGCCAAAAATAAAAAGATTAAGCAATAACTGTTACTTTGTTAAAAAAAAAAAAACTAATATAAAACTAAAAAAGAAGAAAACTTTGTGCATTGGATTCCAATTAAAAATAAAAATCGTGTTAGTGAAAGAGATAATTCTGATAATTAAAATTGACTCTCTTGAATTAATACTCATTATTTAACTCAATTATTTAACATAAAAGGAAAACTAAGATAAAGTATTAAATAAAAAAAAAATCTAACAAATAAGAGTTCAAAAAAAATAATTATTGAGAGGGAAAATCTCTTAAAATTAAAAAATTTAACTTAAATGAATGCTCAATGTACAACTGGAATAAAATTGATACATGTCATTTGATTCTATTTTTGACAAATAATTAAACGCAATTTTGCTTTAAATCTGAACATAAAAAAAAACTAAGAAAAAATAAAAAACGAACAAATTCAGAGACATCGTAACAGCCTAAAACTAAAATGGAGTGTTTTACGTGTAAAATGGATTGTGCAAAAATTAATATAAATTGTGCCTTATGTGGAAATAAATTCCATACAAACTGTGCTGCAAAGGGTATTCCGAATATGACAATTGCAATGGTCGAAGCAATTAGGAAAAGTAATGGCGTTCTTATTTATCGATGTGCACAATGCATAAACTTCCCTATTGGAAGTTTGAGGGCTTGGAAGTTAAATTACAAGAAATATCCAATATTCTGGCTAATGAAATTATGCCAAAATTGGGGGATATAAAATCGGATCTACAAAATTGTGTAAAGAGAGTGGACTGTCTAGAAAAAACAACTGACTTAAAGATAGAAAAGCTAATAATTGAAAATAATTTCTTGCACAAACAGATAAATCGGGGTGATATTTTGGTTACTGGACTTCCCTCGAAATGGTCGAATGATGAACTTTATTTAAAAATTGAAAAGATGGTAGAGGTGCTGGGATTACAGCTACAACCAAATGATATCAACTTATGCACCTGGATCCGTAACAAAAAAGTTGCTCTTGTAAAGTTTAATTCGGTTAGAAAACGAGATGAATTGAAGGCTAAATATTTTGAAAATCAAGATCTTATGCTTAAACAAATTGATGGGGAAAATGATGATGAAATGGCGAGGGTTTATTTAAATGACCGTTTAACTCCTATGGCAGAAAATCTTCAATATATGTGTAGAAAACTGAAAAGGGGTAAAATAATTGTCAAATTTCGTGTCAAGAACTTAAATATTCCAGAAGCAAAAGTTTACTTTGGTGATGGTTCAGAAAAGATCGTGAAACGAGATCAGCTTCAGAAAATGGTTATTAAATTTTTGCCAGATAAGGAAACGAATGCAGCAGTTTAATCTCGTGCAAATGTCTGGAGGCTAGTTATTTGCTTTTTTTTTTGTTTTTTTATTGAATATGCATTTGATTTTTAATTTTTCTCCTTCTTTTATATTGTTTTAAATTTATTTTTTGCCTTACCTTTCTTTTATTTTGCTTTGTAGAGCTAACAGGCATATTTTAAGTTGAGTTTTTTTCTATGTTATTAAATTGTCATAAATTGGAAAACAAAAACTTTAATGAGCGAGGTTATTTCATGATTACTGTTTATGTTACTCTTTAATACAAATTGTAAGTAATAAAACTTGGATTTAATTGTTAAAAAATACAAAAATTTTAAAAAATCGGCTAACAGAAATAATTTATTCCATAGAATTAACACTTTGAATAATGTAGAAAACCCATGGAGTGTTTTCTGACGGCATTTCTGTGGCAAACTTGAGGCTGAATTGTACTTTGCGAGGAGAAGTAGGTGGGACATCGTGGTGGGTTTCGGTGAGTAAGAGGAAGGTCAAGGATTTTTTTTGTGTTTTGTTTTTTTCTGTCGCATTGCATTTTTTTGTCAGGTGAATATGTAAAGAAATTCTGTTCAAAATATAATTTCTCAACATTTGCTACTTGACATAAACTGCAATGTGTGGGAGGCAAAGCATAGATGGAGTTTTTATTTTTCTTTTTGCTGACTGAATTTTCTGGTGCCCTAAGTGTTTTTTATACGTATGGTGGAATCCAGCCTTTATCAGCTCAACTAAACTAATGATTCTAATAGCACATTCGCATTATTTTGTTAAAACTTGAATTTGGTTTTTAACCCGGTTTTGTGATCCATTTTAATATACATTTCAACACAGAAATGCGGTTAATCTGTAGAATAATGTGTTTTTATGAGTCGTGTGAGATCTTTTTACAAATACAATTTGGACTTTTTAATTTTTTTTAAGTTTTCTACAGTTTTATGTTGGTTTGCTTAAATTTTACAAAAGGAACCATTTTTTTTTTTTTTTTTTATTATCTCAGTATCTTTAGTAAATAATATTTATTAAGACGGCAAATATTGTTGAAATGTGGTCAAAGTACAAATTTATTAAAATTTTTATGAATTCACTTTTTATTAGTCTTAAGTATAGCAACAACTATGGGAGCTTAATTAGTTTATGGATATGGGAGGTTTCTCTTTATATAAATTATGAATAGTAATCTTGGTCCCATTATCAACATAAATGAGATTCAAAACTTAAACTTAAATACTAATAATGATGCATGTTAGGAAAAGACCTAACCACGTGCTTGATAACTAAGAAGACAAGAATGGAGCAAAATTGATTATTAATAGGTTTTTTGTTAAAGTTCTGCCTATTATGGAGGCTCTAACTTTTCTAAAACTTCGGGTTCTGATGAGATCTTTAGCCAGATCGAAATACTAGTATCAACCTAGCTAATATGTTTGATTTGCTTTATTTTTGTAAATATACGGAGGTTGAAAGCTCGTTATAAATTGAAAATAACATAAAAATAATCTCGATGTATATAAAAACAAAAAACTAATATAACTGTAAAAAATATTACTTGAGCCAGAGTACAAACTAAAAATTTTTTATATAAATAGAACATTTTTGGTCTTCAAAGTTTAGTAACGTCATGATGCTTGTTAGGAAAAGACCTAACCACGTGCTTGATTACTAAGAAGACAAGAATGGAGCAAAATTGATTATTAATAGGTTTTTTGTTAAAGTTCTGCCTATTATGGAGGCTCTAACTTTTCTAAGACTTCGGGTTCTGATGAGATCTTTAGCCAGATCGAAATACTAGTATCAACCTAGCTAATATGTTTGATTTGCTTTATTTTTGTAAATATACGGAGGTTGAAAGCTCGTTATAAATTGAAAATAACATAAAAATAATCTCGATGTATATAAAAACAAAAAACTAATATAACTGTAAAAATATTACTTGAGCCAGAGTACAAACTAAAAATTTTTTATATAAATAGAACATTTTTGGTCTTCAAAGTTTAGTAACGTCATGATGCTTGTTAGGAAAAGACCTAACCACGTGCTTGATTACTAAGAAGACAAGAATGGAGCAAAATTGATTATTAATAGGTTTTTTGTTAAAGTTCTGCCTATTATGGAGGCTCTAACTTTTCTAAGACTTCGGGTTCTGATGAGATCTTTAGCCAGATCGAAATACTAGTATCAACCTAGCTAATATGTTTGATTTGCTTTATTTTTGTAAATATACGGAGGTTGAAAGCTCGTTATAAATTGAAAAAAAAAAAAAAAAAAAAAAAAAACTAATAATTTTAATTTTGCGCATATTAATGCTCAGAGTATTGCGCCAAGGAACTCTGCAAAACTAGAAGAAATTAGATCTGTTTTCGAAAACAAAATATTTGATATAATTGGAGTTTCAGAATCGTGGCTAAATGAATATATATCTGACAATGCAGTGTCCATAAATGGTTATCGTTTGTATAGAAGCGACAGGTATGTTCGTAAAGGTGGTGGTGCCTGTATATATGTAAGGAATGCTTTAAAATCTAGATATGTAGGTAGTATTATGAACGAGGGATTGTCGGAATGTATATTTATTGAAATTGATGGTTAGGTTAGGTTAGGTTGAGCTGGCCGGTCAAAGACCCCGCATAGACCATTAGGTCCCTAGCGTTACCAGATAAGGAACGATAACCCCCACGTTAGGTCAGTCGTTAGTGATGGTAGCCAGAGTTCCCCACACCCTCTTAGCAAATGTTAGAAGTCTCAAGATTCCGATTTCTGAGATTTCTCCCAGATCGCGGAATAGGTGGTCCCCTAAACATTTCGCCCTTGAGCGTGCAAGAGCAGGACAGTGGCACATTAGGTGTTCCACCGTCTCTCTGTCCCCCGGTACCCCACAGAATCTACATTCGTCACTCTGCAGCCTTCCCGCTCTCTTGGCAAGAACTGCCGTCCAGCAGTGACCAGTTAAAATCCCCACAAGAAGTCTACAGTCGCTCCTGGACAAGGACAGTAAAAGTTCGGTCGCTACGGGATCGTAGGATTTCCACATGACTTTAGATACTCTGCATGTTTCGGTATTTCTCCAAACCGCATCAGCTCTTCGCATCATCGTGGATTCTACATCCCTTTTCAGAGACCGAAGTGGCACGCGAACGTCCAATGCCATTTCAACTGGCAAATGGACTCCCCGTTTAGCCAGTTCATCCGCAACCTCATTCCCTTCAATACCCCGGTGCCCACGAACCCAATAGATGTGGACTCTCCTTCCGGACCCAAGTCTCCCTAGAGAGTTCTTGCACTCTTGGACAATCGAAGAGTAGGTCAAGTTGGCGGCGATAGCTTTGATAGCCGCCTGACTATCAATAAAGAAATTAACGTAACTGCCCTCCGTTTCAGAAACAAGAGCAAGGTCAGCAGCCATTTTGGCCGCCATAACTTCCGCCTGAAAGACGCTGCAGTAATCGGGAAGTTTATATGACTCCTCGATACCCAGCTCTCGACAGAAAACCGCTGCCCCGAAATTGATGGTGAAGGAATTGAAAAAATTTTAATCGGTGTAGTTCATCTAGCTTATGGCGTTATTTCAAATTGCGAAGAGCAACTAGCTGAATATTCAGGTCGGTATAACAAAGTTGTTTTCATGGGAGATTTCAATATAGATTTATTTGTGGAAGGTGATCGGATGAGAAGCTTGTGTGGGAGAATGGGACTAGAAATTGTGCATAACAATCGACCAACTCATTTTACTATTGGCCTTCCTGTAGCCAAGCTAATTGACTACTTTCTGGTCTCAAACTCTGATTTAATTGAAGATAGTGGACAATTTCAGTTTCCAGCCCTGAATTCGCGTCATGCGCTAATTTATCTATCAATGAAAGTGAGGACTGAATTGTTAGCAGAGAGAAGAACAATAAGAGATTATAGCAATTTTAATTTTGAAGACTGCAAAGCTGATGTGAGTAGGATCGATTTAGGGGAAATATATAACAATTCGGATGTCAATGGGCAAGTTGATTTCCTAAATGAGTTATTATTAGCATTGTATGACAAGCATGTACCGCTAAAAACAGTAGGACCTCGGAAAACCTCAAGCTGGATAAAATCTCCCATTATTATTCATGCCCAGGAACAGAGGGATAGGATGTACCGGGCATTTTTAGAAAACAAAACTAACGATAGATGGCGTGTGTACTGCAAGTATAGGAATAAGGTAAAATCAGTAATAAGAAAGCAAAGAAACATCTATTTTCAAAACGTGTTTTCAAATTGTTCTCAAAAGCACATGTGGGGAGAAATAAGGCAGTTGGGTATTGTTGGAAATGATAATAGAGAGGTGGAAAGAATTGATGTTGAGAGATGTAATGAACATTTTGTAATGCCAGCTATTAATAATGCACCGACTCTAATATTTCAGAATTTAAGTCATGATGAAGGTCTTAATGGTTTTTCTTTTAGTGCGATATATGTCATAGATGTCTGGAATGCGATGAATAGAATCAAATCGCAGGCTATTGGCCCGGATGGTGTTTCACTGAAATTTTTAAAACTAATATTTCCCCTAGTTTCTGGATGTTTAGTACACATTTACAACTATATTTTAACGTCATCAAATTATCCTAATTGCTGGAAGAATGCGAGAGTAATTCCTGTGCCTAAGGTTAAAAATCCCCAGAATTCCGCCGATTTCAGGCCTATTAGTATTTTGTCCGTGTGCTCAAAGGTTTTAGAGATTTTAATCTATGAACAAATATTGCAGAGTGTCTATTATAAACGTTGCATCTCAGATTTTCAATCAGGTTTTAGGAAAAACCGCAATACGACCACTCTCATGGCAAGTCTGGTTGATGAGATTAGAGAAAAAATGGATAGCAAAAATGTGGTTGTATTAGTCAGCTTGGATTTGAGTAGGGCTTTTGAGTCAGTATGTCACGAAATATTATTGAATAAACTATTTTCGCTATTTTCTTTTCTAAAACTGCCTGTTTGTTGATTTCTTCATTTTTATTAAGCCGAAAACAGTTTGTACAATGCGGGGAAAGGTGTTTCTTCGCTCAGAGATATCTTTAGAGGTGTCCCACAAGGGTCTATATTAGGACCAATACTTTTTAGTGCTTACGTTAACGATATCTTTGACAGCATACCTGGCATTTGTAGTCACTTATATGCGGATGATCTTCAGTTATTGTTCTCAGCAAAAAAGGAGAATATTAGTGTTTCATCAACTAGCATTCGGAATAGTTTACAACAGATTGAAAGTTGGTGTAGCGATAATTTTATAGTGCTTAACGTATCCAAATCTAAGGCTATGATATTTAATGATGATGGTATTACTGTGCCAAGAATCTTCTTAAACAATCTGGAAGTGTGCTATGTTAGTTATTTTAAGGCGCTTGGTTTTTATATTGATAACAAACTTGGATTTGATTGTCACATAAACTTTCTTTTCTCACGTTTGTCGTATGGGTTGCGTAAGCTTTACAGTATTGATTGTTATTTACCTTTGCAAACCAGAAAGTTGGTAGCTCATGCTACTCTAATGCCAATTATTTTATATGGGATAGAAATATATTCTGGTACAACTGAATCTAATATGCTCCGTTTGGAGAGATATTTTAATAGAATTATACGATATGTACATAGACTAAAAGTGCGAGACCATGTAACTGCTCATGTGATAGATTTTTTGGGATGCTCGTTTAAGGCTTTTGTAAAAATAAGACTAATGACGCTTTTTTATAAAGCGCTTAAGTGTGGGTCACCAAACTACATTGTGTCCAGGTTTTGTTTTGGAAATTCGTCAAGATGCAGGTCATTATTTTCTCCAAGGTTTCATTCGTTAGTCATGAAAAGGTCATGTATAGTTAGAGTTTGTAGTATCTGGAACTCTTTTATACCGTATTGTGAAAGGCATTTTGCTCACTCGGTGAAGGAATTTAAGGGCAAATTAATTTTTCATTTATGAATTCGTTGAATCATTATGTTGGTAGTGGATACTATAAAAGATGTGTGACAAAAGACAAAATAAATTTTAATACATTTTTAGGGAAACATTTCCATATCCATAGTTAGGGTTAAGTTAACATAAGTTCTTTACTTAGAAAATAATTTAAATACTTATAATTTAAGGAAATTACAAATTGTATGTGCCATTTGAACAACTATGTAATCGTTTTGGCCTAATGGGCTTATAGATTATGAATAAATAAATTTAAATTGAAATTGAAATTGAAATTTATCGATGAGGATGCCAGTTTCTTTCACTTTTTTCACAAGATAACGAACATACGGACCATATTCGTTCAGCGGAAGAATAAAACTAATTATCTGTCAAATCAGACATAAGCTAAGTGTTACCATTCACGAAATAAGCACTACTTGAAAAAAAACGTTAGATGGCGGACCCTTTACAAGATAAAAAATTCAGAAAAAATATTTTTCACTCCAATATGGTTTTATAGAGTTCCAAACTGGCGGCAGAGAAAAAAACGGTTCCTCTTGGTTGCAGCGCTGGGAGTCGCAAAAATTGTCCGATCTGGAAAAAAAATTACTTTTTTAAATCTTAACAAAAGTGGTTATCGTGTGACACGAACTTTTTTTTAAAAATTTTTTTTTCAATTTTTGGTGATGTTCCAAATTTAAAAGTGTGTTTTTTCGAAAAAAAAATATTGACTTTAAAAATTCATAAAAAATCGAAAAAAAAATTTAAAAAAAGCTCGTGTCATACGATAGCGAATCAAGTTTCAAAAATACAAAAAAAAAACATTTCGTCTAAAAATGAATCCGCTAGTGCCACAACCAGTACGAAAAACATGGTTTTGAGATAAACGCGTTCAAAGTTTGTGAACAAAGAAAAAAAAAATTAAAAATTAAAAATGCGCTCTCACTAATCCGGCTCAAACTTTTGAACCCGTAGGAGTTTTGCCATGAATCTTAGAATCTTAAGAATATTTAATTAAATACAAAATTATAAAAAAAAAATTCGATTTCAAAAAACGGCCAATGTCATGTCCTCCCTTAAATATTATCATCAAATATTCTAAAATTTGTTAGTTAGATAGAACCACACTGCGTATGATGAATATGTATTGTATAAATTCATCATACGCAGTGTGGTTCTATCTGAAGTTATAACTAGCAAATTGTTTGAAATGGATAATATTTTTATTTTTCACACTCAAGTTTGTTGAAATTTTTGTTAATCGTCTATTTAAAATATTTAACTAACTTACAGTAGTTTTTTTTTTTGAAATTGAGTTTTTAGCAAATAATTTTCTAAAATGGTTTACTAAAAAACTAGCTTTGAACTAATATTTAACTAGTTTTGGTTGCTAACAAATTGTGCTGATAAACACATCAATAGCACGGAGAACAAATAAAAAGACAATATATTTTTGTCGCAGCTTGTCTAGACGAACATTTATAATATTCTTTTCGTAAAGACTACTAAATATACACATTAAATTAAATGAAAATCAATTTTAAAAAAGAAACTCTCAAAAACTTGGACTAATTTTTGCAAGGGGTGTTCGCGTTTTTGATTTTGTTCATGTTTGTGATAGGAATTTTTTTTACTGTTTTACTACAGAATTGATCCATTTAGAATAAATTCTATTCCAACTACTTCAGAAACGATCATTATATTGATTTTTTAACAAAAACAAAAATATGAAACGATTTTGAATATTTTTCTCCTGAAAAATTCTTAAATTCAAACATACATTTTTAGATTAAACATACATTTTAAATATTCAGACACTTGCCTATAACAAAATATTAACATTATAAGAAGTTTTTCCTATTACAAAACTTTCTGATTGTGGGACTTTTTAAATAGACCAAATTCAGAATCTAAGATAATTTTTGCATACTCAAATTATTGATCGTAATACGTTTTTGGTATTTAACAGTTCTTAATTTCTAATACATTTACTATAAAAATAACTGCTAATTCTATTTAAATTTTTTTTCTACACGTTTTAAAACAATTTTGATATAAAAAATTCTTAAATTCGGAGATACGAAAAAAGAGTTAAAGAGTTTTTCTGTTCACGGTAGAAAAGGTGTTTACTACAAGAACGTGGTGAAACTGTTATACGGGGATTCCCCAAATTACTAAAATAGAAAAAGAACCATTTTTAAAAAAAAAAAAAAAAATGTGTTCACAATTTAGAGCTATTAAACTTTGTTCACGATTTGGAATAGTCAATGTTTATTTCAATACTCAATACAATACAAAAACTTTTTATTTTAAATAGAAAATTTTAACAAAACATTTTTACTAATAGCGAAAGAACGTTTTTTTTTGGTAATTTTTTTTGTTTTTTTTTTTTTTTGAATAACAGACAGAAAAGTTAAAAAAATATACATATATTTTTGGTAATTTACATACATATTTCATGGAAACAACTTTACGGAATAACGTTTTAAATAACTGTTGAACTTTTATGCAAAAGTTCATGTGAGTGAAGTAAAGACAAAAGAAAATATACAAATAAATACAACCAGTATTAGGCTTACAAAAAAAAATGCAACCGCGGTAATTTCATTCATTTCATGTTTTATTTTGTATACATACACACTAATTAATGTTTAAAATTACCCAACTTATAGTAAGAAATTGTGTAAATTTACTCTATGTGCGTCAGTTGAAAATGGTACACACATTATGTGTAAATGGGTGAGCACCATATGAGTAAATTAACATTTGCAAGTGTGTAAACCATTTTAAAAATGTTTTCCTAAAAAATTATATAAAAATGAAATTTATTCAAGTTCGAGGCCATACTCTATATTTTATTATTAGGCTATTGTCCTAACAAATAATCTATACAGTTTTTGTTTTAAATTTATTAATTGACCACTTTCAGAAATGTGTTGATAGATCTATTTGGGGAATTTTCTAGGTTCCCATCATCAGAACACGTTTTGAAAGAAGTGACAATTTCATGCAAACATCAAACATTCATATAACCTAGTTATCTCACTTAATGAGAACTAATATATAAGCTCGAAGTCAACGATTATCACCATTGCTCAAAAATAAATTGAAAACTTGTTTGTTATGTACACCTTTGGTAGATATATAACACACGCTTTTTGTTTTTTTTTTTCCTTTTTATTTTCACACTTGTTTTGTTTTCTTTAAGCACAAGATATAAAGGGGAGTAAACAAGACCGTACTTTGTCTTTTATACAAGTTTCATATAATTTTCATTACACAATTAAAGGTCTAAAAACATAATTTTTATTTTTAATAAAAATTATATCAAACTTCGTTATAAAGTATTTTATAAACACCACTTAGATTTTAAAAACTCTTGAATATTTTTAATAGTTTTATTTATAATTACTTTATAATAAAACATTTGCAAAATTTTTTTAAATATTGTGTTCACTTCACTTGCATTTTTTAAACTGACACAATATAACAAAATACACAATTACTGAAACGCAAACATTCCATTACAACGACTTCTGCTGGTTTTGATTATCAAAATAATATTTTTAGTAAATTCAGCAAAAAAAATTGTTAAAAATTTAGTATTTACATTATTCAAAAAACAAAACAGGGTCACTGACGAAGGTTCAATACCAGAAACTGATTCAGAAAATTGAAAATTTACAGTGTAGTTATGATTTTTAGAAAATACACTCATTCTTCTCTACCACGCCTTTCACAATTAAAATTAAATAAAATTGCATGTTAATTATAGTATTAATTGCAATTGTCTGAAAAAGACGTTAAAATTCAAACTCAAACAAAAATCAAACTTTGCTCTCTGGCAATTCTTCCCTAACTACGTTAGCGCCATCTATCGAATATACAAAGAATATATCATAGATGTGGCATCACTTTTAACATATGGGAAAACAGTGGACATTAGAGTGAGGTAAGTTTCTAAAAATAGAACTGTTGTGTAGTTGGAGTTGTACTCCTGAGATTATGTATGCGAAAACACAAATACCGTGTATTGAATAAAACTAGTTTTAATCACAACAAAACTCCACCTGGCGATAGCTCAGTGCGCTAAAGCGCTCTGTTTAACGTGTAGTGCGAGTGCATGTGGCATTAGAAATCAGTTTATCTATACCACGGTCAGTGTTTGCACAGAAAATTTCATATAGACGCAATCGAACAAATAAAAACAAAACAAATATTACACTATTCAAAAAAAAACAGGGTCACTGACGAAGGTTCAATACCAGAAACTGCGCCGTCTGATTCAGAAAATTGAAAATTTACAATGTAGTTATGATTTTTAGAAAATACACTCCTTCTTCTCTATCACGCCTTTCACAAATTTAGTATTTCATCAACTCAAAATAGCAAATTTTTTAAATAAACTCTCACTTTGAACTTTAAATTAGTTTGAAACTTGCAAAGTTGGATTACTAACGACTTTACTGATATTACTACTAACTTTTTTCTACGAGTGCTGTTGTTTTGAAAATTGTTTGTTTGTATGTTGTTAAAAAAAAACCGATCAGTTTACAAGTACTTCACTTTTTTTTTTTTTTGCTGGGTATGTTTATGGGTAAGTATGTGTCTGTTTTTGCATTGTGTTGAGATTTGTAAAAGGGCTGAATGAAGAACGGATTGGAACTAAAGGAAATGATAAATACATACATACATACACACATTATGTGGCATGACATAGTCAAATGAAGCGCAATCTGTGAAAAATATTAAAGTCTCTTCTTAATACATTTATTTATAAAAATAAGATTATTTAAATAAGTGAAGAGAGATTTAAAGAAGACTTTAGTGAAGTTTTTACAAAATTAAATTAGAAAATAGCCGAAATTTGTATGAAAAATGTAAATGAAGGGTAGAAGGGGGATGTTTCGCCACTGGGATACATATGCCACCAACGATTTACGCTGTATTTGCAAAAAAATGCAAAAAAATGTTCCTTCCCATAACTTGCGCAGTTATTGATCATCTTCCATGTCACCAAATTTTATACTTGAAACAAATTGTTTATTTAACAAATAAAAAACAAATCAAAGTATTATATTTTAATAAAAATTAAATGTGTATTTGTAAACTAAATGTTTTCATTGATAGTTTGAGGCATGTAATACAAACAAATATACCTACAGGTAGACAGACTACAGCGAATGACAAAAACACATATCAAATGTAATTTTATTTATGTTTCGTTTCTCTATTTGTAGGAAAAGGGTTGTTTATGTGTATGTCATATTTTATTATTTCTTAGTTTTGTTATTAGAATTTTCTACGGCATTTGGATTCTTTCAAAATTGTCATCATTTACACAAACATAGATGTAAATACATAATTATTTCCATATATTTACATATAACGTTTTTTTTTCAACTAGTGCTTATTTCGTGAATGGTAACACTAACCTCATGTCTGATTTGACAGATAATTAGTTTTATCCTTCCGCTAAACGAGTATGGTTCTGTATACGCTTGAACAAGGCTGGGAAATATTGCGACATTACTTTGAAAATCATGGTAATGTTGCAGAATGTGTGCGAAAATTGCGTACGGATTTCGGAAGAAGAGAAGCACCGTCAGCTCCGTATGTTCGTTATCTTGTGAAAAAAGTGTGCGTGAAGCGCCATCAACATCAATTCACCGTCGTTCTCAACAATTGAACATTTCGGAGACATCATTGAGACGAATTTTGCATAAAGACCTTGGTATGACGCCATACAAATTCCAATTAGTTCAGGAGTTGAAGACAACTGACCATCCAATGCGTTTTCGCTTCGCTAAGTGGGCCTGCGATCGTAGATCGCATTATCAGCCGCAGAGCTGATGTCCTTTGGCCACCTCGGAGCTGCGATTTGACACCGTTGGACTATTATTTGTGGGGTGCCGTCAAATATAAGTGTTACGCCAACAAGCCACAGACAATTGACGCTATTCGTGAAGCCATTGGTGAAATACAGCTGCACACAATCGATAATGTGCTTAAAAATTGGGCCGATCTTGTAGGCTACTGCATGGCCAGCCGAGACAGCAATTTAAATGAAATTATTTTCCATTATTAACCGGAAGGATTGTACTTTCAAATAAAAAAAGAAATTTGGGAAAATATTCAGTAGTTTTTTTTATAGCATTTTCAAAAAAAAAGGTATTTGGCGGACCCTTTATTTCCAGATATTGTTCATGTGTATATCATATTTTGTTATTTTTGTTTTGTTTCTAGAGTTATCTATGGCATTCTGTTTCATTTAAAATTGTCATAATTTTGACAACGATAGATGTAAGTACATTATTATTTCTATATATTTTTAGATATTAAATTAATTAATGTCGTCAATATATTGAAATTTTTTATTTCTTAATTTTTCGTTTGGATTTTCAGCAAATAAATTAACTAAAGTATAATATTTCAACAATTTTTTTGAGTTTTTCAGCCTACTAATATTCAGCAAAATTTTTTATTAATTTTAAGCAAGGATATTTTAATTTACTAATTTATTTTTCTAAAAATCAGCTCGCGAATATTCAGCAAAAGATTTTTCTGACATTAGCATTTTTTTGCAAACAATATTTTGCTGACTTTAATGATTTTTTTTGAGTGTATGCTTCTTCTAAAGTGCTAACAATTTTTGCTGACGAAACAACCCCACGCAGGCGTATGTGCCCCATGATCAGTCGCTTGTCGTCGTGTTAATATTATAAATTATTATCAACGCTCCGATACCTGAATTGTATTTTGTGTTCATAAACGAAATGAAAAAGCTATCCCAAACATTCTAACTCCATATTATTGTTTTTTGTTTTTTGTAACCCAAAAATCTAAAAAAGAAAATGTGAAGTACAAGTGTAAAATTTGGTTACATGGAAGATGATCAATAACTGCACAAATTTGGGGAAGGAATATTTTAATAGCGCTTTTAAGTACAGCGTAAATCAGTGGTGGCATATGTGCCCCAGTGGCGAAACCTCCCTCCCCCTTCTACCATTCATGAAAATTTTTCATACAAAATTCGTCTATTTTATAATTAAATTTTGCAAAAACTTCACTCAAGTCTCCTTTAAATCTCTCTTCACTTATTTAAATAATCTTATTTTTTATAAATAAATATATTAAACAGAGACTTTAATATTTTGCACAGATTGCGCTACATTTGACTATGTCATGCCACATAATGTGTGTATGTATGTGTGTATGTATGTATTTATCATTTTCTTTAGTTCCAATCCATTCTTCATTCAGCCCCTTTACAAATCTCAACGCAATGCAAAAACAAACACATAAACGCACCCAGCAAAAAAAAAAGTGAAGTACTTGTAAACTGATCGGTTTTTTAACAACATACAAACAAGCAACTTTCAAAACAACAACACTCGTAGAAAAAAGTTAGTAGTAAAATAAGTAAAGGCTTTTGTAATTCAACTTTGCAAATTTTTAACTAATTTTTAGTTCAAATTGATGAAATACAAAATTTTTAACCATAACAATAACAACAAATAACGCATACACATCATTCACATCAGTCTACAGCCCTCCAAGACATAATATTACTTGCGAACAGTATATGGAACTTATTAACAAACATAAGTATAAGTTTATAATGGGAGGCGATTTTAATGCCAAACATGTATATTGGGGATCCCGATTAAATACAACGAAAGGCAGACGTTTGTTTGAAGCCTTACAAGCAACAGGTAGTGAATGCATCTCGACTGGTTCTCCTACATATTGGCCAACAGATAGAAAAAAGCGGCCAGATTTAATTGATTTTTTTATAACCAGAAAAATATCTAAACTCTCACTGGATATAGAAGAAGGGTTCGACTTGAGCTCAGACCATTCACCAATATACTTAACTCTAAACTGCGGAGTTCGTAAAAAAACACCGATTCCAACATTATCAAATAAGCACACTGATTGGAGTTATTACAAATTATTAATAAACGAAAATATTAAGACCTTATCACATATATCTACATCTGAAGATTTAGAAAAAGACGTACAAGACCTTGCGTCACTAATTCAAGAGGCTGCATGGAATTGCACCCCTCAAATGAAAGGGTTTCAAATAAAATATCCTACCCTCCAAAAATCCGTGAACTTATAGCAATTAAACGAAAACTTCGAAAAAAATGGCAGCAGACCAGATGTCCCCGTGACAAAACTGTACTTAATAATGCTACTCAAAAACTGAGAAGACAAATAAAAGTTTACAAAAACGAAATCTTAATCAGTATTATCGGAGTTAACATATGACAGCAAAACTGACTATTCTCTTTGGAAGGCCACAAAGCAGCTTAAGCAATCAACTCGTACAAACTCAGCTCTTAGGCAAATCGATGGAACTTGGGCAAGAACGAATTTACAAAAGGTTAATTTATTTGCTGATTATCTAAGTAGCATTTTTACCAATGACCTTGCTGATAAACAAGAGCTAGGTGTGGTAATAAACAATGACTGTGAAAATATTTCAAATGTAACAGTCACAGAAGTAAAAAAGGAAATCAAATCCCTTAAATCTAAAAAGTCTCCCGGTTATGATTTAATAACTGCAGATCTACTGAAACACTTACCGCATAAGGCAATTGCAAATCTTGCAACAATATTTAATGCAGCTATAAAAACTAAGTTATTTTCCAAGCATATGGAAAGTGGCTGAGATCATAATGATACAGAAGCCAGGAAAAAAACCCTGAAGAAGTTAGTTCTTATAGACCTATTTCATTATTGCCGTTAATTGGTAAATTGTTTGAGAAATTAATCTGCAAAAGATTAAAATTAATAATTCACACTAAAGGTCTAATACCTCATCACCAATTCGGATTTCGCGAGAAACATTCGACAATCGAACAGATACATAGAATAACTCATTCGATTGAAATCGCCTTAGAAAAAAAAGAAATTTGTTAAGCCGTATTCTTAGATGTTGCAAAGGCGTTCGATGGTGTATGGCATGACGGATTGATTTACAAGCTAAATTTACTTTTACCCAAGCAATACTGCGAATTATTAAATCATATTTAGAAGAAAGAGTTTTCCGAGTAAAGCTAGAAGACGAGTACTCAAATCTTTATCCTATTAGATCAGGCGTACCACAAGGTAGTATACTGGGCCCTATTTTGTATCTTTTGTATACCTATGATATGCCAGTAAACAGAAATTGTGTAGTCGGCACTTTTGCGGATGACACGGTAATATTGTCAACAGGCCCGAACAACATGATTGCAACCGAAAAACTACAGAACGCTCTTGATGATGTACAACTATGGACACAAAAATGGGGCATACAATTAAATAGTTCCAAATCCATCCATATCAACTTTACCTACAAAAAAACAGCTCATTTACCAATTTTTATCAACAGCATTGAAGTGCCATTTGCAAACTCGGCTAAATACTTAGGTATGACGCTGGATACAAAACTTCATTGGAAAGAACACGTCAAAATTAAAAAAAATGAACTAGAGATAAAATACAGAAAAATGAGTTGGCTATTAGGAAGAAGAGCCAAACTCTCTATACACAACAAACTTATGCTGTATAAACAGCTTTTAAAACCAGTGTGGACTTATGGAATCCAAGTCTGGGGATGCGCAAAAATTCTACAATACAACAATTCAAAAATTCCAAAATAAAGTCCTTAGAAATATTGTTAATACCCCATGGTATGTTCGAAATGCCGACATTCATCGTGACTTAAAAATTAAGTACAATACATGAAGAGATAAGGCGTAACGCTGAGGCTCATAATCTTCGATTAATGAGTCATCCCAACGAAGGAATTCCGAATATATTAAACATCTCGGGATTACCTAGAAGGCTTAATCGCTATAAACCACATGACATAATTGGTCGATTTGCACCAGATTAAGTTTTATAACTAAACTTTTATATCTGTACTTTTTATGTACCTATTTATTGTTAATTTAGCAATTAGAAATAAACTACTAGTTAGTCTATATAGACTAGTCGTAGTACAACCTTAAACTGTATTACTTTTATAATATTGTTTAAATAAAGAAAAAAAAAAAAAAAAAAAATTATTTTTTTGCTGAATTTACTAAAGTCTAAAAATATTATTTTGATAATCAAAACCAGCATTAGTCGTTGTAATGGGATGTTTGCGTTTCAGTAATTGTGTATTTTGTTATATTGTGTCAGTTTAAAAAAGACAAGTGGGGTGAGCTCAATATTTAAAAACATTTATGCTAGAGTTGGGATTAATTGTTCATTTTGGTGACTCGGTCATTATTGTTCATTTCGAGTCAGTGAACTAGTTCGTTCAAATCATTCAATCGTGCTTTCTTGCTTGACTGGTGACTGATCTGCGTGATGTGTACTGTGGCGTTCGTTTGACAATTATTACGCACTATTAATGTTTTACGAGTTTTTCACAAATTTTACTGTACATAAAATTGCAACTTTTTTAACAAAAATTTATTTATTTTGTGTAAAAACATCTTATTTGCATGACTTCAATTGCTTTTCCTAATTTGAAACAATATTATTACTATTTTCAAAAAAAAATAATTGCTTCTGCAAGCAATTTTATTGAATAGAGATACAATTGTTATATGACTAAAAAGAACGAAATGAACGACAAGATCGAATATTGGTGAACGATTCATATCGTTCAATTGAGTGAGTCGTTCAATTGAACTAGTTCGTTCATGAACGACACAACTCTAATTTATGTAAATGATTTATTATAAAGTAATTATAAATAAAACTATAAAAAATATTCAATAGTTTTTTAAAAACTAAGTGGTGTTTGTGTTTATAAAAGAGTTTATAGTGTTTAAAAAAATAATAAAATCATTTAAAAATTATTTTATATTAGTAATGAATAGACATTGAGAGCTTCTGAAAAATCAGTGGGCTTATTTAATTAAGTTTTTACTTATTTTTCCATTATCGACATTTTATAGAATACGCGTCATTCTTTGACAGAAAGCATTCCGATGTATTTACACTCAAATGAAAAGCATTATCATATCGAAGAAATGTATCATCATTTTCGTCCAATGTAACATTTCATAGTATTTATGAAACATTTCATAAAAAGCAAAATCTATTTCATCATATTTATGAAATGTAGATAGGAAGGATATTTTGTATTAGTATATTTATTTAGTTATTTGTGTGTAGTCGATGAAAAAAGTTCCGATATAGGCATAGCCATATATAGTCATATATATAATTGCATATCACAACATATATCAGGTCATTCGAAAAATGGTATACATACACTAAGAATACTATGTAGGTAAAGATCATTTGCAAATATAGTTACAAACAAATGAAATTTCACTTGAATAAGGGACGACTTACATTTCATTAAATTCAACTAACATTGTCATTTGTTTTTTAATGTTCAAAAAATTAACCACAATTGTAGAAAAATTAACTACATATGTAGTAAAATTGAACAAACAAATATTTGTTTTATTTTTTTAATAAAAAAAAAACTATTGTAAAAAATTAATGTAAAATCATTATACAGTAATTTGATGTGGTGTTTGTTTTTTAAATTAACTACAATTGTAGTCAAAAATTTAAGTTCTCCTGCAAATGACTATTTTTTCACTTAAAAATAAGGATAGTGTATTACAACACAAAGGACTAAAAATATTCACAGCAGAAGTTCCCTGAGTGAAACCTTATCTCGTGAGACTCCATGGGATCTCATTTAAAATAATTTGATCCGAAAAATGGGTACACCTAATTTGATCAAGTTATATATAATTTGATAGAATTTGATATAACTTCATTAAATTCGCACTACAATATTGTTTCACATTCCAAATAATAAAAAACAAATCAAAGATAAATCAATGAATATTAGAATATAAGACGGGATTTAATTTTGACTTATGCTCTGAATTTCATAGCTAAAACATCATTTTGTTTTACAATTATTTCTTAAACATGTGAACCTATCGCTTAAGTATTTTCACAAGATTAACTCACCTGTGTCTTAGCATTCGACTGATGCAACATAGACAGACGATGTTGTACGTTGTAGTTTTTGGTTTGAAAATTTTTTATAAGTTTTTAAAATTTTCTTAAATGACGATATGATTATAAACATTTGATGACTAAAA
>CM037855.1:186270403-186291660 GCA_021234595.1 Delia radicum | reverse complement strand
AAAAAAAAAATTTGGGGATCATTTTTAATTTGAATACTCATAAGGCTAAGAATTTTTGAGAATTTTTTCAGATTTTTCGGAGGTGGTTTAGAGGTCGCGCAAATCGATTTTTTACCAAAAATCGAGCTTTTTGGGCTTTTTTTGAATTGTGCTTGAAAATTGGTAAAAGATCGATATTTCTTCACTTCTGAGTCAATATTCTTAAAGAAAATTTCCGATCTTTAATTTTATGTGCATAAATAATAAGTTTCGGTAATGATTTTGCACATTTGACAATTTAATAACGGTTTTTTCGTAAATTTTTAACAAATATGGAAAATAATGCTTTATAACTTTTAAAATTTGTATAAAGACTAAAGAAACTAATGATGCAGTTTAATAGATATTAAGTTTTAAATTAATTAGCAGAAAAAAACAATATAATTTTCCTCTTACCGTTCTCGAGTTATACCCTTTTCAATCTTTGTAAACATTGTATGAAATGTATAATACTATAAGTGTGAACTAGGTTTGAATTGGTTTAAACTTTAAATAATTGGATTTAGAAAATGTTTTTACAAATAATATAATAGTTACTTACCACTCATACATAACAATTATATTAAAAACAAAAGAAAAATAGATTTGTTATAATCATTTATTAGAGTTATTGCGATGCTGCACTACCCCCTGCAGTAAACTCTGAAAGTCTGTCTCAGAAGTTGTGATATTGATATAACTATTAGCCAAGGCCACACCACGTTCTGCGACATCATTTACAACTTGCAATTGTTGAACTTTGTGTTTTGCTTCCTGAAATGATTTGTTGTTTTCCCCCATTTTTCTGGATCCGTTTGTAAAAATCAGTAGAAATATTGCAGGCTTCAAAAAAAGTTAGGCTGGCTTTGTAATAAAACACTGAATTTGTTTATTTTCAATCATGTCTTCTGTTAAATTTCCTTTCACTAATTCGTTGTTATTGGTTCATGTAGGTTTCTAAGCATAAAACGCAAAGTTTTGGTATTTATCTCAATCTCAGCAAGCGTCTTCCACTTATCAGTTTACAAAAATTTTAATTGTATTGTGACTTGTTATCTCTAATCCTATAGACTATCTGCCAAAAATAGGGTTGTAGTTCCCCCAAATCCATAAATCATGAATTTTAGTTCGAGCCATATCAGTGCCACCTAGTGATAGCGGGTTTTTGGCAACTTTTTTTGCTGTCCTCAACTTGACAATACTTAAAACTAAGCTTTGACATACAATAAACAAATTTTCAAATCTCATAATCTAAAGTTTACAACAAATCGGATGCCCAAATCTTATAGTACTAAAATTTCATACAATGGGTGCAAAGCTTTAAAAGGGTATAACTCGAGAACGGTAAGAGAAAATTATATTGTTTTTCTGCTAATTTATTTAAAACTTCATAATCTTTTAAACTGCATCATTAGTTTTTTTAGTGTTCATACAAATTTTAAAAGTTATAAAACATTCTTTCTCATATTTGTTGAAAATTTACAAAAACTGTTATATAATGTATCAAAATGTGCAAAATCCCTGACGAAACTTATTACTTATGCACATAAAATTAAAGATCGGAAAATTTTCTTTAAGAATATTTACTCAGAAGCCGAAAAATTACCGATTTTTTAGCAATTTTCAAGAATAATTCAACAAAAGCCCAAAAAGCCTCGATTTTTGGTACAAAATCGGTTTGCGCGACCTCTAAACCACTTCCGAAAAATCTGATAAAATTCTCAAAAATACTTTACCTTATGAGTATCCAAATTAGGAAAGATCTTCCGAGAAAATCCAAATTTTTATTTTTTTGGGACAACCTAATGTACACATATGGTTGCAGTTTATGCATATGCGTGTATAAGAATGACAACACAATAACCGTTTCTTATACAGTACGTAAGTATTAATAATACATGCATTTCTATACATGTGTGGGGGAATGTGTTTGCATACAAGTCTGTTTGTTCATCTTTTATAAATGTGTTTGTATGATAGATGTGGATAAGACGTTTTGAATAACCTCAAAGCAGTAAACAAGTAAATCAGTAAAATATATAATGAAAAAAACAAAAAGCATTGCTACTTTTAAAACTGTTTTGTATTTTGTGTGCATGTATATGACCAACTTCAAAATATTTCGATACCTGTTGAAATAAAGTGCCTCTTAATTCTCAGAGTTTTATAAACTGAAAGGAACAATGGATAGGGTTATGTTGACTATGCTTAAAATATATGACTCAACGTTTAATTTTTAAACGTCTTCATCAAAAGAATTGACGGTCATTTAAAAGTAGAAAACTTAAAAAATTATTTGAAACTTACAGGAGATTTTTCATTTACTTTATTTTTTTGCTCATAGTTTTTTACTTTCAGATCGAAACCAGTACAAAATGGAGTCACTCGAATTGGAAGATACATTCACTAAAAAAAGGAATTTCCATATTACTGCTTGGTAAGAAGTTGTATGGTGGTATACACGATTTTTAAACTTAAGTTTTCGATTTTTAAACTTTTTTTTTTTTTTTAAAGAGAATCAACACTCAGGAAATTCTTCGTATTAATTAATGTGTTGCTGTCTTTGGAAAGGGGATAGTAGAGAGGTGAAAGATGGAGAATGATAAAGGGATTCCAACATGGCAGCACTGTAATTGCGTGAGTTTATAAGTCTTAGAACAGTTGTTGCTCGCCACCTGATGGAGAGTTGGCAATCTTATTGAAGCTTTTTTTGGTTCATAGCCCTGATTCTATATTTTACTTCGGTGGGGTTAAGTGCTATAGGCAACCGAAGGCAGGCGCTGCCATCTAACGTTTTTTTTCAACTAATGCTTATTTCGTGCATGGTAACACTTAGCTCATGTCTGATTTGACAGATAATTAGTTTTATCCTTCCGCTGAACGAATATGGTTCGTTATCTTGTGAAAAAAGTGAAAGAAACTGACATTCTCATCGATAAACCAAAGCGTGAAAAGCCAAAAACAGTGCGTACACCCGAGAATATTGCTGCTGTGACAGAAAGTGTGCGTGAAGCGCCATCAACATCAATTCACCGTCGTTCTCAACAATTGAACATTTTAGAGACATCATTGAGACGAATTTTGCGTAAAGACCTTGGTATGACGCCATACAAAGTCCAATTGGTTCAGGAGTTCAAAAAAAAAAAAGTTATTTGGCGGACACTTTATAATGGGATATGAACATCACAAAAAAATGCATATATGTTTTGGGTCTTACATTAAAAATTATATTTGAAATTGGTTAGTGTATTGCGTGAACTGAGTTTCTAAGTAAACATATACTCTGCACACAGAGAAAAAGTTAGCTATTTGCCAATTGAAATTCGGTTACTACGACTCAAATTCGCTTATAGGAATTTCAGTCGGTTGGCAACACTGAACAGTAGGTTTCGCAACAAAGTTCGGTTAATTCAACTAAATTTTAGTTGCTACACCCATAATATTTAGAAATCTAATATAAATATCGTTGTACTAACTGAATTTATAAGTTGTTACCATTAATATACACTTTTTAATTCGGTTGGGACTTTTTTTCTCTCTGTATGAGACAAAAAGGCAAATTAATAATTTGAAAAGCAAAAAATTTATGAAATTTATAAACATTTTTTTGCGAAATTTAACTATTTACTTTGCAATTTTTATTAAAACCAGTGAATCCTAACGACGGCATAGATTTATAAAGTGCAAAAAAGGTTAATTTTTTTCATTTCTAGCGGGAACATTGGCCGTTTTTTTCCCAACACATTTCACTTTGGGCAGGCACGTATCCAAAGTTAGGGAAAATGGATTATTTCTTCCGCAAAAATAAAATTTTTCAATACAAAAATATACAAACTATTAAAAAAAATGGTTAAAAATACTCTACTTTGACTAAAAAAAACATTTTCTGCATCGGCTCCTGTCATTTGGTCAAATAAAGCTTTGTATCAATTCAGGCACAGCGTACATCAAATAAAAGAGATTAACGTGCTTAATACTAAAATCGAAAAAGCATCAACAAATTTTAGGGACATGTAAATTAATGGAGCAAACAAAATTTTAATAACCACAAAAAACGATTTTTAGTTTTGCGAATTTAAAAAAATATTTATTATGATTTCCTTCAAATAACTCAACTAAATGACATTAAACCGACAAAAAATGCATGTTTTTCAAAATAATAGTTGTTTTCTTTTTAAGTTCTAATATATGACCTAACATTTTTGAGTGTATTTTTATTTTGTGACGCCACAATTTTTGCGCCGTTCAAGATAAACGCGAATGGAGTTAATCCAAAGAATGGAGTTCATCCAAACAAATTTTGAAAATTCTTTAGGTCCAAGTGTAGAAAATTTTTGAAGTTCGTCATATCTGTTTATGTACCCAGCAAAAAAAGATCTTACGAAGAAGAACTTTAAAATCTCCTCCAAACAGTAAACCAGTAAAACTTGTCAACCGTACCAAAAAAAAAAAAATAAAATAGTACTGGGAAACCACTGCTATTTTTGCAAAACCCACCTTGCTAAAAATTGCCAAAGGCACAACTAATATTGTACTAGGAAAACACTATTTTGTTTGAAAAGCAGTACCACCTGCCAGTACCACCTGCAAAATTCTTTGCCAGTATTATTTTTACCAATATTGCAATCCAATTGGAAGCATTTTATTAAAAAAAATATTTTATTATATTTCACACATTTAAATATGACATAAGGCTAAGACCGAACTATGTTGCAGCTTTTAAAATGTGTTTTATTATATATATTTCTCAAAATTAATTTAATCTAAGCTATTTTTAAAGCACCAAATTTTTTGAATTACCAACGTTATGACAACGGTGGCAAGTTCACTTAAACTAACGGTTGGTCACTGCTATCAATCGGGTAACAGGACAATACTGTCAAGATTGTTAATGCCACATTCTGGTAACACAAAACCGACAGTCGCCGACGCTTTGCCTACACTGTGAGGATTAGGAAGTAATTTTTTATTTTATATTTTTATATTGTTTATATATTTATATTGTTTAATGGATTTTCGCTATTTTCTAGACATCCATTGATTAATATTTGATAGAAGTCTTGCTTATACACTTGTACAAGTATCCAGAGTAAAACGTAATGCAAAAGTCATATTTTTTGCATTTTTTTTTAACCTTTAAAGATCGAAAACAAACTTGTAATAAAATGTAGCTTATCAAGTTTTTACAATAAGCCATTCAATTCTATGCGTTAAAATTAAAAAGAAAAATTCGAGCACTATTGCATAAGGTAGAAATTCACAAAAAAATCTATCAATTTTATATATAATTATTAGAGAAGGCAAAAGAAAATAGAATTCAATGTATTTAAACCAAAGCTATTTATCAAATAGATCATTTTATGTAAAAATCAAAGTCGAGAGATCGAATATACTTCCAATTAATGCCGGTATTCCACAATGCTATGCCAACAACTCCAGATGTTACAGTAGCCACCTACGCAGATGATACTACTATTATCGCAACAAGTCCTTGTAAAGCGGAAGCCTCTCTTCTCGTTCAACATGTACTCAACCTACTTGAAAAATGGTTTCTTAAATGGAATATAAAAGTAAACTCCGAAAAGTTAAATCATTCTACATTCACATTACGTAGGGGAAACTCAACTGATGTTAGTATTAATCAACAGATTATCCCACAATGTGAAGTCGTCAAATATCTTGGTATGACAATTGATAGACGCCTTATCTGGAAACCACACATTAAGGCTAAACAAAATCAACTTAACATAAAAAATAAGAGACTTTATTGGCTCTTGGGATCAAAACCCTAGCTCAACTTAAACAACAAAATTAGAATATATATAAAGCAATCCTAAAACCAGTTTGGACGTATAGGATACAACTCTGGGGTACTACAAGCAAATCAACATAAGTATATTAGAAAGATACCAATCAAAAACTCTGAGGTTAATCACAAATGCACCATGGTTTATAACAAATAAGCACATACTTCAATTTCCCAAGAAATTCACAACTTTAGTGAAGTATACAAAACTAAGTGATCACTCCAATCCTTTGGCAATTTCTCTCCTTGATGACTTCAACGAAATAAGAAGATTAAAACGAACCCATATATTAGATTTACCATTTAGAAGCTAAAAAAAAAAATGTATTTAAAGCTAAAGAAGTTTGTAAAAAAGCAAAAGTAATACCTTAGAAAAGCTACATTTTTAAAAAAAGTTCAAAGTTAGTAAAATAAATAATATTTTATAAAGGGTGTCCCAAGAAGAGCGCAATTTTTAAATTTTAAATAAAACACAGATATTTAAAAAAAAAATCGTGAAACTTTATTATATCGTAAAGTAGACAGAATGAGGTTATGTATGGAACAATATATCGTGCAGATGGCCGCCGCGGCTTTGCTGGCATGCACGCGATCTTTTAATGAAATTTTCAATGACCGTTTTGCATGAATGCTGCGGTATTTCATTAATGCAGCGTCCAATTTCCTCTTTTAAGGCTTGAGTCGTCGTCGGCTTATTCGCGTAAACCATCGACTTCAAAAAACCCCAAAGAAAAAAATCTAATGGTGTTAAATCGCACGATCTAGGCGGCCAATTCTGATCTCCAAAACGCGAAATAACACGACCGGGAAATGACTGATGCAGCAATTGAATTGTTTATCTGGCTGTATGACATGTGGCGCCGTCTTGTTGGAACCACATGACCCTCCACATTCATTTCTTCAATTCTAGGCAAGAAAAAACTGGTTATCATTTCACGATACCGAACACCATTGACTGGTTTGCGCTTGACCTGCCTCATTTTCATAAAAAAAAGGTTCAATGATTCCTCCAGCCCAAAAACCACACCACACAGTGACACGTTGAGGATGCATTTGCTTCTCGTGAATCACTCGAGGATTTTCCTCACCCCAAATGCGACAATTCTGCCTATTGACGAAGCCATCAAGATGAAAATGGGCCTCGTCACTGAAGATGATTTTTGCGAACTGTAGCCGCAAAACTTTCACCATTTGGTAAAACAATTTCACAATGAGAATGCGTTCTTCATTCGTGTAGCGCTCGTACCTTCTACTAGCAAACAATAACAATTGTTCAAATGTCAAACAATGACACTTCGAATGTTGCCAGATTTAAAAATTGCGTTCTTCTTGGGACACCCTTTATGTAAAAAAAAAAAAAAAAAAAAAACTTTTTAAGTCAGAAAATCTTAAAATAAACAATTTAAAGCCCACAAAAGCTTTATAACACAAAAGAACTTAATCGGATTTGGTCTGAAAACCCATAATATGCGATATTTATCTAGTGAAATTAACTTTTTTCTATCAAAATTATTTGACTTCAAACTAATAAGATTGTTAAAAAAAATCAAGTCTTGATTTAAATTTGGAATATATCAAAAATTTTCTATGAATTTTTAAAATTTTCTTAAAATGACGATATGATTATAAACATTTGATTTTTAGTCATCAAATGTTTATAATCATATCGTCATTTTAAGAAAATTTTAAAAACTTATAAAAAATTTTCAAACCAAAAACTACAACGTACAACAGCGACTATCTATGTTACATTAGTCGAATGCTAAGACACAGGTGAGTTAATCTTGTGAAAATACTTAAGCGATAGGTTCAGATGTTTAAGAAATAATTGTAAAACAAAATGATGTTTTAGCTATGAAATTCAGAGCATAAGTCAAAATTAATTCCGTCTTATATTCTAATATTCATTGATTTATCTTTGATTTGTTTTTTTATTATTTGGAATGTGAAACAATATTGTAGTGCGAATTTTATGAAGTTATATCAGATTCTATCAAATTATATATAACTTGATCAAATTAGGTGTACACATTTTTCGGATCAAATTATTTTAAATGAGATCCCATGGGATCTCACGAGATAAGGTTACACTCAGGGAACTTCTGCTGTGAAGTATTTTTAGTCCTTTGTGTTGTAATACACTATCCTTATTTTTAAGTGAAAAAATAGTCATTTGCAGGAGAACTTAATTTTCGACTACAATTGTAGTTAATTTAAAAAACAAACACCACATCAAATTACTGTATAATGATTTTACATTAATTTTTTACAATAGTTTTTTTTTTATTAAAAAAAATAAAACAAATATATGTTTGTTCAATTTTACTACATATGTGGTTCATTTTTCTACAATTGTGGTTAATTTTTGAACATTAAAAAACAAATGACAATGTTAGTTGAATTTAATGAAATGTAAGTCGTCCCTTATTCAAGTGAAATTTCATTTGTTTGTAACTATATTTGCAAATGATCTTTACCTACATAGTATTCTTAGTGTATGTATACCATTTTTCGGATGACCTGATATATGTTGTGATATGCAATTATATATATGACTATATATGACTATGCCTATATCGGAACTTTTTTCATCGACTACACACAAATAATGAAATCTGTACTAATACAAAATATCCTTCCTATCTACATTTCATAAATATGATGAAATAGATTTTGCTTTTTATGAAATGTTTCATAAATACTATGAAATGTTACATTGGACGAAAATTGATGATACATTTCTTCGATATGATAATGCTTTTCATTTGAGTGTAAATACATCGGAATGCTTTCTGTCAAAGAATGACGCGTATTCTATAAAATGTCGATAATGGAAAAATAAGTAAAAACTTAATTAAATAAGCCCACTGATTTTTCAGAAGCTCTCAATGTCTATTCATTACTAATATAAAAATAATTTTTAAATGAATTTATTATTTTTTTAAACATTATAAACTCTTTTATAAACACAAACACCACTTTGTTTTAAAAACTATTGAATATTTTTTATAGTTTTATTTATAATTACTTTATAATAAATTATTTACATAAATTAGAGTTGTGTCGTTCATGAACGAACTAGTTCAATTGAACGACTCACTCAATTGAACGATATGAATCGTTCACCAATATTCGATCTTGTCGTTCATTTTATTCATATAATAATTGTGTCTCTATTCAATCAAATTGCTTGCAAGAGCAATTATTTTTTTTAGAAAATAAAGGGTCCGCCATCTAACGTTTTTTTTCAACTAGTGCTTATTTCGTGAATGGTAACAATTAGCTCATGTCTGATTTGACAGATAATTAGTTTTATCCTTCCGCTGAACGAATATGGTGGTGTATACGCTTGAACAACGCTGGAAAATATTGCGACATTGCTTTGAAAATCATGGTAATGTTACAGAATGTGTGCGAAAATTTACATTTTTCTTTGAAAATGAGCAAGGAGAGGCCGTTACAGTCAATGGCGATCGTTATCGGGCCATGTTGAACGAATTTTGTTCACAAAAATTGAAGAGGATTATATTGGCAACATTTGGTTTCAACAGAACGGAACAGGAAGCCATTGGTGAAATACAGCTGCACACAATCGATAATGTGCTTAAAAATTGGATCGATCGTGTAGGCTACTGCATGGCCAGCCGAGGCAGCCATTTGAATGAAATTATTTTCCATAATTAACCGGAAGGATTTTACTTTCAAATAAAAAAAGAAATTTGAGAAAATATTCAGTAGTTTTTTTTTATAGAATTTTCAAAACAAAAAAAGTTATTTGGCGGACCTTTTAGTAATAATATTGTTTCAAATTAGGAAAAGCAATTGAAGTCATGCAAATAAAAAGTTTTTAAACGAAATAAATAAATTTTTGTTAAAAAAGTTGCAATTTTATAACACTTTTTTTCTATGTACAATAAAATTTGTGAAAAAACTCGTAAAACATGAACAGTGCGTAATAATTGTCAAACGAACGACACAGTTCACATCACGCAGATCAGTCACAAGTCAAAGCAAAAAAGCACGATTGAATGATTTGAACGAACTAGTTCACTGACTCGAAATGAACAATAATGACCGAGTCACCAAAATGAACAATTAATCCCAACTCTAGCATAAATGTTTTTAAATATTGTGTTCACTTCACTTGCCTTTTTTAAACTGATAGTATATAACAAAATACACAATTACTGAAACGCAAACATCCCATTACAACGACTTCTGCTGGTTCTGATTTTCAAAATAATATTTTAGACTTAAGCAAATTCAGCAAAAAAAATAATTAAAAATAATTAAACTGCGGCAGTCTGGTGTATCCCTTGTGTCCGTAAAATTTTTCAATAAAAATGTTTTCTTCTTCTTCTTCCTGTAAAGAGACTAACTAAAGTAAAAATCTACAGTAATTAATATAAAAATTAATTACGATTGTCATTATCTGACGGTTGCAAAACACTTTCTAACATAAAAATTTTGTATTTCATCAATTTGAACTAAAAATTAGTTACAAATTTGCAAAGTTGGATTACAAAAGCCTTTACTTATTTACTACTAACTTTTTTCTACGAGTGTAGTTGTTTTGAAAGTTGGTTGTTTGTATGTTGTTAAAAAACCGATCAGTTTACTTCACTTTTTTTTTTGCTGGGTGTGTTTATGTGTTTGTTTTTGCATTGTGTTGAGATTTGTAAAAGGGCTGAATGAAGAATGGATTCGAACTAAAGAAAATGATAAATACATACATACACACATACACATATTATGTGGCATGACATAGTCAAATTGTAGCGCAATCTGTGCAAAATATTAAAGTCTCTTCTTAATATATTTATTTATAAAAAATAAGATGATTTAAATAAGTGAAGAGAGATTTAAAGGACACTTGAGTGAAGTTTTTGCAAAAATAAAATTAAAAAATAGTCGAATTTTGTATAAAAAATTTAAATGTATGGTAGAAGGGGGAGTAAGGTTTCGCCACTGGGGCACATGTGCCACCACCGATTTACGCTGTACTTAAAAGCGCAATTAAAATGTTCCTTCCCTAAATTTGTGCAGTTATTGATCATCTTCCATGTAACCAAATTTTACACTTGTACTTCGCATATTTTAATATTTTTGGGTTACAAAAAAAAAAAAAAAACAATAATATAGAGTTAGTATATTTGGGATAACTTTTTCATTTCGTTTATGAACACAAAATATCCTTTAGGTATCGAAGCGTTGATATTGATTTATAATATTAACACGATTTTTTTTATAATTTATTTCAAAAAAGTGGAAAAGAATATAAAATTATGTAAGCAGCTGATCATGGGGCACATACGCCTGCACACTACGTGGGGTTGTTTCGTCAGCAAAAATTGGTAGCTCTTTAGAAGAAGCATACACTCAAAAAAATTCAGCAAAATATTGTTTGCGAAAAAATGCTAATGTCAGAAAAATTTGTTCCTGAAAAATCGCGAGCTAATTTTTAGGAAAAGAATTAGTAAATTAAAAGATCCTTGCTTAAAACTAATAACAATTTTTGCTGAATATTCGTAGACTGAAAAAACTCAAAAATATTGTTGAAATATTATTCTTTAGTTAATTTATTTGCTGAAAATCCAAACGAAAAATTAAGAAATAAAAAATTTCAAAATATTGACGACATTAATTAAATCCAAATACCGTAGAAAATTCTAGTAACAAAACTAAGAAATAACAAAATATGACATACACATAAACAATCCTTTTTCTACAAATAGAGAAACGAAACTTAAATAAAATTACATATGATATGTGTCTTTGTCTTTCGCTGTAGTCTGTCTACCTGTAGGTATAATTGTTTGCAATTTCATTACATGCCTCAAACTATCAATGAAAACATTAAGTTTACAAATACACATTTTATTTTTATTCAAAAATATAATACTTTGATTGTTTTTTATTTGTTAAATAAACAATTTGTTTCAAGTATAAAATTTGGTGACATGGAAGATGATCAATAACTGCCCAAGTTATGGAAGGAACATTTTAATAGCGCTTGCAAATACAGCGTAAATCGTTGGTGGCATATGTGCCCCAGTGGCGAAACATCCCCCTTCTACCCTTCATTTACATTTTTCATACAAATTTCGGCTATTTTCTAATTTAATTTTGTAAAAACTTCACTAACGTCTCCTTTAAATCTCTATTCACTTATTTAAATAATCTTATTTTTTATAAATAAATATATTAAGAAGAGACTTTAATATTTTGCACAGATTGCGCTTCATTTGACTATGTCATGCCACATAATGTGTGTGTGTATGTATTTATCATTTACTTTAGTTCCAATCCATTCTTCATTCAGCCCTTTTACAAATCTCAACACAATGCAAAAACAGACACATACTTATCCATAAACATACCCAGCAAAAAAAAAAAAAGTGAAGTACTTGTAAACTGATCGGTTTTTTTTTTAACAACATACAAACAAACAATTTTCAAAACAACAGCACTCGTAGAAAAAAGTTAGTAGTAATATCAGTAAAGTCGTTAGTAATCCAACTTTGCAAGTTTCAAACTAATTTTAAGTTCAAAGTGAAAGTTTATTTAAAAAATTTGCTATTTTGAGTGATGAAATACTAAATTTGTGAAAGGCGTGATAGAGAAGAATGAGTGTATTTTCTAAAAATCATAACTACATTGTAAATTTTCAATTTTCTGAATCAGACGGCGCAGTTTCTGGTATTGAACCTTCGTCAGTGACCCTGTTTTTTTTGAATAGTGTAATATTTGTTTTGTTTTTATTTGTTCGATTGCGTCTATATGAAATTTTCTGTGTAATCACTGACCGTGGTATAGATAAACTGATTTCTAATGCCACATGCACTCGCACTACACGTTAAACAGAGCGCTTTAGCGCACTGAGCTATCGCCAGGTGGAGTTTTGTTGTGATTAAAACTATTTTTATTCAATACACGGTATTTGTGCTCTCGCATACATAATCTCAGGAGTACAACTCCAACTACACAACAGTTCTATTTTTAGAAACTTACCTCACTCTAATGTCCACTGTTTTCCCATATGTTAAAAGTGATGCCACATCTATGATATATTCTTTGTATATTCGAAAGATGGCGCTTACGTAGTTAGGGAAGAATTGCCAGAGAGCAAAGTTTGATTTTTGTTTGAGTTTGAATTTTAACGTCTTTTTCAGACAATTGCAATTAATACTATAATTAACATGCAATTTTATTTAATTTTAATTGTGAAAGGCGTGGTAGAGAAGAATGAGTGTATTTTCTAAAAATCATAACTACACTGTAAATTTTCAATTTTCTGAATCAGACTGCGCAGTTTCTGGTATTGAACCTTCGTCAGTGACCCTGTTTTGTTTTTTGAATAATGTAAATACTAAATTTTTAACAATTTTTTTTGCTGAATTACTAAAGTCTAAAAATATTATTTTGATAATCAAAACCAGCAGAAGTCGTTGTAATGGAATGTTTGCGTTTCAGTAATTGTGTATTTTGTTATATTGTGTCAGTTTAAAAAATGCAAGTGAAGTGAACACAATATTTAAAAACATTTTTGCAAATGTTTTATTATAAAGTAATTATAAATAAAACTATTAAAAATATTCAAGAGTTTTTAAAATCTAAGTGGTGTTTCTAAAATACTTTTTAATGAAGTTTGATATAATTTTTATTAAAAATAAAAATTATGTTTTTTAGACCTTTAATTGTGTAATGAAAATTATATGAAACTTGTATAAAAGACAAAGTACGGTCTTGTTTACTCCCCTTTATATCTTGTGCTTAAACAAAACAAAACAAGTGTGAAAATAAAAAGGAAAAAAAAAACAAAAAGCGTGTGTTATATATCTACCAAAGGTGTACATAACAAACAAGTTTTCAATTTATTTTTGAGCAATGGTGATAATCGTTGACTTCGAGCTTATATATTAGTTCTCATTAAGTGAGATAACTAGGTTATATGAATGTTTGATGTTTGCATGAAATTGTCACTTCTTTCAAAACGTGTTCTGATGATGGGAACCTAGAAAATTCCCCAAATAGATCTATCAACACATTTCTGAAAGTGGTTAATTAATAAATTTAAAACAAAAACTGTTTAGATTATTTGTTAGGACAATAGCCTAATAATAAAATATAGAGTATGGCCTCGAACTTGAATAAATTTCATTTTTATATAATTTTTTAGGAAAACATTTTTAAAATGGTTTACACACTTGCAAATGTTAATTTACTCATATGGTGCTCACCCATTTACACATAATGTGCGTACCATTTTCAACTGACGCACATAGAGTAAATTTACACAATTTCTTACTATAAGTTGGGTAATTTTAAACATTAATTAGTGTGTATGTATACAAAATAAAACATGAAATGAATGAAATTACCGCGGTTGCATTTTTTTTGTAAGCCTAATACTGGTTGTATTTATTTGCATATTTTCTTTTGTCTTTACTTCACTCACATGAACTTTTGCATAAAAGTTCAACAGTTATTTAAAACGTTATTCCGTAAAGTTGTTTCCATGAAATGTGTATGTAAATTACCAAAATATATATTTTTTTAACTTTTCTGTCTGTTATTCAAAAAAAAAAAAAAACAAAAAAAATTACCAAAAAAAAAACGTTCTTTCGCTATTAGTAAAAATATTTTGTTAAAATTTTCTATTTAAAATAAAAAGTTTTTGTATTGTATTGAGTATTGAAATAAACATTGACTATTCCAAATCGTGAACAAAGTTTAATAGCTCTAAATTGTGAACACATTTTTTTTTTTTTTAAATGGTTCTTTTTCTATTTTAGTAATTTGGGGAATCCCCGAATAACAGTTTTACCACGTTCTTGTAGTAAACACCTTTTCTACCGTGAACAGAAAAACTCTTTAACTCTTTTCCCGTATCTCGGAATTTAAAAATTTTTTATATCAAAATTGTTTTAAAACGTATAGAATAAAATTTAAATAGAATTAGCAGTTATTTTTATAGTAAATGCATTAGAAATTAAGAACTGTTAAATATCAAAAACGTATTAAGATCAATAATTTGAGTATGCAAAAATTATCTTAGATTCTGAATTTGGTCTATTTAAAAAGTCCCAGAATCAGAAAGTTTTGTAATAGGAAAAACTTCTTATAATATTAATATTTTGTTATAGGCAAGTGTCTGAATATTTAAAATGTATGTTTAATCTAAAAATGTATGTTTGAATTTAAGAATTTTTCAGGAGAAAAATATTCAAAATCGTTTCATATTTTTGTTTTTGTTAAAAAATCAATATAATGATCGTTTCTGAAGTACTTGGGATAGAATTTATTCTAAATGGATCAATTCTGTAGTAAAACAGTAAAAAAAAAATTCCTATCACAAACATGAACAAAATCAGAAACGCGAACACCCCTTGCAAAAATTAGTCCACGTTTTTGAGAGTTCCATTTTTAAAATCGATTTTCAATTAATTTAATGGGTATATTCAGTAGTCTTTGCGAAAAGAATATTATAAATGTTCGTCTAGACAAGCTGCGACATCAATATCTTGTCTTTTTATTTGTTCTCCGTGCTATTGATGTGTTTATCAGAACAATTTTGGTAGCAACCAAAACTAGTTAAATATTAGTTCAAAGCTAGTTTTTTAGTAAAACCATTTTATAAAATTATTTGCTAAAAACTCAAATATTTTAATTGAATCCAGATTAACTGATATCATGAAATCCATTGGCCTTACTTCAACAAACACCCACATGACCACGCACTATACAGCCAACAATAGCACATTGATCGATCTGTTTTTGAGTGGGATGAATCTAGTGTTCTATTTTATAATCAGCTCTCAGCTTCTTGTTTTACTAAACATGATCTGATATTTATGATCTATGACATATCACTAACGGATATTGGGGAAAGCATCACGTATAGAGATATTAAGCACACTAATATTGAGTATTTGCATGATGATTGCAATAGCATTAACTGGAATCATATTTATCACTTGGTATCCGTTTCTGGAGAAAAACTTGCTGTACCTCTACAATGCTTTAGTCCCTATTAAAATAAGAAAAGTAAACCACAATCAAAAGCCTTGGTTCTCTGCCGAAATCCGCCGTTAAATCAATGAACGTGACAATGCATACTCATTGTGGAAGCGCCATCGAACTTCAGAACTTCAGAGCTAACTTATCGTATTGCCAAAAATGCAGTTACAAAAACTATTAGGGATGCCAAATCTAAGCTTTACGGAGACAAATTTTCCAAATCAGTACAAACCAAGAGAAAGTGGCAAACCATTCGCGAAATTGGAATAGGAAAGCCAAATACTGTAATGTAATGAAAGATTTATCAATATTCCACTGCCTCAAGCTAATCATCAATATTAAGATAATTTTAACGAGGAAAATCTACAACTCGATCGTTTTACTTTTGATTGCCTTAATCATATGGATGTTGTTTCAAGTTGCCTGTCGATAAAGTCGAATGCTGATGGAATTCACCCCGCTTTTATAAAAATGCTTCTCCCATCCCTTCTGCCATTTATTATGTATATATTCAATCAAATTATTACTAAAAGTACGTTTCCATCAAGTTGGAAAAACTGAATACAGACCTATAGCCACCTTACCGTATTTGTCTAAAGTTTTAGAGAGACTTCTTCATAAACAAATATCCAGCTATATTATTGATAACAATTTACTAACTAATCGGCAATCTGGTTTTCGTGAAAAACATAGTTGCATCACAGCTTTAACTGATGTTGCGGAAGCTATTAGGAAGACAGTTGATGATGGGTTTTTAACTATGCTAGTGTTATTACATCACTCTAAAGCATTTGATACAGTGGATCACGTTATTTTAAAAGAAAAGCTGTAAAAAATTATGAATTTCTCGTCAACTTCTGCAAATTTAGTTGCCTCATATTTGAGAGAAAGGTCTCAGTGCGTTGAGTCTAAGGCATGAACTTCTAATTTCTTTCCCGTTGTAAGAGTTGTCCCTCAGGGGTCCATACTTGGTTCTCTGCTCTTTTCAATTTATGCGAATGATTTCCCAGCACAACTAAATCACTGTAAAATCTGAATGTATGCTGATGATGTTCAGTTATACATAAGCACCAGGAATGGGAACGTTGATGAGTGCACAAATTTACTAAATAGTGACTTAAATCGTGTTTTCTTGTAGGCTACGGCTAATGGACTAAGTCTCAATCCGCTAAAATCAAAGTGTATTGTAGTACATAAAAGGACTTCCAAAATTTTAATCAAACCTCTCAAGCTGTGATACTGAAAGCAGTCGTAGATTTAACGTGGTGTATAACAATGTTATAAGATACGTGTTTGGTATGAGAAGGTTTGATGCAACATCAAGATATACTAAAGAGCTATATGAAGTTGAATTCGAAAATCTATTGCGCATTAGAACACTAATTTTTTTGCACAACATTATCCACACACGTCAGCCCGACTATCTGTTTAAACGTCTAAAATTTTCAGTATTCCATTCCAGGACTAAAAATTTAGCAACTATCAGTCATCATTGTTTGATGGCAGAATGACAATTTTATATAAACGCTATTTGCCTTGGGAACAGGTTACCTATAGCACAATTCTTAAATTGTGAACTCTTGATTTATTCTATATTTTACTATTGTTATTAAATTTAATTAGATTTTATTGATTTCTATATTGTTAATTTAAAACTAATCTTACCAAGTATTGTTTTTGCTTTTTGAAAACCCCTGTGCTAATAATATAAGACTGTAGTCTTACAGGTTACCAAATAAATAAATAAAACTCAATTTCAAAAAAAAACTACTGTAAGCTAGTTAAATATTTTAAATAGATGTTTAATAAAATTTTCAACAAACTTTTTTTTTGAGTGTGTAATGTCAAAATATCCATCTCAAAATATTCAACAATTTGCTAGTTATAACTATAGATAGAACCACACTGCGTATGATGAATTTATAGAATACATATTCATCATACGCAGTGTGGTTCTATCTAACTATCCAAAATGCAGCCTAGTTACAAGATGAAACTTTGTGGAATGATATTAAAGCATCTGAACTTTTTTTGTAAATTAAAAAATATTTGGCCTTATTTTTTATCGAATTCATTTTCACATTTATTACACCAAAAATTGTAGTTCAGATTTTTTTGAAAAAATTTTATTTATAGTAAAATTTTAAGCATTTTTCATTTCATATACTATTTTGATAATACATACAAAAATTCCAAATTGTTAATATTTAACCACGTCTACTTCAGATCAATTTTTGTTAAATTAAAAAAGGTGTTCAATGTTCAACTTCCATACATTTAACAATGATACGATATCCTTTTTCCTGTAGCTGGACAGTTGTTGTGAAAAGTTTCATATATATTTTATCTACAAACAAGAAAAACTTGCAAACATTTTTTTGCTAGTAAATATTCTACAACTTTGGAAGAATTCAACTAACTTATACACAGACTTATGCTGCAAATAAATGCATAATAGAACAAGAACAACAAGAAAAAAAGTGCAAAAAAAGAAACTAAACAGAACATTGCAATCATAAAGAAAAATGACAAACGCGTATAAAATTCATCCATCATTCATCAGTAAGCTTTTGCTACAAGGAATAGTAACGTAGTATGTCATATACAACCCGTCATGCAACATCGTGGTAGTAGTGTTAGAATTACAGCAGTTTGTAACATTATAAAATGTACAACAAATAGTTAAAGTATGGTAGTAGTAGTAGTAGAAGTAGTGAAGATTGTTATTTTTTTATGCAAGTTTTATATAAAGCATCGGAAATTTAAATAAGCTTAAACAAAAACATATGTGTGTGTGAATATTAGGGCAGCCTTTTAGGAAATTATTTTAAATCTTTAGATATAACATTAAAAATTCTTGAAATAGGGGGGTCTTGATTTAAAATACTCTATGGCCAAAAAGATGTAATTTATTGATAATTAAATTTGTCATATGAAAATAAATAAAGGTCACACCCAGAGAAAAATTTAGCTATTTGCCAACTGAAATTCGGTTACTACGACTCAAATTCGGTTATGACGAATTTCAATCCGTTGGCACAACTTAACATTAGTTTCCACAACAAAGTTCGGTTAATTCAACTGAGTTGTTGTTGCAACTCCCAAAATATTTCGAAATCTAATGTAAATAGCGTTGGACTAACTAAATTTACAGCTTATTATCATTGAAATACACTTTTCAATTCGGTAGGCACTTTATTTCTCTGTGTGCAGTAGTGCGATTCAGTAATTTGTAACAATCGCAAAATATTTATATCGACAACTTTTGTTGTATGCACTAACGATTCAGTGATTCACTAAGTACACCTTAGCGATAGTGGAGAACTCGATTTTTCTATTTAAAAATTTAACAACACAAAAATTATTGTCGTTTAGATAATAACAACAGCTGACTGTAACAATAGCGAATAACGTTTAAAATTGTTTATGAAAAAATGATTAATTTTTCTGTTTACTTTTTTAAAACAATTCGATTATCGTTAAAACAAGTTACAAATATTCCCAATAATGAAGTAGTGCACAGTGGGCCTACATTTAGGGTTCTATAAAGTATCCTATAGGGCAGTGCAGCATGAATTACATGCAAGAATATTTTCGTCTAAGAAAATATAAAATAAGATCACATTACACACCGGTCTACACTCACAAAAAAAAAAAGAAATGTCAAAAATATTCCAATTAACCCTTGGACACAACAGTGTACACATTTAAAAAAAAAATTAAAAATTTAACATATTCATATTTTTGTTTAAATACCTTGCGGGAAATGAAGGGTCGATTGATCCAACGTGGTAGTTCTGTTATATATGATTGGGGAGCACGTCACGAAACTGGTGAAACCAAAATTGTGGTAAACCGAAAAGTGTTAAAATTGATTATTAGTATTATTGACCTTTTTAGTAAATATTTGTTAAGATTTTTAGAAATATCTAAAGTGCGCTTCTAAGGTCATTTGTTTTCAAAATAAATAAAAGACTATTTATTCATTTTTCATCCGACGTTTCGTTGGATATTCCCAACATCCTCAGGGATAATTTTATTAATCTGCAACAGTATGAGAAAATATAAAAAAGAACAATATCTTAATAACGAACAAAGTGTTAATTTGGATGAAATGTCCAATCACGTGACTAGAGTTATGGTGACAAAACTTTCACTGTTTGCTACCAAAAAAACTATCACCAGAGTATGATTTTTTGCACAACTTATTCAAAAACTTAAAACACTTTACAAGAATATAAATTAAAATTTCAAAATTTCTGCATATTGGTGTCGCAATATCTTGTTAAGATATTTTACAAGATTTTTGGTAACGATTTTTTTCCCCCACTGGTTCTGTTGCATGTTACATAAATCCTAAAATATTCATACTTTGGCACTACCTATCTCTAACTTGTACCGTAGCATATTAATTTTAGTCGGTACGGTGATAGGTTACCTTGGTCAAGTTATTCGCCACGTCACACAGTGCTTCACAGGTAGCAATTGTCACCTCCTATGTCAAGGCCATGTTAAAAGTACCGGTCACTTTCATATAATAGAACCGAAACTAGGATTGGTTCATACACACAAAGTTGTAGTCACGTGACCATACCAGTGACTGGTCCATTTCCCGCAGGGTATGTTCTCTCGGATATTGGTCATTAAGAAAAAGATCATTAAAAGCATAACCTGTTCATCAGGAAAATATAGTCTCGATATATGTTAACAAAGTATTTTAATCAAACTTTATCTTCCAAAAAATGGGTGTTTGACCTTACTCCTAAACTAGCAAAGCTAGAAACTTAAATTTTGGCACGTAGCATCATCTAATGACCAGAACAACATCAAACAATGCTCTTTTGGATAATCGAAAGTTTTAGTGGTGAAAATGGGCTGAGAAGTTTCAAAATCCGACTTTTGAAGTAATTTTTCGATGGATATACATGTCAACATTTTTCTTTAAAATTTAAGGACACCAAACAAGAATCTGAAGTCCAATTAGAAATATATCCACAAACAAAAAATGAAAGGGTGAAATTTTTTTTTGATTTCAAACTCACTTTCAGTTAAAAGTTTAACGATATATATTAAATGTTCAATTGAAAATGAATTTGGAGCACACAAAATTTTCAGTTTTTATAACCCACGATGACAACATAAAATTGTAAAAGAATTACAAAAAATTAAAAAAAAAATCAGAAACATTTAAAAAAATCACCGAAATTTAAAAAGTAATTACAAAAATTAAATTTTATTTACGTGATTTTTCCGTTTACGCCGGAATTTTTTTTTTTGAAAACTTCAATTTTTATTTCTAAACTTAAATCTTTATGGGGTTCTTAAAATTTTTTATTAAATAACTTTTTTTTTTAAACCTAAAGATTTTTCGGAATCGGGTGTCATTTTAAAAGAACTGTCCAAAGACAGTACA
>CM037855.1:186204076-186270303 GCA_021234595.1 Delia radicum | reverse complement strand
AACGAAAATTTTAGTAAAATTAGAATATAATCGTTTATTTTACGATTTTTTTTCTTATTTTGAAATTTGTTTGTATTTTAAGGTAGGGACTATTACACTAGTTTACAAAATTTAATTTTTTTCATGTACATTTGATGAGAGATAGATCTTCTTATGTATTTTCTCCCGCTGAATTCGAATTATACGGCACAATATACAAACATTATTTGGTGTCTATTGCTCATGAAAAGTTGCAGGTGCTATTCCAAAATATTGCAGATAATTCTGGTTGTAATGAATCGGTGAATCTACGTCTATTTGGTTGGGTCACAAAATTGCCACACACGTAACAGAAATTATTTGGATTGTTTACGCACTCAAATTCTCGTTTTCTATTAGGCATTTTGGTGAACACAGTTGAAATATAATTTCAACCAAATTTGTGAGTTCCTATAATATACAAACAACCGACACTACGTTTTATAGAAGCTGTCTAAGCAAAATGTCATGGGTCTATGGAAACAGTTGCGTAGGGTTTGCCTATACTGAGCAGTAGTTTGGTGATTGAACTCATAAATTGTCGAAAAAAAATAAAATATTCGGAAAATATGAGATTTGGATTTTATTCACTCAATTGCTTACAACTTTGTCATTTTCGGTCGATTTTCTTCTGGTTGGTCTCAGTTCTTACGTAAACGTATCATCTTATATACATGAAGAAAAAACCAGACGTTTTTTTTTTTAACGACTTGTACTTTTCCGTCTGCACAGAATCACTGTAAATATGATTTTTTTTAAAATGTGCCCTGTTCATCGATATATTTTGAACCGCTTACCAATCAAAGATCCAATTATTATATATATATTCGTCAATTATATATATATTCTCAATACCTTGCATTTGGGTACCAAGAACGACCCATATCTAGCTCGAGATATGATTTGTAGTGTCCGACCGAACAGTTCGACCAGAAAATGCATTTGGTATTCGTATTGTATTCGATATTTTAAAGCCTTATGGACAAATTTGGCGGATGGAAAAATGTTTATTGACTGATTAGATGCTATTTTAAGTGGAAATCTGAAGAAAAGTCTGTAGTTAAGCAATGAATTCACTGTTCGGCCTCAGAAAGTTCGGCCAAATCGAAAATAGTTCGGCGGCCGAACTTTTAACTTTATAGCTAAACTTCGGCTTTTCTCTTAATTTTATACACAAAATCGAATTAAATCGGCTCAACAAACATGTTTCCAATACAAAAATTTTTCATCATTGCCTCTAGATATCAAAAAACCGACAAAATATAGTTTTTTGGCCGAACTGTTCGGTCGGATACTAATGATTTGTCAAGTGAAAAAAGGTCGAAAAAATGAAAAAATTACAATATCTCAAAAACTGTTTCATAAAAAAAATTTAACCTTGATTTTCGAATTCAGCGGGAGAAAATACATAAGGAAAATCACCTCCCATCAAATGCACATTTTCGGTGTAAACTAGTGTTATCAGTGGACAACAACGTTTATTCTATGTTGTAAATAACACTACTCAACTGACAACAAAATACTGACTTTGTATCACATAAAAACAAAATTTTCTCATTTGCATTTTTTTAAATACATCGGATTTTATATTTTCATCATTCCCACAATTTTTTTCGTACATTTTGCTTAATTCTTCGAGATTGCATTGAAAAAACTTATAAAATCAGCAGACCTTTTTAAGATAATAACACCAGAAAAAAAAGTTAAAATTTATTTTTATCGGAGTTAAATTTTAGTTAATTAAAAATAGCAATTTACATTGCTAAAAGCAGCTAAAGCTTTGTATTAATATTTGTAGGCAAGAAGCAGCAAACAAAGAGCGTAATATAAAAAAAAAAATTCCAATATTTACCTTAAATTTTGTTGTATGCCAATGACAGCATATTTTCCTAAAATCAACAGAAATATTTTCTAAAAAATTGTAAACTGCTGATTTCAGCAGGTCTGATTTTTAATGGCATATGACAAATTTAAATTTTTTGTGATTTTTTTTTATTGTCTACTACTTACTTAAAATTTAGCTCAAATATAACAACATATAATAGATTTTTTTTTTGCTATTCTCACTTATTTTTATTTATTTATTTAACTTAGCAAAAATAAGCTACCAATTTTATAATTTTTTCCTGCAACGTACACGCAGAAAAAACTGGGGTATATTATTGAAGTGCTTAGTAATTATACAACTACACTGAGAGAATCTCTGCATGATATCAATGATTTATTGCATTAGATCTATGAATGTCACTGGAACTTGTTCATTGAAGTTTTTCATAAAATTTAACTAAAAATCACATTTTATTTATTAAAAATTTCGTACGAAATTTCTACGTGTACGAAAAAAAAAATTCATTCTAAATATTTTTATTAAATGAAAATGAAAATTATTCTAGTTCGAGGCCATATACTCTATATTCTTCATTAGGATATTGTCCTAACAAATAATCTATAGAGTTTTTGTTTTCAAATTTATTATTTGACCCTTTCAGGAATGTGTTGATAGATCTATTTCGGGGAATTTTCTAGGTTCCCATCATCAGAACACGTTTTGAAAGCGGTAACAATCCCATGCCAAACCTCAAGCATTCATATGAACTAGTTTACCTCACTACATGAGAACTAATATACATATGAGTTTGAAATTAAAGATTATAACCATTGATCAAAAAATAAATTGAAAACTTGTTTGTTGCACATCATCCACCTCTGGTGGATATCAATACACGTTTTTTTTTTTGTTTTCTCTCTCCTTTTTTATATTTTGTTAAGTTAGTTAACAAAACAGGGAAAGTAAACTAGGCGGTACTTTGCCTTTTTTCACAAGTTTGTTATAATTTTTATTAAACTATTGAAGGTTTTTCATGAAGTTTAAGAAATTTTTCATTCACATTGTGCAGAAAACTTTATCAGTTTTGTGAGAAAATTTCATTAAAACTCACCCAAGCGAGTACATAAGTTGCAAGTTAGTTTTACAAATTTCTTGCCGTTTTTACATTTTTTTGTTAATCTAGCAAAAAAAAAAGCGCTTAACTTTTTTACTGTTGACAAATATAGTGTTTTTTTTAGCAGCTTTTGGGTCTAATCTAGTAATGTTTGTTTAAAAATAGTTAATATCAGTATGAACCAGAGAAAAATATTAGGGTGGCCACCTGCATTTCTTCTAAGGTGGCAACCTGCATTCTGATGGAGTTTTGGAGTATATAAAAGAAAAATAAATGCAAATTAATGATATATTTGGAATTCAAGCAGTGACAACCTCCAAACCTGTACCATGCTAAAAATATTAAAAACTTTTAAAACAAAAAAGTTTCGATCAACTTTGAAGAAAATATTAAAGGCCTAAAAGAAAACCAATATTTAATCTAGTGAAGGGCACTTTTTGCAAATCCTATGTACGCGTGCAAAGGAAAAAAAAAAATGCTGCATGTGTGACGTCGAAACATGTACACTATAAATATCTTATTAAAATCAGTTGCAGATCAGCACTTGCTGAAGTAAGATCTCACTACGCAACTTTTTAATTACACTCAAAGAAAATGTTCAATGAAAAATGGGGAATACGATTTTTTTTATAGAGAATATGGATGGTGATGCGCAATGCGTGATTTGTTATCGCGTTATAAGTAACAAAAGTTTGTTTTGTTTAAGAAGACATTTCTACTCTTGCAATGGAAATTACAATAACCTGAGCGAGGGTGATCGATTGCTGAAACTATTTAATTAAAAGCAGAATTTTTCTTAAAATTTATTTTTGATGAAACTAATATTCATCATCATACCAGTTTTCAATTAATAAGAGAAAATGTTTCATTGCCTCTAAAAAAGTCATCCTATGTAGTTGCTTTGGCTTTGGTAAAGCAATGTCGCCCATTTGAGGATGGTATCAGATGTTTTGAAATGTTTTGATGAAAAGTGTCAAGGTTTGAAACTTTGCCAAAACATTCCTTTATCTCGACGTACAGTTGCACAAGAAGAGATAAGTAAATTGATTCATTCTGCAGCTAAAACTAGACTGATAAATTGCAAATATTTTTCATTATCTATTGACGAAAGTACGGACATTATTTACAATATTTGCCAGCTTATTATTTGCATCAAAACAGTTGATGCATATTTAACCTTTTAAAGGTAAATAAAATAATAATAATAAAAAAAATCTTTTACTTTCGACTGAAAAATTTTTCGAGTGTAGAATTAGTGAGCGTCATTCGTTTTCTGCTGCTTCCCACACAAGCATAAATGTGGTAGTATGTATGTTGCCCTTCACTGATTTAATCATATTCACATAAGTAGAAAAACATTTTTTATTTTAATACTAACCTTAATATTATATCAATTTAATTATATTTTAAGCTGCGTCCCGGTAGGCTAGTTGTTAGCGTACTGGCTTATCAGTGCGGGGGTCGTGGGTTCGATTCCCACCAGAGGCACTTGTCTGTTTTCGCTACAACACGCCGAAGGCCATATTAGCTAGTGCTCGGTTAGGGTAATAGTATATAATTTGTAATTATATGATTATTAATTAATAATAAAAAAAAAAAAATATTTTAAACTGCAAAGTTTTTGTTTTTTGTTTTGAGCGTGCTCGAGCACGAGCATTTTTCTTTTGTTTAAATAAAGGTTAACATTAACAATATATCGTTATACATGTTACCACAAAAGAAATATATAATAATATATGCATATGCATGACACCATATATGGATATGCATGACACCATACATATTATAGTATAAGTTATGATGAAAATACATAAAACCATATATAATTTTTTTTTACCCGTTACTGTATTAAAACAATGGGGGAAATAACTAGTTATTAGTAAGCCATTATTATTTGCATTAAAGTAATTCATGAAGTAAGCTGGTGTCATTACTGGTATTCCAAAAAATAGTTATATGTAGTTTTTAAACATCCATGTGCCCTGAAAAAATAATTAAATTAATTTAAAATACAATTTTTTTTTCTTCCAACTGTTTTTTTGACATTTTAATCGCCTTAAAAGCAAATATTAAATGTTAACAAAATAAAGAAACTGTTTCTTATTTCTTTTAGAGATTTTAAGTTTTTTTTTTCCTAGTCAATACTACACCTCAAAGAAAAAGTTTCATCATATTTATGACAAGTTTCATAGATTTTCGTTCAATGTAACTTTTCATAGTACCTATGAAACATATGATAAACAACAAATTCCATTTCATCATATTTATATAAATGTTTCACTATATATTTGAAGTGTATTTTGCATTAGTAAGGACTTCAGTGTTTTTGAGTAGAAAAAAATTCTTAGAGACCGATGATATGATCATTATAATTCTTCTTGCTTATGAAATGTTTCATACACTCAGGGAACTTCTGCTTTAAAATATGTAGTTGTTTGGGTTGTAATACAGTTTTCATTATTTTTAATGTAAATGTAAGTCATTTGTAGAACAAATAAAATTTTTAACTAACCTTGTAGTTCATTTAAAAAACAACTCACATCAAATGACTGTTTTATGATTTTACATTCATTTTTTACAGTTGTTTTTTGTTATTTAAAAAAATAAAAAAAAATTTTTTTGGTTAATTTTTTACTACCATGTGGTTCATTTTTACTACAATTGTTAGTCATTTTTTGAACATTAAAAAACAAATGACAATGTTAGTTGAATTTAATGAAATGTAAGTCGTCCTTTTTTTTAAATGAAATTGCATTTGTTTTTGACTACAATTGCTGTCGTCTTTACCAACATAATTTCCTAGGTGTAGATATCGATGAAATTGTTACATTGGACGAAAATTAATGAAACTTATTCCTGGTTTTCTCTGGGTGTAAAAGTTTTATTTTTAATGTTATAATTGTGTGTCAACACCAATATTTGTTAACATAACTACATTTTTCTATATTGCTTTTCATTTCCGTTTAAGGAAATCGAATACAAAAACAGAAATTTTTTAAAGTTTTTATTTTTAGAAAATACTTTCAAGTATTTGTTGTTAGTTTTTTTTTGTGTGTGTGCTGTCTTCTAATACCCATCTGTTGTTGTATGTTGTGTTGTCATTATGCGAAAAATAACAATAACAAGGGTGGTGTAGAAGGAAACGAAAAAAGTTAAATAATTTCCATTCGAATTATTTTCTAATACCCGTAATGAATTGTTTGATGATGCTTAACAAAAAAGTACATACAAAGTTTTGTTCGTATACAATTTTTAATTTTTTTTTTTTTGGTCAATAGTATTTGGTTTTTAAAGCGTAAACGAAAACACAAGTGTAATAGGTTGTCATCGTTTGGTTCAGAAGAAAATAATCGTAAGAGGATTTAAAACATTTTTATGAAATTTTAAAATCATTAATATGGACACTTCTATTTGGAGGAGGAGGATTTGAAAACATTCTTATGAAATTTTAAAATCATTAATATGGACACTTCTATTTGGATGATATTTCTTAAAATGTTTTTAAATCAAAGTACTATGGAATTGTTTGTCTTTATTACGACTATTGAGTAAAATTGCTAACGATTTTTTAAAAATAACGGATTTAAATATATTTGATAAAGCCTTATATAATAGTTATTAACCATTTTGGAAATTTTTCAAAAAATCGAAAGCTTTGTATGCAATTTTTTATTTTATTTTATAATTAATAATCATATAATTACAAATTATATACTATTACCCTAACCGAGCACTAGCTTCTATGGCCTTCGGCGCGTTATAGCGAAAACAGACCAGTGCCTCTGGCGGGAATCGAACCCACGACCCCCGCACTGATAAGCCAGCACCCTACCTACTAGCCTACCGAGGCGCACTGTTGTATGCAATTTAAAAACCGGTTAATGTTTTCCAAAAAAAGCATTCATATAATTCAGAAATATTCACGCCGAAACACTTTACTCAGCGAAGCCACCCCATATCACATAGGAGTAAACCGCTTAGTCTGGCCGAAGTCCTGTGACGCAGAAAAACTTTACTCATCGAAGCCACTAAACTGCCTATTACATAGGAGGAAGCCCATAAGCCCGGCCGAAGACCAGTCACACAGAAAAACTTTCTTCAATGAAGACTGGCTTTTGACGGACTAGAGGAGAAAACTCTTAAGCCAATAAATGCTGTACTATCACCTCCACGCTGTTATTCCTGTGTAATGCCAATGATAGCAACTAAAAAGTCATATTTTCATGTAAAATTCATTATTTGAACAGTAAATTTAACAAAAATAACAACAAAAAAAAAAAAACATTAAAAAATGATGTGGAAGGAGTTAAAATTTAAAAAAAATTAAAACAAAATAAAAATGCTCGAGCTTGGGGCCAGTTGTAGTTAATATAAAAATTAATTTATATCTCAGTATTTCGACATTCTTCGTATGTCATCATCAGGAGAAGTATATTTAATGTTTACATAAAAATACAGCTTAGAACTATCGTTGTTTGTTTTTTGTCACCATCTGATATTGCATGGTGACAAAAAACAAACAACGATAGTTCTAAGCTGTGTTTTTATGTAAACATTAAATAACTTCTCCTGAGGATGACATTCGACGAATGTCGAAATATTGAGAAATAAATTAATTTTTATATTAACTCCAACTGGAATCGAGCTCGAGCATTTTTATTTTGTTGAATTTTTTTTTTAATTTTAACTCCTTCTACAAAATGAAAGGTCGAATAAATACATCTTTAATTTAAAAAAAATAATAATGACATTTTTATTTATGCAAAAACCGTAAAAATAATAAAGAAAATTGTAAATGAAAATAATAATTGATACAGGAAAACAGTATATATGTGTAGCTATTTCTTTTATGAATTGTAAAATAAATTACTTTTTTTTTTAAATATTGTGAGTGTATTAAACAAAAAACGTCAAATTGGGTAATTTTTGACACCACTTTTTAAACCCTAAAACTCAAAAATTTTAAAGTTGTATTATACGAGGCGGAACAATTTGTCCGTGACTTTTCGAACTTCCCTCGTAGTTATATGAAATGCAACACTGCTCCCATTAAGTACCACCTGTTAATCATCATCGGCATCATCGATTTCAATGGTAAAACAGTGGTTTACTGACTTTCGTTGTGGTCGCACAAATACAAATGACGCTGAACGTTCTGGAGGGCCAATTGCGTGAGATTGTAGATGCCATAGGCGTTTAATATGGCTGTTTGGTTTCGATTTTAAATGATCAGCTGCTCTCAATTGTTTTTTAGGAAACACATCTATTATAATCGATTATTATCATAGTTTCATTCAAACCTGAGGATTCACCACTGTGTAGTTTCCTTGTTAGTTTCTTTATACACACAGAAAACAGGTTTGTAGCGTACCATTACTATTATTAAATTTTAATACTATTGTAGCAACCGACAGTTATTAACAAACTTTCGAATTTTTATTGTAATAATTGAATATTTTATATTTATCGAATATAATATTCTATAAATAGATTCACATGCATTCAATAAAAATTTATTTTATTAATAAAAAAATTATATGCCTCGAACTGGGCTCGAACCGGCGATCTTCCGTTTGGCAGGCAAGTACTTTACCTCTAGCCTAATTTAAATATTTTTTTTTTTTTATTTTCAAACTTGAATAATTTCTAGTTTAAAATTTAAATATTTGTCTAATCTCAATATTTTATTAGAGTTACCAAAACTTTTAAAAAAAAATACAAGTTTGATATAATTTTTATTAAAAATAAAAATTATGTTTTTTTGACTTTTAATTGTGCAATGAAAACTATTCAAGTTCGATATCATGCTCTATATTTCTTTATTAGGATATTGTCCTAACAAATAATCTATATAGTTTTTATTTTCAAATTTATTAATTAACCACTTTCAGGAACGTGTTGATAGAACTATATCGGGAATTTTCTAGGTTCCCATCATCAGAACACGTTTTGAAAAAGTAATCAATGGCGATAATCTTTAACTTCGATCTCTTATATTAGTTCTGATTTAGTGAGAAAACTAGTTTATATGAATGTTTGATGTTTTGCTTTGGATTGTCACTTTTTTCAAAACGTGTTCTGATGATGGGAGCCTAGGAAATTCCCTAAATAGATCTATCAACACATTCCTGAAAGTGGTCAATTATTAAATTTGAAAACAAAAATCTATAGATTATTTGTTACGACAATATCCTTATAAGAAATATAGAGTATTGCCTCGAACTTAAATAATTTTCATTATCATTTTAAAAAAATTTATATTAATTTAAAATTATTTTATTAATAAAAAATTCTTCTCCGCGAACTGGGCTTGAACCGTCGCCCATCTGCTTGTCAGGCAATTACTTTACCTCTAGCCTAAATTCAATTTAAATTTGTATATGCTTTTAAATTTCTACCTTGAATATTTTTTTCTTTCACGTTGAAATATTAATGTCTAAAAATAGATTTGTATGTACAACAGAAATATTTTTTTCAAGCGATATAATCTCCGAAAAGTGGTTAGTTGTTGGTATTAAAGGTAATGTCGAAGATAATTTTTTTTCAATATTGATAAGGAAACGAATAGTTTGAATGATGTGACTGTGTTTTGGTTAATTTTATATATTTTCTGTTTAAAAATATTGTTTAATTATTGCAATTAAAATTATTGAATTATTACAATTCAAATTATTGAATAGTGATTACATTTTGTCGATTACAGTGGAATTCCAACCAATTTATTATCTGTTTGTATACTCCATATACCTGGTGTAGGGCCACATTAGGGTACATTTCCTGATATATTAATGATTCAGATAAATGTTAAAAGTGAATTTACATTATACCTCAAATCTGGTTTTAACTGGATTTTCGTGACATTCTGGTTATGAAACATATTTTGTTTTCTTTTCTGGAAAAAATTGTTGCATTTTAAAGTGCAAGCATTTCAAGCATTTCACCCTCGCCCCAATAAAATGCTTCATTTTTACAAGCAGAATAAAACACAATTTTATCACATATTGCTTATGGCAGTCCTGGTTCGAATCTCAGCTAACATGAAGGAATTTTTTTTTAATAACTATTTTTTTTTTTAATTAAGTTTCAAGTTAGCTTCATTTTGTTTTTTTTTTAGCGAATTTTAGGTCAAAAATTATTAAATAATAAATAAAATTATTTGAACCTAGGACCTTATGCATCAGAAGCCAGCACACTACCCATCGGCTACCAAGGTGAGAGTTTTCTCGCAAACAACTTTATAATATATACACATGAGATTGATTAATCGAAAAAACAGGGCAAAAACAACCCTGTAAATAATTTGAGGGCGCTAAAATTGCACTTTTTGCCTTTTTTATGGCAACATTTTTAGAAAGAAACACGGCACCCTTTCAGGGTGTTTACCCTTTTTTAGAAAAGAACACAAAAAAGAAAATTTGAGGACAAAGCACAAAAAATGTGACATTTTGTCAGAAAAGAAAACGCCAATAATTTCAAACCATATTTTCCATACAAATTCATAACTAGATGGTAGGACGAACTGGTTTAAAATTAAGTTATAGCGTTACAAACACTGTGTTTTCCCTTATTTTGGAAGTGAAATTTGGGAAATGTGGCATCACCTTGTGGAAAAAAAAATGTAAAGAAATAAAAAAGATTTATTTAATTTGGGAAAACTAACTAAGACCCACTAAAATGGCATTGTTTTTGAAGGAAAAATTCAATTCATCATGCAGTTACCTATTTTTGATTCAGGAAGAAATAGAATTTGTGCAAACAATATTGATAATGGTTACCAGAACAAAAAGAAATATCGTGCTTCCAAATAGTTCTACCCCATAAAAAACAACTTTTTCAGCAAAACTTAAAATTGTTCATTTCATGACTAGCTGAAGTGCCCGGTGTTTCCCGGTTCATCTGTGATTTTTGAATGCAGAAACAATTTTTTAGCTAGGAAATAGGCGACTTAATTCTGTGGTGTTTTGCAGAATCATTTAGGATTTTAACGTTAAACTTGAAATTAAAGATTCCATTTGAAATTTATGAAATAAGGTTACAAATTTAAAAATTATTTTATCTTTAAAGATGTTGAATACAAAATGATGCTTTCAGTAGCTATTCATGACTATAAATCAATGTGCTTTATCAATAAAGATGTCTCATATTGCACTAAGAATGGTTTCGAAAAAGTTTGTCCTTCAAAAATGGACTTGTTGTTGTCAGAAACGGTAAAGAAAAATAAAATTAAAAAAAAATTAAATCATAAAGACATTGCGACAAAATCAGTAGGTATATTATACGCGAAAAAAAGTTCTTAAAACGAAATGGTTTTTCCTCAAATGTTTTGATTGGATTTAAAAAAATTAAGCTTATTAAAAATAGTGGAATTTTTTGATTTTGACGTTTTTGATCAAAAGTCGGTATTGAAGTGGGCTATGGTAACGAAACTTTTACACTACACACACAGTTATGAAAAAAACCAAGAGTTTGAATAATTATACGTTCCGCTGAGATTTCATGCTTTCATGCTTTCAAGTGGGCGTGGTCGATACTACGATCTAAGTTGAGGTCCGATGATTATTCATGCCAAGTTTGAGGAAAAGCCGTTGAGAATTGCAAATTTGTATAGTGAACAAACAGAAAATGAGTTTTATGTGTAATATATACAGTATCGGACAAAACATTTGCAACTTACATTCAAAATTTAAGTTTTGGTCCGTAAAATTAATTAGTTACCACTTCTCAAAGTTTTTTTGGTACGTCATCGTATTTGTTATTTCAGTAACAATTTTAGAGATATTTTGGGTTGAGTTATCCCGAATTTGCATTACTATAGTGTATTATATGAAAATAGTTATTGTTTTGACGAGACAAAACAATTGCAACTCCTAAAGTTTCTGTTGTTAATAGATTAAAAACTTTTATGTTTTATTTTGTTTTGATCACATTCGCAGTTTTTTGGTTTAAAGTCACATTTTTCATTAGTTGCAAAAACATTTGAAAAGAAACACAAGTTGGAATAATATTCCGAAATATCGACAATAATGGCACCAGATAAATTTGGTAAAGAATTACGAAAGCGTATTGTGGATTTCAACAAGGGAATTTCTCAAAAAGAACTATCTATTAAATATAAAGTGCATAAATCATCAATTTCTCGAATTGTATCGCGTTTTCAAAAAACTTAATCTGTGGAGGTGATTAGCAAAGGCGGTCTGCCACGAAAAACTGACCAAAGAACAGACTCATTAATAGTAAGAGAGATTAAAATGTTTCCTTTAAATAGGCTCCGAAATTGGCAAACGAATTAAAATTACCAGTAAGCGCAAGAACCATTTCCTGACGTTCCTCATATCTAAGCGTAACCAATTGAAACGGCTTCAATTTGCTCCAGATCATGTTAGTTGTACAGTTGACCAATGGAAAAAAGTTCTTTTAAGCGACGAATCAAAATTTAATATTATCGCCAGTGATGGTATAACTCAGGTAAGACGGCCCAAAGGAAAACGAGTTCAAAAAGAGTTTTGTGTAAAGACGGTGAAGCATGTAGGTGGCCATGTCATGGCATGGGGATGTTTTTCTGCCAATGGGTTAGGCCCACTTCATCGCATTAATGGTATAATGGATAGATGGGTTTACAAAAACATCCTTGAGGGTGTTATGTTGCCATATGCTAAGTGGGAAATGCCGTTACGTTGAACGTTGCAGAAAGATAACGATCCCAAACACACCTCGAAGGTGGTAAAAGCTTGGTTTAGACAGCAAAGTGTTAATGTAACGCAATTTCCACCTCAATCACCGGACCTTAACCTGATCGAAAACCTTTGGTCAATTGTGAAACAGAGAATTGATCGCAATAACGTCCAAAATACTGAAGATTTTTTCAACCGGATTCAAGATGCATGGTATGGTATACCACAATTAATCATTTACTAGAGTCTATGCCGCGACGATGCAAAGCTGTTATTGAAAATAAGGGTTTCGCTACGAAATATTTAAAAAATAAAATTTAAACATGAAATATTTTTTAGTTGCAATTGTTTTGTCTTGCTGACTTGTAGTGACTATGTTCATTTTATGTTACAGAGAATTCGAAATATTGAAAAAATTAAAAGAATTTTGATTTAAAATTGTTAATGAAGGTTAATTTTTTATATAAATAAAATTTTAATTAAAATAACACAACCCCACATAATTTTTTAGAACTGATTATGAAATTTGTATGATAGTTGCAAATGATTTGTCCGATACTGTAGATAGAACATTACTGAAAATCTTGTCTTCAGCCAGTAAATTAATAACTTTTTAGCAAAATTTTCAGTTTGAGGTTATTTTATTTATTTTGTTTTGTTTACAAAATGTTGTTGTTGTTAAGTCAAAATCCAGCTTGCCTGCCAAATTATATAATGTTAACGAGAGCGATTTGTAACTGAATTTAACTTGATTTCAAACCATATATCGTGATAGTATAAATTCCTTATTAATTAGTCCATATTGCTTGCAAAAATATAAAACATGTTGAATGGACCACGTATGATTAATTAATATCACTCATACGTTAGAAAAAATAATTTTAATAGTAGTTCATTTGCTGTATGTCATCTTTTTGGCCCCAATATCGTGAAAGTGTAAATTCATTATTAGTTCATATTGTTTGCAAAAACATAAAACATGTTGAATGGATCACAGTACGTATGATTAATAAATACGTTAGAAAAAATTAATTTTAATAGTAGTTCATTTGCTGCCTGTCATCTTTTTTGGCCAAATTTCGCGAAAGTGTAAATTCATTATTAGTTTCAACTTGCTTGCAAAAACATAAAACATGTTGAATGGATCACAGTACGTATGATTAATAAATACTAGGGTATTCAATTGGTTAACCGTTACTCGATTAATCGATGAAATGATGTCGAACAATTGTTCGAGTAATTCGAAGTGGCCAATTTTGGTCGATTAATCGAGTAACTCGAGTAATTTAAAAATATGAACTATTTTATATTTTTTTAATATTTTGTATAAAATAATGTGACTGTTATAGTGAATATTTAAATGTTAAGTGTATTTTTATATTAAGTGAGCACTGTTAAAGAAATTATATTACGAAAAACGAAGAACTTAATGCGAAAAACTCCGATATCGAAGAAACTTGGATATTTTTTAAAGAAACAAGTTCTAAGACTGGGGTGTTTAAGATTATTGGTGCGGATTTGAGGGTTAAAAGTGGGATCAAACATTACTTTTTTTTTTTAATTTAGTTGCCATTTGATCTAAAGAAACTACATATAAATACTATATTTTCAAAAAGGAATTTTTAAATGTCATTTACTAAAAACTTTTTGTTGGTCCCTTTTATGTCGTTGTAACAAGCCAATTTTAGAAGCCATATATAGAAATTCTTAGCGGTCCTACGCAAAATTTCCACATATTAAATTTACATATAGAAGTAATGAAGTTTTCATAAATATGATGAAAATTTTCTTAAATATTCATGGAAGTTGTTTCAAAATTTCTTTATAATTTTTTTAGAAAAATTACATATCTCAAAATCCCAAAATGATAGGACAAAATGGAATATTTTTTCGTTTAGTACTAACACACTAATATAACAAAACTGTGGCAAGTCTGAGTGAAATTACAAAACGGATCACCTTACAAATATTTTTATAAAACAGTTTAATACATATTTATTAACCAGTTATATTGAAAGAAAATCAATGAAGATTTTAACATATTTATAAAGAATTTCATTGATATAATAACGCTTTTGCTTTTGCTAAATGATCTTAGCAAATGTTTTTTCCCTTTTAGATATACTTTTTACTAAAATTTTAATTTGTTAATTTTATATATATGTTATATTAGTACTAATAAAATATAAAAACTTACAAAAATGTGAGTTTTTGGAAAATAAAATTAAAGTATTAAAATTGTTCGAGTTATTCGAGCAATTTTAAAATCTTACTCGCCTACTCGAGTAAATTAAAAACCTCAAATCGAGTTAATCGATTACTCGAACAAAAGCAAACCCGAGTAAATTGAATACCCTAATAAATACGTTAGAAAAAATTGATTTTAATAGTAGTTCATTTGCTGCCTGTCATCTTTTTGGCAAAATTTCGTGAAAGTGTAAATTCATTATTAGTCCATATTGCTTGCAATAACATAAAACATGTTTGAATGGACCACTGTACGTATGATTAATAAATATCACTCATAATAATTTCAAAAGTAGTTCATTTGCTGTCAGTCATCTTTTTGGCCATTATTTGATAGTTCCTTTATAATTACATATTTTTAAATATCTCTATAAACATTTAATTTTAAAGCAAATGGTATTTTTCCATATATTTTGCTATCATTATTTCAGTATGTTTTTCAAAATTTTATTTATAAAAAGTTTCCTTATTTTAAATGTGTTTCTATATTATATTCTTCAAATTTTCAATGTTTTTTTTTTGCATATACTTTATAAATTCATTGCATTGTAATAACATCTTACTGCTGAAGCTTCATCTTCATAATTGCATTAGTTTTTTACTATTTCATATGTCAAAGTGAGAGAGAAAACTTTTCGAACATGTATATTATTTGAAATATATAAGAAGATGAAAAGTATATTTTTTTAAACTTTAGTTAGGAGTCATTGTGTATATACACTCAGGGAACTTCTGCTTTAAAAATATGTAGTTGTTTGGGTTGTAATACAGTTTCATTATTTTTAATGTAAATGTAAGTCATTTGTAGAATGACTTACATTGTAATTTTTAATGTAATGGTTAGCGCGTTGGACTTTTACACAGAAGGTCCCGGGTTCGATCCCCGGTGCCGGCAACATCAAATTAATATGTATGAGTGTTTTCTATCCCTCATACGTATCGCAATGTCCACCTTCGGTGTTCCCATAGCAATTAACCCCACCGAAGTAAAATAATGAATCAGGGCTATGAACCAAAAAGCTTCAATAAGTTCGCCAACTCTCCATCAGGTGGCGAGCAACAACTGTTCTAAGACTTATCATCTCGCGCAATTACAGTGTTGCCATGTCTGAAGCCCTTCATCTTTCCCCACCTTTCATCTCTATACTATCCCTTTCCAAAGAAAGCAACACACTAAATATAGGAAGTATTTCCTGAGTGTTGCCTCTCTTTTAAAAAAAAAAAAAAAAAAAAATAAAGTTTTTTACTAACCTTGTAGTTCATTTAAAAAAACAACTCACATCAAATGACTGTTTTATGATTTTACATTCATTTTTTACAGTTGTTTTTTGTTATTTAAAAAAATAAAATAAATAAATATTTGTATATTTTTTACTACCATGTGGTTCATTTTTACTACAATTGTTAGTCATTTTTTGAACATTAAAAAACAAATGACAATGTTAGTTGAATTTAATGAAATGTAAGTCGTCCTTTTTTTAAATGCAATTTCATTTGTTTTTGACTACAATTGCTGTCGTCTTTACCAACATAATTTCCTAAGTGTAGTTTTTTAAATAAAAATAGAAAATAGGAAAAAAAAAAATAAGTTAGAAATACTTTTTTTCCTGGTTATTATTTATCTTGTTGGTGCTTTAAGTATTGCTGTTGTTTGTTGTTGTAGTGGTTGCATTCTACAGCTGTACAGTAAAAAGTTAAAATCCCCAGCATAAATTGCCGGATTAGAATTGTTAAATAGTTTCCACATTATTTTCTATATCCCTTTTTTGTTGTTCTCGTTCGGTATGACCCTTAACACTGTCCCTGTTCATAGTATTGTTATTGGCATAATGAACATTTTAGTCACTTTTGAACCAATAACAACACTTTTTAAAAATTTTGCGAAAAAAAGAACTTAAATATTGCTTCATGTTTATAATAACATGAGCTTAATTTTTGCATAAATATACAAACAAAAATTTAAAACTCGTTCAAATGGTAGGACAGCTAATCCCAGCGGATGTTGAAATATCGCTTTTCAAAATATGAAAAATATTTGATAATAAGTTTGATATAAAAATAAAAATTATGGTTTTTGGACCTTTAATTGTGCAATGAAAATGAAAATTATTCAAGTTCAAGTTTTAGTTCATAACAAGTTATGAAATATTATGTACGACTACTTTTTTAAAATTCACGAATATTCAATGAAAATGCTAGGTCTGTCAAAAAAACAGAGTAGTATTTGGAAGATGACAAAGCCAATTGTGACAATTTTTTGTTGTTGTTTTAGTTTTTCTTTGATATTTTAAATTTTGAATCTCGCTCCTAGACGAGGACAAGAAATTCTCATTGAGTTTGTGATTTAACATAACAAATATCTCTAGAAATTCTAATAACAAAGTCCCCTGAAGATTTTCCTTAGGCAGGAATGAAATCCGGATAGGGACACGCCTACATCAGATTGCTTTTCACAATTTGTTAAATAAGTTTTGGGATTTTAGCACATTTAATTACTATAAATGCGAAAATTATTCAAGTTCGAGGTCATACTCTATATTTCTATATTAGGATAATTTTGGTTTCATTATCCTTATGAAAAACTTCTTCGCTTATTTCAAAAAACACTTCTAATGAAGTTGGTGGTAGTGTTTACAATTATTTATTTATTTACTTGTTTATTTCCTATACAACAAGATTTAATCTTATATTTATAGTATAATATTAAAGTTTGGCAAAACAAAATATTAAATTATTAAATCAAACATTAACTTTAAATATAATTATAAAATATACAAATTATAAAAATTATAAAAATTACAATCAATTGCACGGATCAATGTTATAATAGCGTTCACAAAAATATTAAAATTACGAAAAAAAATTAAATAAAAATTGTTTAAAGTTTTTTGCATTGCTGTTTAGTTGTTGGTTTTGTGGGAGAGTATTCCAAAGACGCGTAGCATTTAGATAGAACTGCCATTCAGACACAAGATTTCGATGGCTTGGGAGTATAAGTTTTCTACTCCTGAGTGATCTGGCAAAGCGTAAGTTGGCATATAGATATTGAGGATTTTTAGTATAAATAATTTTATGTAAGAATATAAGCACCCGAATTTTTAAAAGATCATCAAAAGATAGAGGTTTTTTTGTAAATAATGAAATATGGTCAAACCTTTTTAAACCGTAAACATATCTTACTATGCTATTATACAAGACATTTAACTTGCGTTTGCTTGCAGAATCACAATTTGCAAAAAGCTCACACCCATAAATCAATCCAGGAATCAGATAGGATTTAGCGAGAAGTATTCTTATTCTTAGGGGAGTAAAAAATTGAGTTGACCATAGTGATCTTGAATTAATGTAAGTTTAACCAACTTGTGTGTTCACGTGGTTTGTCCAAGTTAAATATTTGTTGAATGTTATTCCCAGATTTTTTGCAGTCTGAACCGGTACTTTTTTTCACCATTTATTAAAAATTCATCTTCAATAACTGGATTAACAGTTTTTTTATGAATCACCAAATACTTTGACTTTTTTGGATTTAAACAAAGCCCATTTGCTGTTGCCCACACATATATTCTATTGAGATCATCATTCATTTTATCAACATTTTCTCTAATCGATCTAACTGGACTACTCAAAAACAGTTGCACGTCATCTGCATACATATGTATTTGACAATGAGAAAGTTGATTCGGCAAATCATTCGCATATATTGAAAAAAGAAGTGGTCCTAGAATTGACCCTTGTGGTACTCCTCTAGTAAAGGGTAACGGGTTAGACCAAGCACCGCCTAGCGTGCTTTGATTCAAAATTGATAAGTCTACCAGACGCAGTGGGTTTTTGGTACCAATCTAATATAAGTTGGTTATTCTTTTTGATTATTAAATTTCGAAAAATTAAGCAACATGATTGATGTCAGTATGAAATCCGAGATATTTCAAAAACAGCAAATGAGAACAAACATTTTTTTTTTAAACAGACTTGGATTCAGCATAAAGCCTATTAAAAAATATGTATTTCAAAGACAGGTCCTGCAAAAAGTTGAAATTTGTTGAGTAGTGTAATCAAATAGTTTTTCAAATCATTAAAACAAATTCTCTTTAAAGCCATTCCTTTAAAACTATTTTAGTGAATTAAAATTTTGAAATTTATTTTTCCAATGTTCTCAATGGGTTAATTTCAAAATCACACTAAAATGTTAAAGGATAATGTTACAAATAATAAAAAATATTTGTTTATATAAGTTATTTTTGCTTTGTTGTTGTTGTTGTTGTTTGTAAAGCACAACTTGTAAGTAACTTGTAACAAATATGTAAATGTAACGCTTTTACAACAACCGAGATAATAAGCTGTAAATTTGAAGGCAACAAAAGCAACTAAATACAAAAAATACACAACGTAAGTACTTGAGAATAAATACATTTTTATAAAAATATATTTGAATTTATTTAGTTTAATGTAAATTCAGCTTATAGTTTTACATAATTTTTTGTGTGATGTTTTTTATTATTCAATGACAATGCCATTTCTATTATTTCTTACAACAACTTTCTTTTCTAGAAAGGAAAAGAAGAAAAAGTGCATGAAAAAAAAAGAAACTTAAACCGGAAGTACTTAAGCGCATCTCCGGATATTTCCTGTTTTTGTTTTTCAATGGCATTTGTTTGTTATTGTTGTTGCCACAGGTAGATACTCCTTGGACTAACTGGCTTCTTGTGATATTTTCTTATACATTTCTTTTCCAACTTATATAGTTTTTCTATTGTTGAATCTATTGGCTCGGGTGTTGCAAATGCTAAAGTGTGCGCCTAAATAAACGTTAAGACACATTCATCTTTATATTTTTTTTTTCGATTGATTTCAATATTTTTTATTCACCAGGCTATGCTGGAAAAATATGTCAGATAATAAAATTTTTTGATTTATCAAAATCAATTGTGTAGTTAGTTCACAATATATAGTCAAATTCAGGCAGGGTAATATATAACCCCCCCACTAATTACAACAAACCGGTTGAAAAAAAAATATATATAGTACGACACAAAATAAGTTTAAAATAACACGGCTTGTAATTTTAAATCATGGTAAAATTAAAAAGTTTTGTGACTTCAAATTGTTGTTGTTTGCCTAATCCAGGATATTTTCTTAAATATTTTCAAATATCATAATTTGGACTATGGGGCGTTGTAGCGTAAACAGACCAGTGCCTCTGGTGGGAATCGAACCCACGACCCCCGCACGAACTAGCCTACCGGACGATGATCGCTATTAATATACGCTAAGTAAAAATAGTTATATAAATTCATATATAATATGATTAAGTCATATATGATATATATATTTCAATAAATCATTATATACAAATACATCTGATCATTCTTATTGAAAGAATTTTTTATATGGTACTTGATATTGTAATATGACTCCAAATCTTACTCCACATATAACTACAGAAGCCATATAATTACAATCCTAATATATGTAGTGCTCGATATGATTATAAATGGTCCCTTGCTAAGCCTTATTAAGCTATATGTGATGCCATACTGAAAATATTTTCTTTATAGTTTTATATAGCATTATATATAATCCCATAAATATTTTGGTAAAGGTCAATATCAAATTAAGTTAAGCGCAAGTTAAGATTTTGTTACATATAACCATACTAATTTTATAACGAAATTATTTGCAAGTAATATATTTTATATAATTTCAAATTAAAAACTGTGTAGGACAATACACTCACGGAACTTCTGGGTTTAAAAAAAGCATTCTAGTTGAGAAATGAATTGTGCATTGGTATTAGCTAATTCTGTCTCTTCTGATCAAAACAATACTTGTGTGTACGTAGTGTGACCAAACTCCAATTTAGTCGCAGTCAACGCTGTGTCGACCGTGGCTCAACTGGTTAAGAGGTGAGATTACGATGCATAGCTTTGATGCTAAGACTGTGAGTTCAAATCACAGTACGACACCAAAAAATAAAAAGTTTTTCATATAGAGCAAAATTAACAATATAAAATACTTTGTTCAATTGACACATAAATTAACCACTGACGAGTCCCAGGAGGGGGACGAAACTGCGGCAGTCTGGTGTATCCCTTGTGTCCGTAAAATTTTTCAATAAAAATGTTTTCTTCTTCTTCTTCCTGTAAAAGAGACTAACTAAAAGAAATATTCTACAGTAATTAATATAAAAAATTAATTACGATTGTCATTGTCTGACGGTTGCAAAACACTTTCTAACATAAAATTTGAATAAACTTGCTTAACGGCGACTCAATCTCTAACCTACACTTGGTATCCAACTATTGTATGTGAATAAAGCGCATCATAAAACGTGATAATTACTTGTGAAAAAGAGATAGGATTAAGAAGAAAAAGCATTCTAGTTGAGAAATGAATTGTGCATTGGTATTAGCTAATTCTGTCTCTTCTGATCAAAACAATACTTGTGTGTACGTAGTGTGACCAAACTCCAATTTAGTCGCAGTCAACGCTGTGTCGACCGTGGCTCAACTGGTTAAGAGGTGAGATTACGATGCATAGCTTTGATGCTAAGACTGTGAGTTCAAATCACAGTACGACACCAAAAAATAAAAAGTTTTTCATATAGAGCAAAATTAACAATATAAAATACTTTGTTCAATTGACACATAAATTAACCACTGACGAGTCCCAGGAGGGGGACGAAACTGCGGCAGTCTGGTGTATCCCTTGTGTCCGTAAAATTTTTCAATAAAAATGTTTTCTTCTTCTTCTTCCTGTAAAAGAGACTAACTAAAATAAAAATATGTAGTTGTGTGGATTTTAATACAGTTTATTTATTTTTAATGTAAATTGTCAGTCATTTGTAGAACAAATTTAAGTCTTACTAACCTTGTAGTTCACTAAAAAAAAACAAACCACATCAAATAACTGTTTTATGATTTTACATTCATTTTTTGCAGTTGTTTTTTAGAAAAGTAGATGTTTGTTTATTTTTTACTAACATATGTGCTGCATTTTTACTACAATTGTTAGTAATTTTTTGAACAGTAAAAACAAATGACAAATATTAGTTGCATTCAATGAAATGTTAGTCGTCCTTTCTTCAAGTGAAATTTCATTTGTTTTTGACTACAATTGCTGTATGTAAAATACATAATATCCTTAGTGATTTTTAATCATTTCGTTGTTTCACTTAAAAAAAATTTTGGTCTTAAAAATTGTTGATTTCTAGAAATTAAAATTTTAAACTTTAATACTTTTAAGCATAACTTCAGGTTACAAAAAGCATACCTACTTTATTTATTTATTTATTTATTTCGTCTATGGATACAAAAATCCTTACAGACTAGCAAAATTATGACAATATTAAAAAAACTTAAAATATATTATTTAATACAGTTTTAAATTGATAGTGGTTAACACTTATATCTAATTGATTACAATATTTATTAAACAATCTCAAAACTCTAGTAAGAGGTTCATTTAACGCATAATTAGTTCTATGTACATCAATATAAAAGAACTTATCTCTAACTCTTAACGATCTAGAAGGAACATATAATTTGATTAAATGCAATAATTCTGGGCAATCAACTACACCACAAATAATACCATGTAAAAAATTTAAGGCAAAAATGGTCCTACGTGTTTCCAAAGGTTTAATGAAAATAAATTTACATTTATCCTCATAGGATGGAACAGAAAATGTAGGTTCAAAAGGATTGATTAACATTAACATTTAGGAATGGGAGAGCAAATTTTACAAATTTAATTTGAATTTTCTCAATACGATTAATATGGATATCCGCTACAGGGCTCCAAATAAATGATGCATATTCTAGCCTAGATCTTACAAAAGAACAAAACAGGACTTTTTTTGTGGAACAATCAAAAAGATTACCAGAATTACGACGTATAAATGCTAATAATGAATAAGCTTTAGGTATAATGAAGTTCAAATGGCTACAAAACGATAATTTGTAGTCAAAGACTACACCAAGATCCAATATTTCATCAACAGATGAGATAATATGACCTTTAATACTATATTGCGAATGTAAAGTATGAAGGCATCGATGATATTTCATATAAAAACATTTCGCAATATTAAAAGACAAACCATTACGGTCAGACCATAAAACGACTCTAGACAAATCCTCCTGAAGGTCAGAAATGTCTCTAAAGGAAGAAATTGATTTAAAAATCTTGAGATCATCAGCATACATGAGGTGCTGAGAATTTCTGAAACAATGAGAGATGTCATTAATAAAAATATTAAACAATAAAGGACCTAAGATACTGCCCTGAGGAATACCAGAGGTGGGAGTAAAAAAATTTGAGTAAACTCCATCCACAGAAACTGCAGCATATCTTCCAGTCAAATAAAATCTAAACCAACTTAGCATACTAGAATGAAAACCAATCCTAGATAACTTAAGTAACAGTAGTTCATGTGGAACCCTGTCAAATGCCTTTGCAAAATCCAAATAAATTGAATCTACTTGAAACCCTTTTTCAAAGCAAGAAACACAGAAATTGGTGAAAACTGCTAAATTTGTGGTGGTAGACCTTCCAGCCACAAATCCATGCTGTGATAACGATATATAGCGCTTAAGTTGAAAAAAGAGTTTATCATAGACAATATGCTCAAAAATTTTAGCAATATTTGTCAATTTTGAAATTGGTCTATAGTTGACAACATTATTCCTATTACCAGATTTAAGAATAGGGAAAATTGTGGTATATTTCCATCTTTGTATAAAATATCCTACCCTCAAAGAATTATTAAAAATAATTTTGAGGGGCACAATAAATGCAGAAAAACATTTTTTCAAAATGAATGCTGAAAGGCCATCATTATCAGATTTAAACGAATTAGAAAGTTTGCCAATTCCCGAAGCAACATCCTCATCAGAAATTTGCATTGATCCAAAATCAAAATATGAAACAACATCACTTAAATCAAATTCATCAAGATGCAAAGAGTCATCATTAAAGTTTGATTGAAAATAGCTAGCAAATAAATTAAGAGAATCTTCCAATGTATTGGAAGAAACACCATTATAATTCATCAAAGTCGGTATTGAAGAATTATTTCTCTTAGAATTAACAAAACTCCAAAAACACTTTGGATTGTATTTTATGGAATCGTTAAAACTCTACGAACTACGAACTACGATGAGATTTTTGTTTCACATTATTATTTGCATTTTCTTTTGAATTGTTATTTATAAACTCTGAGAACATAGTTTTTAATTGTTCGATTTCATACGACAATAAACTAACTTTTTTAATTAAATCAGAAGATGATTGTAAACAATTGTCACAATTGTAAACAAAATTAATAAAAGTTAAGAGGGTATTAACAGCACTCTCATCTTCAACTTTAGCACAAATTTTGTGAAATTTACGTTGGCAAACAGAACATGAAATTTCACAATCATTTTGAATATGTTTATAGCACTTTGAACAAATCACTTTCTCCGACATAGCGAAGTTGTCTGTTTGAAAGCAGAAAGCAGACTATTAGCTAAAATTTTATAAAATCAGATATATTTATAATTTTTAATGTCCTGGATATGGACAAATCTCGGATAAAATTTAATCAAATTATATCTAATTTTATATAATTAGATACATGTAGGTGGTCCATTTTTCTGATCAATTTGTATGTGCTTATATAAAGAATGGCCCAGTTATAATCTGGACGCACAAAAGTAGTTATAACTTTGTAAATAACAGACACATTTTTATAAATTATACACCAAATTAAAGGAAATTTATTCAGCTTTAAGGAAAATAATACAAATAAATTAATTTTTTTTGTTACGAATAAAAGAACGGACATGTTTATTGATGCTCCCCATTAATTTTTGCACATCCTTCGGCTTTACTTTTTTAGCACTCTGGTTCCATTTTTGTAACATTATAACTTCATATTTTGCTTCTTTATTACTCTTATTCAATTTATTTTTTACACTTGCCCAATATCTTTCGATTGGTCGAAATTGTGGGCAGTTAGGAGGATTCATGTGTTTGTTTTTCGAACCACTAAATGTTGGATTTTCTAAGAAAGTGTGCAAAATTTCTTCACGTCTTTTTTGTTCCATGGCGTCTGTACGAAGTACTATTCGAATGACAGACTTGAAAATTATGTCAAATTATGTCTTGTCAACAACATATGTAAATGGTTTAAAATTTCATACACTGGGGGCTCTTAACAACGTTATGAATGCGTCCAGATTATAACTGGGCCATTCTTTATGTGAACTTATCAAATGAGATATACTTTTAGTAGAGTTCATATTAAAATTTTTACCCAGGTATGTACTTTAATCCGAAAATGGTAAAATTTTACATTATTATTGTATAAACTTCTTTCGAAATGGTAAAGAAAAAGTTTAAAAATAAAAACTCTTACATTTTTTTTTTTTTTTGTATAATATTGGTAGAAAAATTTGAAAATTCGGTTTACTAATGCGTCCGCCATCTAACGTTTTTTTGTTCAACTAGTGCTTATTTCGTGAGTAGTAACACTTAGCTCATGTCTGATTTGACAGATAATTAGTTTTATCCTTCCGCTGAACGAATATGGTCCGTATATTCATTATCTTGTGAAAAAGTGAAAGAAACTGGCATCCTCATCGATAAACCAAAGCGTGAAAAGCCAAAAACAGTGCGTACACCCGAGAATATTGCTGCTGTGGCAGAAAGTGTGCGTGAAGCGCCATTACCACCAATTCACCGTCGTTCTCAACAATTGAACATTTCGGAGGCATCAATTGGACTTTGTATGACGTCATACAAAGTCCAATTGTTTCAGGAGTTAAAAAAAAAGTTATTTGGCGGACCCATTAGAATTAAAGTACCACAAAATTTTCGGAACATAGAAAGTATCGTTTTTTTTTTTAATTTGCATCATGAAAATGTCGAAATTCCCTTTTAAAATGTATGATAACCAAAGACTCTAAAAAATAAAGTTTTAGCTTATACAAAATGCACTAAAAACGGAAAATTTGTATAGTATAGTATAGTTGGAATAACTTTGAGAAATTTACTTTAGTTGCTACGAGAAAAGTTAATAACAGATTGAAGCTAAATCGGTTGCAGTCTTAAAACAAAAATTTAAATTTGCAGAAATGGCTTAAACTTCCGATATCAAAGTTGAAAACCAAAAAACATTGTTTTTATTGAAGCATAAAATTGTTCGATAACTAAATTAAAAAAAAAAATCGCTAAAATATGCTTTGGTTCTAAAAAGTTCTAAAATATGCTTAAAAATAAGATTTTTTTTTTTACCGAAAATAAGATTTTTATCGAAAATTTGCAAGAACAAGAGCAAAATATGCAAAAAATATGCTTACAAATCAATGCCTGAATTCGTAAAAAAGTTAAATATCTTAATAATATTTCAATACGAAGCACAGTAAATTTCTTGGACAGCATATTTCTGGTTGCGCTAAAACAGAGGATATTTTGTGCAACAAAAGTCCTTAAGAACTTCTAGCAATTTTAGATTTATAGAAGTTTGAATGTTTCGTTGGGAAACAGAAATAAACGCCAGAAAAAGTCAATATTTTTAAAGCCAGAAATTCTTAACAAAAAAAAAATCTAACACGAGCGCTCAAAACTTAAAATCCAAAAAATTGGAAAATAGCCTAAAACGACAAATTTCTTTTCTCCGGTTTTAAAAGAACAAAATTTTCGATTTTTTTTTTTAAATTTTATATATGTGTTTGACAACTTTTTTTCAGAGTTGATTCAGTATAAAAATTGTTTGTTTAAAGGTCACTTTAATGAGATTAAAATGAAAAATTCTTAATTTCTCACCCATACTTTAACTGAAGTTAAAGAAGTTTTAATTTGGAAAATTTGGAATTTTTACAATAAGATCATCAAAAGAAAATAATTTGATATACGTATTATTTTTTTTTAGTAGCCTAGAATTCTTAAGTAGTGAATACGGTTTTGTGAAAATATGACGCAATTTTTATGTTTTATATCTTAATTTTGCAGAAAAAAGTCCATCTTAGAGTTCCTGTACTCCTTTAAAAATCAGAACAATTTCTCTAAAATTTACAAAAATGTTAAACAATTTTAAGAATCTGATGGTCAAGTTTATTAGGAATCTGAATTTTAAAATAAAAAATTTATTAAAAATGCAGTTTCAATAAAAAGTTTTAAGCTTTTAAGATGGCAAATTTTAAGTAAGTGTTTTTTTTTTTTCACTCAAAAATATTAAAGTTCAGAGTACCGTTATTCTCTTACTGTTGAAATATTTAACAAGTTTTTTACAATTTCCTGCTCAATAATAATATTGACTTTTAAGGTCAATATTTGTCAGTCAACAAAACGAAAATACCAACAAATAACAATCTTCCGTAGGCAAACAGCAGTAACCAGAATTAAACTAATTGCGAGGGAGCGCGTAAATTTATTTTAAAAAACTTAGCTAACTTTATTTACGTTAATTTATTTTTGTAATTTCTATACAGTTTCTTATGATATTTTGAGAAAATACTCTTTCATATTTGATTAAAATAATAATTAAAACTGAAAGTCCAAAAACCGACTTCTGTGATCGATACTAGATACTTTTTAGCATGCGGCTCTAAAATTGTATAAGTGCACCTTGTATTGACCAAAGTAAGTTTTTTAAATAAATATGTTCCACAACCCACATTCCGACGATGCTTTAGCGAATCAATATAGTTTGAAACCCCTCTGTCGCTGATAAGCATCAAGGCCCTCCGTTGCTCACGATCCAGAATCTCCAAAATAGACTTTGAAGCAGCTGCCGATATATGGGAGTTGTATTCCATCTTCAGCCGGATATACATATGTGGTATATGTAGTAATGAGATCGGATAAAGTGTATCATTTCTTACACCGACTTAGAAAACCAAGACACCTGAATGCTTCTTTCGACACTTGAATGATGTGTTATGTCCAACGGACATCACACTGCATTCTCAAACCCAGAACATCAAGTGTATATAAATCCTCAATAACGAGACCATCCATATACACAGATGACATAGTTGAATCCACGGACCTATGGATCAACATACAACATTGGATTCTGCTAGCGTTAAAATCGACGCTGTTCGCACTCAGAGAATTTCAAAAGGTCATGCTTGAGTGTGTCATTCATAATCTGCCTTTTGCCCCCACCTTATCTAGGCTTGGTCTACGACCGAAGAAAAACGAATGGCAAATGTAGCTGTTTTCTGCAAAGGAGTCGATAGTATTGAAATTTCGAACAAGGAGGTCATTCAAAAAAGATGAGAAAAAGAGTTTGATAAAGAACATAGCCCTGAAGTACCCTAACTAAAACTCGTCGGATGAGATATCATCTATAACAACACTTATAGTAAGATCTCTGAGAAAATTCGAGAGAAATCATTACCGACACCAAAGGTAATTAGCTTTAATAACAATGCGCCGTGCCACACACGTTCGAACCCTTGAAAATATCTAGAGCAACCACTTTGCTCTCACCAAATATGAAAATGGACCGACTCCAACATTCCGAAAGAAACACCAATAGGTTTCCCGTAGAACGAGTTCTAAGAAAGCCATACTGTCGATCGGTATTAACATGGTAATTGGCCATGCTCTCCATCGCCTGCGAGAATGCAAAACATATTTCAATTGGGAGATAATATTCAGGGTTATTAGCAGCCTTTTTGGGGATTGGTTGAACATTGGCAACCTTCCAGCACGAAGGAAAGACGCCTGCATGGCATGAATAACTGAACAGGTAAGCCAATGGACGAGCTAGCGTCGAAGAGCACTGCTTCAATACCAGTGATGGTATGCCATCCGGTCCCGGTGACTTGTCCCAGGTTGAGAACCGCAATAACCCTTTTAACGGCACGAGCTCTAAAGAATATCTTGGCCATGTTACAGGACTTTTAACTTTTTCAATATATATTAAACCAAAACTAGTACATGATTGATTGAAGCTCTGGAAATTTAAAGTTGGTCGGCCCACAAAGTGGCTATAATATGATCATTGAAAATTACCTGTATTTATTCATTAATTACAAAAAAAAAACATCTTTTGATCTATTAAAATACTTTAAATCTGATCTTTTAAATACATTTCTGTTCTTTTATTTATATTGATTCAATTTGGTTTGAATAATTCTTCATAAAAACCACAAATATCCAAACAAATATTAGACATATTTAAATGCTTTTAAAAAGTGTCATTACACAACCATCATAATCCAAACATTAAAATCACAATCGCAATCACCATCACATCACACTATTAACATTGTGATTATAGCGCAAACAAAAAAATTCTCTATTCATTGTTAAACCAATAGGAAAAACAAAATCTGGTAAAATAAAATAAAAAGAATGAAGGAAAATAAAGAAAGTTTTCAAAAATAAATGTTACCATTTACGCATCAAACTGTGCTTACAAGTGCACTGTGGGTCAGAAGTTTGTTATTGTAGACAAATAAATATTTCAAACTCGTTATAATTTTTTAAAACATGCTAAAAACAAAAATCAAATATAAAATTGACAACAAAATATAGGAAAAAATTGATTTTGAGAAGGAAAAACATATTTTGTCAAAATTATAATTAGGTTTGATCGGGTTGATGGTGATATATTACCACAGCCATCCCCAACCAATTAAAAAATAAAATATAATTGTGTTTTTATAGAGGTATAGAACTTTGAAATGGAATAAAACAAAGATGAATTTTTTAAATTGCCATGAACTTTACTTTATTCGAAAGATAATCTTCTGGCATTATAATTTATATATGACTTCTGTCATATGACCGCCACCGCTGCACAGTGGTCAATTTCGCGAGATAGCGGTCAAAACTCTATAACTTTTGACCGGATTGGTATTTTTTTACGCAGTTTATTTTGTTCAATAGGAGGGACTTCAAGCTTCAATTTGCGTGTTCAAACGTAAAAATCGACTGATAGGAACGTATGTAATGTGGAGTTAAAAATGCATTTTAATTTTTTGTTGAGTTTCCATGTAAAAGTTGAATATTTTGACATTTTCAATAGGTATTTTTTTATAATTTCTTATTTTCTTCAATCGTATTTTACAACCAATACTTATTTATTATTCCAAAACTTAATTTTGGTCAGAAAATGCCAACATTTGGCCCCTGACATTTATTTAGTCTCAATATTCACAGGGGCCAAAGGTTGGTTTTTTTGGAAGAAAGCTAATTCTTGTGAGGATTATTTGGATATATTATATACAGAACACAACATCGATAAAATTTTAAGTAAACTTTTACTATTGATTTAAAGTGCACATATATTTTATTTAAATGTATTAATAAAAATGTTTGTCTTTTGTTTTATTGAGCTAAAGATCCTTTATTTTATAATTATAATTATTTATTTCCAATATTTTTATTATTTTTAAGTTTTTTAATTATAAAAAAATTTTCCCTGAAGAAGTCTTCCAAAGCGAAGACGAAATATTGGAAATAAATAATTATAATTATAAAATAAAAGATCTTTAGCTCAATAAAACAAAAGACAAAAATTTTTTTAAAAAGATCGAAGAAAAATAAGAAAGTATTAATAAAAATTTATACTAAAATTGGAAACAAATTATAATCTTTAAACTAGTATTAATTAAACAATATTAGTAAAAATTTCTTCCAAATAGCTTTGATTTTCATTTTGCAGTAGTTGTTTAGCTTCTTCATCTAACTCTAATGAGGTTGATTTCCATTTTTGTCGAATACTGGATATATATGGGTCTGATGTGCACAACAAAATATTAATAAGATCTTCATTAGTACAATATCTGGAAGTTTTTCTTGTATTGTGCTCGCGAAAGAATCTGTAGTCTTTGTTCCTTTTTTCTTGCGCTTCTTCTGAGAGATCTCCAATTGGAAGCATATTGTGCTGAATTATTTGTTCCCCATGGAACAAAATTTTGTGAACTGTGGTTGGCATATGTCTCCAAGAATATTTTTGGTTATAAAGGGTTGCTGTCTCATTAGCATACTGACCAAATTTTTATGCATCTATCATTTTGCTACATGCTATAACTTCTAATATGATTTGGAATCGTCGTATTAAATCATAATCTACTCCAGTTATAGAAGCTGCAGTTTCTGGATCGGAATTTTTTACCTTTTCCAAATGAATTGCTAGATACCACATAATTTGAGAGTTAACAGGTACTGGCAATAATATAACAGGTACTTGGTTTTACCAGTTATTTCCATTGGTTTTAAATTTATTTGCAGTTTTCAGGTATTTAAGTTATGTAATATTAGATGGCAATAAATCATTTTTTACCTTTTCCAAATGAATTGCCAGATACCACATAATTTGAGAGTTCTATTGTCATTTTTGTCAAAATTTTAATACACCCTTCTATGTGGACTAGGTCCAAATATGGGCCAAATTCTCCTAATTTCAACAGAATTATTTTTTGGGTCAATAAGAACTCTTGTACAAAATTTCATCAAAATATATGCATAATAGCCACTTTCACATACAAATAACTTCTCAAAAAATATGACGTGCATTTGTACCGAATATCTTACCTTGGGTCAGAAAAATTGCTGTAGCTCAAAAAGTGCAGTCCCGATGCATGAACATGTATATATATGAATGTAGGGGAGAGTTAGGACTACAAAATAGTAAATTTGTGTTTTGACTCAGCTTGACTCACAGGAGTTGTGCTCTATGAAGTAGGAAATTTCCGAGAAATTTTACCTTTTTTAAAAAAAAATATTTAAATTGTTTTGAAAACAGTAGAGCTTCAATTTTTTTACCAGTAATAGGAAATAAGTTAAGTTACAACACAAAATTTATTTCGTCCAAAACTCTTGAAAAACAAAAAAGTTATGATCATTTAAACTTTAAAAATTAACTAAAAATATCATAAATTTACTAAATTCTGAAAAAGCCCATTTTGGACCACCCTGTTCTCAGTGAAATAGTTGAAATAGAGTTCTAATTTTTTGGCTCCCGAGGTTTACTACTGTCTACTTTCATATGAGTCTAATAACTTTAAAATCGGAGAACAAAAACCAAAAGGAGTTTTGGCCGCTATCTCAAAATATTGACCACAGTGCGCTGGCTGGGAAGTAGTCTAATCTGGAGGTCCAATTTTCGATGACTTTGTACAACGTATATTGGCAATGACTCGGCGAATATTATCCTCCAAGGGGTCAATCGTTTCGGGTTTATCGGCGTACACTAGCGACTTCACATATCCCCACAGAAAATAGTCCAGCGACGTTAAATCGCACGATCTTAAAGGCCAACTCACGGGTCCGATATGTGAAACTATGCTGTTACCAAACGTTTCCTTCAATAAATCAAATCTGGCACGAACTGTGTGACATGCTGTTGTTCAGGCGTCAGTCAATTCATCTTTAAATGCCAAACCAAACTAAACTTACGAGTAAATCACTTGACAGCTGACAAAATCGCCACCAGTTAAAAAAGTGTTGCCAACTTAAAGTTCTATACCTGTATAAAAAACACTCTTTATAATACAATATAGAATAAATCTTGTTTACGTTAAATAGGTGTCCCCAATCAATATTTTTTTGATTGCCCCATACTTTTTAGCAAAATTTAAATTGCCAATTTGATACAAAAAATGACATGCCAATTCCAAAAGCTTCTGAAAATATCAGTATATTTAAGGTTTTTTTTTTGATATATATTTTAATAAAAAAATATAAATTAGGGAATTTACAGTTAAAGTACTAAATTGTTATCGCAGTTGATTACCATAAACGTTAAAGCTTTATATATTTTTTTTTCTTAAAAGAGTGTTTTTAAAATTTCATGAAACTTATATACAAAGATTGGATCACCACTCAAGAGTTCCAGCCTACTATTATACGGTGGAAAAATGTTTAGTTTAAGGGTTACTATTTTAACCAGAATTGTCCAAATTAAAACATCGGAAATAGGCAATATATGGGCGTGAAATTTCATAAAATCGTCTTTAAAATACCTTTTACTAACTTTAGAAGAATTATTTTAAACCTAAAAGAAAATGATTTTTATTTTCATATGTCACATGAAATTTGAGCAGTAAGTACATAAAGTTCAATGGAAGTAAATATCATATGAAATGTATTTTAAAGACCTATCCAAGAAATTTTATTTTACGCCCATACATTGTCTGATTGTTAAATTTAAAAATTTCTGAATTTTTTCATTTAAAGTCATCAAAATTTCCCTAAAACTTATAGTTTGAACTCTGACTAATTTTGTTGAGTTGCCTGTAACTCTTGAGTAGTGATTTACACGGTTTTGTGAAAACATCACGCAAACTAAAAATTTATGTTGTAGAAAATAATTTTTTTGGATAAAATCCATATCAGAAAAAGTTCTGAAAAATCTTTTGGGCTATAAAAATTCACATTTCTCTTTAAGAGTTTGAAAAAAAACAAAAAAAGATTTCGATAGAACACTTTAATACCAGATCTCTGGATTATGAAATGTTGTTGTTTTCAGCAACATCGCAAATAACAGAAATTGGTTAACATTTTTTGTCTCCCATATAAAATTTGAATTTAACTATTCGTTTAAACGGAGAGTAATTAAAAAAATACTTATTATAATGCGAATCTAAGTTAATAATTAAAAGCGATGCTTACGTTTTTGTAAATTTATTCAATAATATCGATGTCTCGGTAATTCCGACTCCGAATTAATACCATTACCGATAACAAATTCAAAACAAACAACACAATTTTACTAAACGTGTTATTCGAGTAAGCTGGCAACTTTGCTCAATGTCATTACAGAAAAAATTTCGAAATTTTTCAAAAATTACCCCCCCCCCCCCCCCCCCCCCCCCAGAGTGTTTAAAAATGAAGTGTTGCTTAGAAATAGTAAGCAGAGAAAGAGTTGGATTAACCGTTAATCAAAAAGATTAAAACATGGTTTAATCGTTTGTTTAGGGCTTTATGAAGCTGTTCATCCCATTTTAGTAGATTAACTTTTCAATGTAAATTCCATATTACTAGTGGTCCGATTGCAATGAAACTTGGAACAGGCATAAGTGAGATTAAGTTTTGACATTAGGAGGCAGCAATAAAAGAGCACTTTTTGAATAAAAAATTTCAAGTGCTCGCCATTTTTCGTTGATTCTTATTCGATTTTTATAAAATAACAATTTTTGGAATCAGTGATAATAAATCGATATTTATCACTGGTCTATCGTTCAGTGAAAATTATGAAAGCAAACCAGTTGGAAATAGAAAGCTGAAAATCGCCTTGAATAAGTACCAAAACATAATAAAAAATTAGGGAAATTGACGTTGGTCGGGTCAAAAACTTCGTGATTTGATATGGAATGCCCAATATGTTGATTAAACAAACAAAAAAAAAAAATTTTTTTAAAGAAAAATTTAAATAATGCCAAGTAAATAAAATGAAAATTAATTTCCAAAACTCAGAAAATAATATATCGTCACCTAAAATCCAGAAAGCCGTAACTAACAAAACAAATCGAAATTAGCTTTTTGATTGATTACGATGTAGTTAACCAAAATACACATTCACACAAAATTTTACATACTTCCGTCCAAAACACCAATTTTATTAACGAAATTCAAATGTAAATTTCAGGGACCGTAACGGTTATAAGTGATATCAAAAAAGTTCCTTTATAACAGTTATTTTGTGGCTTAAAAAGAAAAAAAACATCCAAAACAGTTATTTTTCAACGTAAAAATAAAAGATCGGATGAAACTCTTAAGAAGAGAGTTTTATTTCGCCTTCATTAAATAAAACTCTTTTGAGGAGTTTTATTTTTTTCCGTCTAAAATAAAACTCATTTGAGGAGTTTTATTTAAAAACTCATTTGAGGAGTTTTATTTTAAAACTCATTTGAGGAGTTTTATTTTTCCGTCAGGGAATAAAACTCATTTTATGTAGATTGACTCTCAAAGCTTGCCGTTTGCCAGATCATTACAATTTGTAAGGCAGTGTAATCTTATCACTTGCATTGCAATTGAAAAAATCGTCATTAATATGAAAACATGTGGGTTTTTAATTTGTTATTTGATTCCTATTATTAAATGGTTGTTGTTTTATTTCTTATATGTGTGTGGAAAAAGAACAAGAAAGCGAAGGAAGTTATAATAAGGATGAAAAAAAGTTTTCTATGAAGTCGACAATTTTTCTCCAAGGCCCTTGTCGATTGATAAACTTCTTTTTGAGTTCTGGGAGGCTAAAAGAATACACTATCCGTACTTGTATACATTGGCAAAAACTATACAGTGTGTACCTGCAACCCAGGTAAGCGTGGAAAGAGCATTCTCTGCTCTTAAATTGGTATTAAGCGACCTGCGTTCAAATCTTTCCGCAGAAATTTTTGAAAAAGTTATGTTCGTTAAATTAAATAAATAAATTACTACACACATTATAGCAAATAAAGACAATAAAAAAGAAGAAAATAAACAACATGAGTTTTATTTTAGATGGAAAAATAAAACTCCTTAAATGAGTTTCAAAATAAAACTCCTCAAATGAGCTTTATTTTCTGACGGGAAAAATAAAACTCCTCAAAAGAGTTTTACTTCAGACGGAAATAATAAAACTCCTCAAAAGAGTTTTATTTAATGAAGGCGAAATAAAACTCTCTTCTTAAGAGTTTCATCCGATCTTTTATTTTTCCGTTGAAAAATAACTCTTAACTGTGGAGTTGAGATCGTTTTCTTAAGATCACCATAGATTCTGAAAGATCACTTCAATACGAATCGTTTGGTATATAATAGTATACGTCTCCGTTGACTCTAACATAGAGAGTTTTTGAGTTATAGTTTTCGGGATAACTGTTATTTTCGGTCCCTGGTAAATTTAATATATTCATTATGTAAAGATTAACACTGACTTTTGTTTAACCAATTATATTATTTTATTTTCTCGGAATAAATAAATTAATTTTTTAAATTGCTTAAATACGTTTTGGTTTAAAAATTCTCACAATAAGTAAATAAAAGTAAATAGGTTGAATAAAAACTTTTTTAAATATTGTCGAAAAACAATATTTTTTTTCTTAAATGTTTGTTTTATTTTTGCATACATTTTTGTATTGGTTTCAGACAAATCAATTACAAAACGCCGCAACTACATTACTTAAAAATTACTTTTTTTCATGAATTTTATATATTGAATTAAGAGAAGGCATTTTTTAATTGCTGAAAGGAAAGCATGGATGGTATACTTTTGGAAAGTTATAATTTTAGTAAAATTAGTAGTCCGTTTTTCACGACTAAAAAGACAAGAATATTGTAGCTTTGAGAAGACATGCTGTTAAATATTTTTACTGCTTTATAAAATGCTCTTCCGAGCATAATTTTTTTAAGCGTTTATTATGACAAGGAGAAACACTAAGTAAAAGCGAGAAATTTACGGGATTTAGGTGCTCGCAATCAGTACTGCCAGCAAGGCATCTCGAACAAAAATCATGACATTTTACAAGTGCTTCAGGTTTAAATCTATCTTACGAGACTTCTTCCATGGAAGCAGTATTTTTTGCAGGATAACTGCATTACATTTCATGTAGTATGATATTATTTAGTAAATTAATATCTGGTAAAAATTTGGATTCAATTGTATATCATTAGAAGAATGTAATCCAATTTTATCCACGTATATACAATTGTATTCACCATTTTTCGGATTAAATTGTATCTGATGAGTAATCTAATTGGATATGCCACCATATCATTTTTTTTTGCTGGGAATATTTATGTTTAAAATTGTATGCATCATCTGGTCTCATAATTTTGAATTGTTGATCACATACAAATAAGTTTTTATGGTCGTTTTGTGTTTTCTAGGTTTTGCTCCATAGTAAATTCAATCAAAGTTGTAGTTATACACTCAGAGAAAAAAGTTTCAACATATTGCTGATATTTTTTTACAGTTATATTAGTTTTTTGTTTTCATATACATCGAGATTATTTTTATGTTATTTTCAATTTATTACGAGCTTTCAACCTCCGTATATTTACAAAAATAAAGCAAATCAAACATATTAGCTAGGTTGATACTAGTATTTCGATCTGGCTAAAGATCTCATCAGAACCCGAAGTTTTAGAAAAGTTAGAGCCTCCATAATAGGCAGAACTTTAACAAAAAACCTATTAATAATCAATTTTGCTTCATTCTTGAGCCAGAGTACAAACTAAAATTTTTTTAAATAAATAGAACATTTTTGGTCTTCAAAGTTTAGTAACGTCATGATGCTTATTAGGAAAAGACCTAACCACGTGCTTGATTACTAAGAAGACAAGAATGGAGCAAAATTGATTATTAATAGGTTTTTTGTTAAAGTTCTGCCTTTTATGGAGGCTCTAGATTTTCTAAAACTTCGGGTTCTGATGAGATCTTTAGCCAGATCGAAATACTAGTATCAACCTAGCCAATATGTTTGATTTGCTTTATTTTTGTAAATATACGGAGGTTGAAAGCTCGTTATAAATTGAAAATATTGCTGATATAGTTTCAGAAATCGTTTGTCATCAATTATGAAAACTTCATAAATAGTTTCATAAAAATTTACGACAAATGTTTCATAAACCTTTATCATTTTATAAAAAAGTTTCATAAACTTTCCGAAAAAGTGTTAGATTTTTATTGAAATTTTTATTTAAAATTTAGAAAATATTATTTGCAATTAATGACTGATACATAATTGGCTTTAGTGACTTAAGTCAATACAATTACTTGAATTTGAAAAAAAATTCTATTTGCATTTCATACCAACACCAAAATTAAGTCACTTAATCCAATTATGTTTCAGCCTTTATGTTTCAGCCTTGAGATTCTGAAACACCAATGAAATATTACTTGAAGTGTTCTCAATTTTAAATAGAGTTTTTTTTTTAACACAATATGAAACTTTTATGTAATGTTTCATATGAATTTCATAAAAACTTATAGAGCTTTTATAAAAATTTATGAAACTGTTTCATACTTTTTATGAAAAATGTAATAATATTTATAAATTTTTTCATAAAAAGTCATGAAACATATTTAAGAAACATTTCATATATGTATAAGAAGAATTATTATTATCAATTTGCCCTCTAATGAAACATCTTCATCATATTTATGAAGTGTTACATTGAACAAAAATCTATTAAGTTTTTCATCATTTTAATAAAGTTTTTCATAAATATGATGGAGCTTATTCCCTGAGTGTACAGCAACGACACACATTTGCAGTTACTCATACAAAAACATTATTACGGTTAAATTCTTTCTCGTTTTTTCTCCTCCGAAAAAAAAAATCAGTGTTTTTTTTTTTATTTGCTCTCATTTTAATAGCAGCACACATTTTTTTGCGTTGTTCTTGTTTCTTTTAGTATAATTTTTTGCGTTATTTTTTAATTTTGTTTTCCCTCAATCTCTCTTTTTACTTTCGTATGCAAGCAGATTACATTCACTCCATTAACATTTTATGCACTTGTATTATCGCAATTAAATTTTTAATGTTTTCATTTCGACAACATTGCAATTTTCCTCGTTTTTTTGTGTTGTTTTTGCCTGGTTGGTGTGGAATGGTATGATTGTGTATTGCGTTGTTTCCATACCATACTTTGGCTGGTGCTTTATTCTACTTTTAACACAACCACAAACATACGTGCTGTTATTACGAAGCAAAATAGTAAGACACACACACATGCATATTATACAAATACTTACATACAAATAAATAGTTTTGAGCAAACAAAAAAAAAAAAAAAAAACTCAATGTAACGCACTATATTCCCTACTATGTATACCAGGAACGGAAAATTCGAATTTTTGAAATTCTGATGAAATTTAACCCGTTCAGCCCACATATCTGAGATATATGAATAACAAAAATGTTCGAACATGCACGAAAATGTGCCTGTGAATGGGCCTTTAAAATATTTTTCATTTGCTACCCAATTCGGCTATATTTAAATAACACTTTTTAACCACAACACTTGTGATTGCGCACCAAAAAAAAAAAAAATAAGTGTCTTTTGTTATTTTTGTCCTTTACAACATATCTAAGTTTCATTAAAAATTGCGAATTCACTACTGTATAGTTTCCTTGAAAGTAGTTTTAAACCCTAAAACAATTTGACTACAAATGTGAATACATTTTCGGAAAATTATTATCCAACGTTGCCAGATAATTATTTGAAAAAAATTATTTTATACCTTTTCGATTGGAGGTTTTAAAATATACCTACCGGGATATCTCCTGATGATCCTGTTATGTGGTTAACAAAATATATGCTTTGAACAATCTGAAATTGGGAGATTAATCTTTCATAAACAAGATCCCATGAGATCAGTTTATGTATGCCATTTTTCGGATCAGATGAGATATTATGTGATGTTTAGTTAAACATATGTGATACCACATATAATCATATAACTTTTTTCGTCGGGAAGTTAAAACCAAATTTGTTGAAACATTTCTTTAAACTTAAAATCATTTATTACATCCTTATTCTATTTGCAATAATATGGAGTTTGCTATACATATTGACTTGTTTAGCACAGAAAGATGCATAAAATCTTTAAAAAGCACCAACAAAGGTGTTTCGGAAAAAACCTTTCCAGTCTAAAAATATTATAAATATTGTAAAATATAAACGCATTGTTTCTAATGATTTTAATTTTTTTTAAACATTTTGTTGTACCATGTTTTTTACTTTATACTGTGTTTCCATTTACATGTTTTGAGCAAAAAATGTATGAGAAAACATGTACAAAACATGTTTTGTTTCAAAACACGTCCAAAACACCCCCAGTGAAAACGTAGCATTATTTTCTTCACAATATCTTTTTTACACTAAAAACATTAAGGTCGTTCACAATAGGTGTTCTAAATGTTGTATGTTTTGTACAGTCGTATGAAAAATAAAGGTGTTGAAATTTTATTTTAAAATATAGAATAAAAAATGATAGTACGATACAACATTTGTACACAATATACAACACTTAGTATACCTTGTGAATACCTTCATTGAATTTAGTTTTTTTGTGGTTATGAGTCATTTAATTGTTTAATATTTTTTAGGGATGTCACGAATATTCGGCAACTTTTCGGCATTTTGCATATTAGTGGGTAATAATTTTTGGGAAATAATAATTTTTCGGAAGTTTATTTTAGAATTTCTTAAGAAGCAAATGTAAACGTATTTATTTATGGTAGAGACAATTTTTTCTTTACCCTGCAGGCACACGATCAAGATTTTCTTGATAGTCTTTTACATATACTGTTTGTCAAAATATGTAAAAATTGACAGCTGTGACGTAGGCTGCACGCAAGTTGAACGCAATATCAATATTTGTGAAAGGAAAAACAAAAACAATTTCAAAAGAATTGTAATCAGCTGTTTTCTTGAACGTAAATTGATACAATCCACTTGAAAGAGAAATCTGAAGCAAGTTCGTTTGAATTTTAAAAAGTGTGAGTGTATTGATAAAAAAGTGTGAGTGTATTAAAACTTGATAGGCAAAACTTGATCGTGTAACCATCAAGTTAGCTATGTAACTAAAAAACAGTCACTTTACGGTTTTTGGCCGAATACCGAATAGTAATTAAATGCCGAAAATTTCTGTATTTTGTCAGGTACGTGACGAGAAGACTTTATTATACCCTCAATCAGGCACGTAGCTAGGGGGGGGGCTTGGGGGCTAGAGCCCCCCCGAAATGATTTGACAAATTTAAAAACTTAATACAGCTCGTTAGAAAGTAACAATGTTATTGATAAATTTAATATGAAAATATTTATTTTTGACTTGGATCAAATAGAAAATAGATTAATATGGTTCGAATCTTAAAATTTCGTTAGAAAACATCGCCTGCAAATGGGCGGCTATCATTGTTAGAGTTGATTTTCGACAAAAAGCACTAAATAAAATCATTTCATAAGAGATTTCGAAGTCTTTGACTTAAAATATAAACAAAAAATTCTTAAAATTACGTTTTAATTAAAATATTTGTTGATTTAGCCAAAGTTTAACTGAATTCGGTCGTGTTGATGCAATTGTAATAACAACTAAAATAATTTGTATCTAATTAATATTATTTTCAATTACATATAGTTTTATTTACACCTATTAAAAATTTAATTGAATATTGTTTACTATTGGGAAAAATTACAAAATTTAAAAAAAATCACCAAAATTGTAAAAAACATCGCCCAAAATTTAAAAAAATCGAAACCATTTAAAGAAATCGCAAAATTTGAAAAAAAAAATTGCCAAAATTTAAAAAACAATCCTCAAAATTGCAGAAATTTAAAAAACTCCCAAAATAAACGCCAAAACACGAAAAAATTTTTGGTATTTTGAATTGATTTCTTTCTGGTTCTTAACCATAAAAAAAAAATTGTTTCATTTGTAACATTTATGAGTTCTTAATTTAGTCTAAGATTTTTTTTCAATCTAAAACTATAAATTTAGTTTCAACGTTTTTTCCGTTTCTTCTTCATTTTCATTATATATAATTATATTGAATGTAATAAAATTTCCAAATGCTATGGAATTTGTTACAAATTATAAAGTTGTAAACCTTTTGCAAGTGGCTAAAGTCTAAAAGGATTAACAGATATTTTAGATTTTCATGATGTTTTAAATCAAAAACCGGATACAACTATAGCTTATTTTGTATATATCAGTATCAGTTCAGATATAAATTTATACCGCTATATAAAATCGTATTAAATTGTATCGCGTCATTATTCGGATGTTATTTAATTATTATGCACATTTCTCGGATAAAACTGTATTAAGACTCATATTAAATTTCGTATGATTATGTAAAGCATCATATTAATTTTAATCGGGTTATTAGAAGTTGAAACTTTTTTAATTTTTTTTACATTTATCAAGTTTTAGCTACCCTAGACGTATATTAGCACATAAAAATATAAAGTAACGCAATTTTATTTTTCGCAGTTTTCAAAAAGTTTTCCGCATAATCCTTTTTTTATTTAATTAAACTAAAAATTAAAATTTAGCTAAAAATTTAACGTTATTAGACAATAACGATGCATATCCAACTTAAAAAACACTAACGTTTTCAAATTTGACGTGTTTCGCGAATTGTGATCAAACAGATTAAAGCGTTGTTTCGCGATATAGACATCAAAATTCGCAAAATAATGAACAAAATAAGAAAAAAATGAAAAAATGCATTTTAAGGAAATGCACTTTATGCGGGAGGTTTTTGTTTCAAAATGACCTGAGAAAGCGATTTATTAATACATGATTGCCCATTACGTATAGGTAAACATTTAGCAAACAAAAAAAAAAAAAGCTGTTAGTGTGCAAAAAAAAAAAAATAAATAATCAAAATAAAAATCGAAAAGCCACCCCCCCACCCCCCCCCAAACCGAAACAAATTCCTAGCTACGTGCCTGCCCTCAATCAATGAGTCCGTGTTTGCCCAGTAAAAGTGTGTAGAATATTTAACCAACACTATTGATCTTAAGTGAGAGAATACCTGTTCGGTAACCTAGCACAGCATTGTTAACTATTCGGCCGAATTGTTCTTGACATTTCTAGATATGACCAATAGCACTGTGTGTAATTTTTTAAGTCATGGCAAAATAACCGTATACGGACACCACTACGTGATAAAAGACTAAAAAAAAGACCGTGTCTCCCAATTTTTCCCAAAGTCATATCCTCTTTTGTTTATGGGCCGCCAAAGATTTGGGGCCTCGGTATCATTTTCGCAAAAAAGTGATCATTTTCTCAGGCTCATATCTTGCAAACCGTTCAGAATTTCGATTTACTTTTATATGTTCTAGAAATTTGTTTATTGAGATCTTAGGTAAATTTTGTAGTTGATTGTTTCCTTGAATTTTGAACGGTTTGCTACCTATGGACCTGAACACGGGAAAAAAGGTAAAAAAAATCGAATTTTTTTAAGTTTTTTGCGATTTTGATCTGGAAGGTGAAGTTTTTTTGATTTTATATGTTCGCAATTTTTGTTCTTTATGACAAGAGCTACAACTTTGCCATAGAGAGTAAATCGAAATTCTGAACGGTTTGCAAGATATGAGCCTGAGAAAATTATCACTTTTTTGCGAAAATGATACTTTGGGAAAAATTGGGAGACACGGGTCTTTTTTTTTTAGTCTTTTATCACGTAGTGGTGTCCGTATATGGTTATTTTTTTTCGTCTTGCACTGTGTAGTGTTTAACCATAACTGCGTATTTTATAAAATAAATACAAAATGTGCACTACTAGTCGTATGAGTGATATTAGTTTAATACTTACTAATACATGTTACTCATACGCCTAGTACTAGCACACTCTTTTAAATTAATTTGAACACAATTGGCCTTAACTTCAGAACTTTTAATGGATTTTCTAAATATAGGTCTAAATTACTTCGTTGAAATGTGGGATCTGTGCAAGGTTTATCAAGGGGCAATCTGAGAGCCAAGCTATATGCGAGAAGTTCTTTATTTTGCAATAATAATAGCTAAAAATAAAGATAATATGACTTTTTTTCATTTCAATAAATTTATTACTATTGAAAATATACGCAGTTTTATTAGAAAACATCAAAGCTCCCAATTGTAAGCTTGCGCTAAATATTTTGGACGACTACTAGTTTAGATTTACTTTTTCTTAGGTTTTTACTTATTGCACTTAAACTACTGAACCCAATAAGAAATGGTTTTAACAAAGTGTACTTTTTATTTGATGGTCTTTAAAATGGTATCATCATCTGTGAACACATTTATATTTTCTAGGCCAAGATATAGTGGAATATGAGTCGTTCCAAAATTGTTCGATACGGTCTTCGGATTAGTGGCTATGGATATCGTTGAAAATAAACAAATCGATGTTCAATTATGCTATATGTGCTGTACTAAGTTTTTAAAAATTCGGCGCAGTTTGCGTTGAATAGCTGCTCAAAGTTCGTCAGTTTTATCAAATGTGAGCGAAATACCTCAAGCTTTATTCGATTTTAACATGTCTTATCTCATATGCAAGATTGGACCTTCTACTTTTAGATATCATACAGTCTCTTTAGACAAAGTTTGCAAAAACGGAATTTTTTTGCAAATATTTTAAAAACTACATTTTTGATTTTTTTTCCTAAACAACTTCTGGTGATAGATCATATTGTCTTTTACAACACATTCACAATTCAGAGTAGGTCATCCATGGGGTCGAAAAATATTTAGACTTTCAGTCAGAAATTCTCATATTATTTTCTTAAAAAAGACAAATTTTCAATTTTTATTAATACATACTACGGCTGGGATAGTGCACAATTTTTCGATTTTAATGCGCTAGAAGATTTTATTTTATGAGGTTAAAAAAGAGCATGAGGCAAAAAATGGGGGATGTGGGATGAAGGGTTAAGAATGCACAAAAAGCCCCTCAACTGCCCCAAAGTCGCTTTCAGAGCGGTAAAATGCAAGACCAGCCCCCATTAAATTTTGGCCTCAATACTTTTGCTGAAAGTACCTACCCCGTATTTCCATTCCCTAAGATGGCCTACATACAAAAATGATATTTTATTCTTCTTAGTTTAAACTAGCATAAGATCACTTATTTATTAATTATTTATTTCCAATATTTCGTCTCCACATTGGGTTACGTCTTCAGAGAACTAATATTACAATATTGTTCCCTGAAGAAGTCACCCAATGTGGAGACGAAATATTGGAAATAAATAATTAATATATAAATGATCTTAAGCTCGTTTAAACTAAGAAGAATAAAATAAAAGAAGATCGAAGAAAACTTAACATTTTTAAAATTATACTTTAAATTTACTCCCCTTGCTCTAATTGGCATAATGAAGCCCCAAAAGGATTCAAGTGTATGACCGACCCCAATATTTTTTCAACCACAATATTTTTGCAGGAATTACCTATCCTCTATCTTCAACCCCATTTTTTGTGAAATCAGCTCCTACCTCTCCCATGGTGCTTCCTAGAGGGGCATAATGTGAGATCGACCCACTTTTGTTTCTCCCTCCCAACATTTGACTCGAACATACCTGCCCATATCCCTCTATACAAAATATACATAAAAATGGCCATAACCAAAAAATTTGGAAAACAAATCCTTATTGTAAAAACATAATCACCCACATTTTATTTTTAGTTTGTTTTCGCCTTTTAAAAGCTAAAAATGCAAAAACTAAGAAGCACGTTTATACACCAGGTACTTGTAATATGTGTTTAAGTAAGACTTCTATCAACTATTAATCAACGGAAATGTATAAACCAGGTAAAACCCATAAAACAATAAATGTGGCTTGTCAAGTTTTTACAATAAGCCCTTCCTTCATTTATATTAAAAATATTTGAAATTATTCTCAAAGGTGTTTTTATGGAAAATTTTTGGAAAAAAAAATTCCAAAAACTTTTTTAATCTTAACCTTTTTTATAGTAATAATATATACGTGAGTAACATGAAATGAAAAATATTTATATCAATTTGGTTTAATTGAAGTAATACTTGATAAAAGTGATAGTAATTTCAGCAAATTTAACTGAGTTGTTTAGCTGTTTCCAAAAACTGACATTTATCAGAAAACATGTGCTCATTTCAACTGATTGATTTTCATTTCCATGCAACAAAACTTCTTCTAAATTATTGTATTTCAACTAAATGTTTTTACCTAAAATTTAGGTCACCTAAATTTAGCAGAACAAGATTCTCAACTTCATTGAAAGTTCATGCTGGTGCAAATTCAGGTACTATTTCCTGTTATCGTAACTTTTTTGAAGAGTGTAGAAATTATTTAAATAACTATGTTCTCAAAAATATACATTGAATTTTCCATCTCTGATGTATACTTGCTAGTTGGTTAAATGCTTTGGGATCTCCACATTGCTTTTTGTTATATTCCGAAGTGTTAGCTTGAATGTTCGTCACTGTGTTGTTCTTTGTTTGTGCATGTGATGTTTATAACAATATTTTCATATTTTTGATGTTGTTTTTTGGGGAACAAAAAACAAGCGTTTTTGCTGTTGCTGTTGTTTTTACTTTCTATGCACGAATGTTTTATGTTTTATCGGGTTTTCCCCAAAGACTTGAATATTTCCTATTCGGCATATGTACGTGTTATTTTCGGTAAAATATTTAGTTAGAATCAAAAAATTTCGAATACAGTGAATAAGAAACAAATTATAAAGTGTCCATAACTATGGCTAAAATTCTCATAGTTAGAAATTTGTTGAAAAAAATTCTCTATATGAAATCTTTTTGTATAAGAGCTCAGCCGGAAAATAGACGGAAGATAGTACTGCAAGTCATAGAATAATGTAGTTTCCTTTTACTTTATCCTTTGCCTTTGATTTCATTGAGCCAAAGTAATTTTTCTAAAAAAAATACTTCTTTGTAGAGTGCATACAATTCGGTTCCGTAGACTGTAACATATTTACATTTTTTCTTTTACAGCTTTCAAACATCACAACAACGGCTTTTACTACTGCTACGTCGAATTTCGCCCGTAGCTTAAGTATTGTAAAAACCAATAGTTCTATATTCTTATTGTTGTTTTGTTTTCGCGAAAAGCGGTTACTACAAATAGTTCAAAACACACTAACTGTCCAAAAAATATACATTTAGTAGAGTTCCCATATAATGTATGAAAATTAAAAAGGTTTTTTTGTTCTCGCTTCCCCTCTCATTTTCTAATAGGTTGGGTATAAAAAATTAGATTTGCAAAAAAAAGTGGACTTCTATTGCTCAAATCGACCAGTCCGTTTTGACTTTTGCCACAACAAATGGACTTTAAATTGTTTATAGATATGTTGTTCGAGAACTATTTAAACATTGGGTTCACGTGAAACTAATACCATAAATAGTTAAACTGCGTTTTCAGTTTTTAGCCGTCACGTCAAAATAAATTTTAAAAGAAATTTAAACAAAATATAAAAAAATAATACTTTCACTGATGATATGCCTTAAATATTGATATCAAATGAAAGGTAATATCCTCTGCTTTAAAAAAAATATTGATTATAATTTCCCGGATCAACAATTTGAAGATGTCCTTAAACAAATTCTATTCATCTTGATATATCTGTCCGAAATAAAATATTTCCAAAGGCTTGATATACTGAAAAATACACCTAAATTTTATCAATTTAACTTTTCTTGCTTAGTTTTACCAAAATTTTAAAATTTTCTTACAGAAACAAAAATTTAATATTGTCCATAGGGTTTTTTTGACCTACCACCACAAAAGATATTTTTTTTGTTTGTAATTAGTAGGCAATAAATTACACTGTGCAACAACAACGGAAAATTAAAGTAAACCATTAGTATATCAAAACGCCCAAAGGTTTTTGCAAAGTTATTTCTATAGCCTCTTGATTTTTTATAGCCTCTTGAAGTTGGATTATTTTTGACAATTTTTTTCATTAGGGTGAAAATAATATTTTAAAAGACAACTTAATTTGTCTGTACAAAAGTTGTGCTACTAAATTTTATATTAAAATAAAAAAAAAATCTTTTTCTTTTTGAAGTGGGGGTAAAAATTTAGAATGAGTCATTTTGGATTGGTTTTTTTTAACTTTTGCAGAAAATTTTAGACATTTTTTAAACATACATATATCTGAATGGCTTTTTTTACACGCTACTGCGTAGCAAATTAATTTTTAAAAAATCTCAGTTATATATCCCTATGGGGAATGGGACCGGTTCTGCGTGTGCCATAGGATTGGTCCCTTCGTGCCAGAGACCGGTCCTCTGCTTTAAGCCACATTGTGGCATGCCAGAGGACTAACCAAAGATGGGCATACCACAAAACTGTCGCAAAAGGGCCATGTCGTATAAAATAAACGAAAACTTAACTGCTTCCAATGGGTAAAATTCTGGCCAACTGGCTTTTTCTTGTTAATAAGCTTTCTGGTTAAGTGGTATGTCCGCCCTTTACCAGTTACAGGATTGGTAATTTTAGGACAATTGACACTCCTTAACCCACTTCAGTATTAAATTATACCAGTCCTATGATAAGTCCTTCTTTAACCAGTCACTTTTTAATTGACTCCTCATTCCCCATAGGGATCCGACTTGGTGAATATCAACTAGGACGATTGCTTATTCGACATTTTTCGAAAACCGGTTTTTGGGTTTTCCAAATAGTTAAAATTTACGAACAACCGGTTTCGGGTTTTGAATGTTATGCGGTTTTTAAATGTTATACAATTATACTCAAAAATATAAGGTTTTTTTTAAAAATTTTAATAATTTTAGTTTTTACTTGAAATGTTATTATTAATTTTTAATCACCATGAGAAATTTTTTTCGATGGTTTCAAAAAACAATAATTTTTATAAATCACTTAAAACATATCGATTGGAAGAAATGTTTATGGATTGGAGGGGCGGAGGAACACCTTATAATTTAAACCAAACATGGTATAGGATACTTACATCATATAAGTATAATCTCGTCCAAATGTAGGACAGCTAATCAAAGCGGATCTTGAAATATCGCGTTTCAAAGTTTTTAAAAAGTACAGACAGAAAATAGTTTTATTGCTCGAACCGTATTTTTTGCCAACCGAATTCTGATAGTCACATGTACTACCTTAAAAATCTATTCTTGATTCGATAGTTGTAACCATGTTTCTATTAGAACGATAAATAAATATTGTTGCACAAACCGACATTTTTATTTATCCCTACTAAATTAAATATAAATGGTTGTTGATTCAATCGAATTCATTTAAATAAATACCCCATTTCCAATTTAGAATATATATTTTTTTATTTTCATTAATTAAAACAAAACAAAATTTAATACAAAATATAATACAAATAAAATACAAGTTTTAAACCAATCGTTTTGGAAAATTCTGTTTTTTGCTATTTCCTATTGATACCCCAAAAAAAAAAATATTATAAAGACACCCCTTTTTGCTCTTTCTTATAAAAAAAAACAGGTTATACTGTGATTTCTTAAACTGAAGCAAGTATTTTTAATACATATTGTAAAATTATAAATTAAATGTGCTAAAGTATCTATATTGACGTAAATATGAATGTGAAATATTTTCTAGCTTTAAATACTATAAATTTCAAGGACTTATCTTCGAAAAATGTATTTCAGTAACCCACAAATGATTAAACATTTGTTCTACAGGAATCCTGTACAGATTTTGAGATTAATTTTAAGTTTCGGCAAAAAATAATACCTGTAATTTACGCATAAATGATGTATTTCTACAAAAGGTCCAAAATCTGTAGGCACATTAAAATTATACCTCTTAATCTAATTGGACACTTAAAGTTGAAAAATATAATTTTTCCGTAAAATATAACAAACAAATTTATTACTCATAGAAATAAACGAGTTAAAATAGCTACTAAAGATTAGTTAAAAGCTACTAAAAATTAGTCAAAAATGACCTTGCAGAAGAAACTGCTAAAATTAGAAGATTTTTTTACTAAATATTATTACTATAAGAATGCCAAAAATAAATCTGTTGAATTTATAAATATTTAGTTATATTTGAGCTAAATTTTAGTTAAGTAACAAAATAATCTGCTAAAATCAGCAAAAACATTTACTAAGCATTAGTACACCAAAAAATCATTAAAAATGTGAAATTTTTAAATTTATTTTTATTTTTTTAATGCGAATAAAAGTCTGCCCTTATGAAATCAGCAATCTGCAATTTGTTAGCAAAAATTTCTGATGATATTAGCAAAATAAACTGTTATTTGCATTCTACTAAAATTTCGTTAATATTATAGTTTCTGATTTCTATTTTGAGTCTGCAAATATTTAATAAACGTTTTTGCTAATTTTACAGAGTAAAATGCTCTTTTTCAATTAACTAAAATTCACACCGAATATAACCAAAATTTTGTAAGGTTAACAGATTTATTTTCGCTGTTCTTATTTTATTAATATTTAGCAAAAAAATCTGCTAAATTTAGCAGTTTTTTTCAAGGATATTTTAACTAATTTTAATTTTTTTTTATTTCTATGAGTGTAGTAAATTTAATTTTATAATACTTTTTTGCACCTTTTTTTAATAATAACTTTACAGATATTGCAGCATTTCTCAAAGAGATTTTTCAATTAATATTTGACCAAAGTCCAATCAGTTTTCATCAGGATATGCCTTCAATTTTGAAAGACTCCAGTAATTTTGGTAGAAACATTACTTGCGATCAGCAAAGGAATTCTATCAGTTAGGAAATAAAGCCAATTTTGATATATCCTCAAATTGGTTAGGCTGGTTTTTTAAATTCCAAACAATCTGCTTAAAATTCCTGTAAAATAATATTTACATATACATATGTATGTATGTGTATTTTGTTTTTCTTTTGTGCATTCAAATATTTCGACATTTTTAACTAAAGTAAAATATCTTTCTATTGCATATTCTCATGAACGTTGTAGTTCCCTTTAAACCATTGATTTTGATATACATATGTACAGTCGCTCACAGCTTATTTGATGCAGTCATAAAATTTAAGAACAATCTCAAATATTTCGAAAGTTATTGCGAAAAGAGAAAAAAAGAACACGCAATTCAATAACATTATTCAATTATAGATTTTATTTAACAAAAATTAACAGAACATATTTCTCCAAAAAAAAGATATAATGAAATAAAAAAATTCTTTTACACTTTTGAGCTCACATCTTAAATGATGCACTAATTTACAGTCTTGATAAAATATAAAAAGTACTTATTTGTTGTACCAATAGTTACACCTTATACTTAGTAGGATATCCTTTTTGATCTAGGACAGCTTTTAGTCGGGATTTCAAAGACTCTACCAATACTTTTGTATAACCGGCACTAATTTTACTCCATTCCTCAAGTAACGCACTTTTCAGATCTGCAGCATTAGAAATATTGTGATTTCGGATTTTATTTTCAAACAGATTCTCTATGACGTTAAGATCTGGGCTCTGAGCAGGTGTCTGTACAACATGTGGGCAGTTCCAGATAAGCCAATTCTTCACAATACCAGATGTGTGCTTGGGATCATTATCTTGGTAGAATCTAAATGAATCCCTAATACCAAGTTTGTCAGCACTCTGTCCTTAAGTAGATCTAGATACATATTTTTGTCCATGTTTCCTTCAATAAAGGTAATTTTCCGACTCCTGAGTACGACATGCAGCCCCCCACCATTACAATACCCCCAGCGTGTTTAACCGCACTGCGCAAATTACGTGGATTTAGGGCGGTGTTTGGTTTTCTCCAAACATAGGACTTGCCATCTGATCTAAATAGGTTAAATTTGCTTTCATCAGCAAAAATAACCGACTTCTAAAAGGAAATATCTTTCTTTAGATGTTCATGAGAAAACTCTATTGTACGTTTTCTATTAGTGGCATTAATGAATGGCTTGTTTCGGGCAGTACGCCCATGAAAATCAGCTTCTCGCAAAACTCTTCGAATAGTTTCCGGATTGCAGGGCTTACCTAAGTACTTTTTAGCTTCAACTGCTAACTTTGGAGCACTAAGATCGGGTTTTTCCTTAACCTGTCTTACGATCCAACGCTTATCTACATCATTGAATATCTTATTTGGTGCAGATCTACCCTTGTTTTCGATTCTATTTTCGTGGAGAAACCTTTCAATGATGTGTTGGACTGTTGAAGAACTTAATGCGACAATTTCAGCAATTTTCCGTTGGCTCTTTCCCTCTCTGAAATGGCGAATTACATCCTCCCGCTTTTCGATCGATGTTCGTTTTCCCATTCTTAACAAATACGAATAAATATTTAAATTCAAACTTTTTTTGTCAAACACCACTTTAAATTGATCTTAATTATTAATATGCACCAAAAATGTAAAATATTGATCAGTTATTTTTCTCTAAGATAACGGTTTTATATAATGCATCATTTAAGCTGTGAACAGATTTAAATTAGAACATTAATTGTTTTGTTGATATATCTTCGTGAGTGTAATTTTTGTTGTTGTTTCTTCTCTATTATAATAAATGTCTTGAAATAGAGTGTGCGTTTTTTCTTTAAATGCAATAAATTTCGACATATTTACTTTTTTGTCAAAAAATTATTGATGCATCAAATAAGCTGTGAGCGACTGTATATGTGTACATTTATTTGTAAAAATTTTTATTCTTGAAAAGTTATTTTATAAAAATTTTTATTTTATTTTTTGACATTTAAGAAAAAGACCAATACTTTAGTTGCTAGTACGATTTTTTGTTAAGTTGAACAATATTTGTTCATTCATAATCATCAAATAGGTTCAAGCTGTGGAAATGTATTTTATAGACGGTTGGAACAATTTCGAATTATTTAGATAGTATCTATTATTTGAATATAGTTTGGGTAACAAACTTATAGGAAAATTTACAATTTTTTTGTTACAATTATTGTCATTTTATGATAAGAATGTTTAATTTGCTTTAAATACATATAGCACGTACTTGCTATAGAATAAGTATCAAAAGGAAAGACTTTTAATGCGATTGATTGAATTCCAACTAATCTATTCCCTGTGTGTAGTCGCACTAAATATTCCACATCTTTTTAACTGCTTAAGCTACGAGAGTCATTGATACCTCATTTCAAAGCCACTTAAATTGTGGTTTTACTAGAGTACACAAATTGTTCACTTCTCCACTGCAAAATGTATGGTTTCAAAAACCGCGGTTCAAAAAGCTGTATATCAAAAAACTGTTTTTTTTTAAAATTTTTAAAATAATATATGTTAAGTATAAATACCTTCCCTATGCCATGTCTAAATCCCTATTTGGATGTCTAACGGTATCCTGAGTTATAAATAAAAATGTGAAAAAATTTAACTTAACAGCCGATAACTCAGAAACATGCAGGAATAGCACATTTGAATTTGGGGACGGTATAGAAGAATAATTTGTAATTAACATATTTTTTTTTTTAACAATTTTAATAAACCAATTTTTTGAAATACCGCGTTTTGAACCACGGATTTTGACAAAAATGCATTTTACCGTTAAGAATTGAATTATGTTATGATTTAAGTACCTTTAAAATTATTTATCAATGACTCTTACACTCAAATAAAAAAGTTAGTAAAGTCAGCAAAAAATTTTGCTGAGTCACCAAAATTTTAGTCAGGAGGGTGTTTGCAAAAAAATTGCTAATGTCAGCAAAATCTTTTGCTGAAAATCACCGAGCTGATTTTTAGCAACAAAATAAGTAGATTCAGCAAAAGTTTTGCTAAAACTTAGTGGATTAGAAATTAAAAAACCCTTGCTAATCATTAATAAAATTTTTGCTGAATATTAGTAGACTGAAAAAAACTCAAAAAAATTGTAGAAAATTTTACTTTAGCTAGTTTATTTTGCTGAAAATCATAAAACATATTTTTGTGATTCTTTTTTAAATAATTTACAATACGTTACAATATATAAAAATTTTCATACTCCCACATTGACGACATGAATTAATGTCATATCTGCAAATATATAGAACTAGATATACATAACATAAACAAAATCATTTTTCGACTACTTACATCAATGGTTGGCTCAATGATGCCATCTTTTAAAGAAACGCTAATGCCGCAGAGAATTATAGAAACGAAACGAAAAAATAACAAAATGTAACATATACAACCCGTTTTTTTGCATAAGAAAATGGAAACATAAAAATTTACCTAAGATGTATGTCTTTGTCTTTCGCTTTAGTCTGTCTACCTGCTGTATATTTGTTATCAACTTGACCACTCAATTTGACTACAAATTTAATACATTTTAAATTTAAATATTTTATTTTTTTTGTCTTTTATTTAATTAATAGACAATTACTTTCAGAAGCCAGAGAAAACGCAAAATTTAAGTTGTTTCAATCCACAATTTTGTTTTATGTATGAAAAACAGATACAAAAATCTTCCTTGGTTGATTTTTTTATGTGTCTTACTAGAGTTGTACTTTTTAGTATAATTTTCCTCGTCACTACTACATCTTGACATCAAATTCATTTTGCGTATAACTTTTAATCTGGTTGTCGTCCACACTATTGATGTGCTAATCAGCACAATTTTTTTTAGCAAAATAAGACATTAGTAAAATATTAGTGAAACATTAGTTCAAAACAGTAAGTGCTGACTAAGTATAACTAAAATTTTAGTTTAAAACATAATTTTAGCAAAAAATTTTGCTGAAAAATAGTATACATGATTTACAAGATGTTTCACTAACTTTTCTACTAACTTATTTTTTTGAGTGTATGTATCATTAACGCTTAAACCATTAAAAAGATAGGGGCAATTACGTGCAAATATTTTTGCAAAACTTTCATTGTTATGTTTTTCATAATATTATTTTTTTTTAAACAAGTTTGATATAATTTTTATTAAAAATAAAAATTATGTTTTTTCAACCTTTAATTGTGCAATGAAAATTAAAGACTATTCAAGTTCACGGCCATACCCCAAACTTCTTTATTATGATATTGTCCTAACAAATTTTTTTTTCAAATTTATTAATTGACCACTTTCAGGAATGTGTTGATAGATCTATTTCGGGAATTTCCTAGGTTCCCATCATCAGAAAACGTTTTGAATAAAGTGACAATCCCATGCAAAACATCAAACGTTCATATAACCTAGTATTCCCACTAAACGAGACCTAATATATGAGCTCGAAGTTAAAGATTATCACCATTGATTAAAAATAAATTGTAAACATTGTAAATATGTGGAAGCTCTACCTTTGGTAGATATACAATACACGCTTTTTTGTTTATTCTCCTTTTTATTTTTACATTTGTTTTGTTTTATTGAAAAAGAAGTAAAAAAAAACAAACTTGTAAAAAAGACAAAGTACGGTCTCATATAAAACAGTTTTTTTGCAGATCTTATTTTTTTACCCATTCTTTCCGAAAAGGCACGGGGAGCGATAAAAAATAACACTTTTGTCTTTTTGAGTACTCTAATATTTAGTGCCATAGGGAGACATCATTGTGCAGTATTGCAAGTAACCAGAAAAATCACCGCACAAAAAACAAAACAAAAACCCCTCCAAATGTTAGGGCCATAATAATTTTAATGAAAGTGTTGCTAGTAATCATACACTTCATAAACACCATAAAGTATTACAACAACTACAACATCTTTGATACGACTACTCTACAATCAGTACCAAACTCCTAAAAAATATATAAACCACAGAAAAGAGGGTTGCTGCAGTAGTCACTTTTACAAAACTGGTTAGAAAAAAGATGAAATACTGCTGTTCCCCTCGCCACTGTAAACATGAGACTGTGATGCGGTGTTTGAATGTCACTGCTTCAAAAAAGGGATAATGCGCCAAAATGCGTGCTGGTATTTGTTTCGTTTTTTTTTTTTATTATTTGGTGCCATGTTTAATATTGTTGCCGTTGTTGCATGCATATAATATTGTCATAGTATGTGTGTGTATGTGAATGTTTTTTGTATCGTTTGTCGTATTTGACGTTTGCTTTAGTTTTGTTCTTATTTTATGGTTTGGTTTTCAGTTGTTTTTGTTTAATGGTTTTAAGTGTTATTTACTCTTTGCGTGTTTCTTTCAATGACTGTTGTTTGTTTGTTGCTGTTGTTGTTATTGTAGTCGTCGTCGTCATCGTTAAGGGCTCCAGTTGCACTTTTTTTTGTTTTCCATATTTTTTGAAAAATTGCACCCTTTAGTGCAATTCAATATGTTTTAATTTTTATGTTTTAGTTTTTATTTTCATTTACTTTATTTAATTTTTGTTGCTGTTGCTATTCTATTTTTCTAGGCTATGAATTTTAATTAAATGCAATGTTTGTTTGATACGAGTATAAAAGTATTAAACTATTTAAAACTAACAAACAAAAACATTTTAGAGTGAGTATTATTTTTAAAAGAATGATTCAAAATGTGTGTGTAACTTAATAAGGATACGCCATAGACTCGCTCAATATTTTTCAATCAAACCAGGTAGATACACACAGAGAAATAAAGTGCCAACCTAATTGAAAAATGTATTTTAATGGCAACAACCTATATATTAGATTTCTGATATTCACATTAGATTTCTGAATATGTTGGGTATTGCAACTAAAATGGAGACTTACAAGAGAACTCTTTTGGGTGGTTCTTCCAGATTTCGATTGAATTCCGATATAAGATAGATTAGACAAAAAAAAAAAAAACAATTGGTAAATAACGTCAAAAGAAAATTGGTTTTAAAGTTGTTCAAATTTTTTGTTTTAAAACTTTTTACGATTTTTTTTGTAACCTAATGGAATTCAAATATCTTACATACACTCAAAAAAATAAGTTAGTAGAAAAGTTAGAAAAACATCTTGTAAATCAGGTATACTATTTCTCAGAAAATTTTTTGCTAAAATTATGTTTAAAACTAAAATTTTAGTTATACTTATTCTGTACTTAACTGTTTTGAACTAATGTTTACTAATATCTTACTAATGTTTTACTAATTTATTTTGCTAAAAATATTGTGATGATTAGTACATCAATAGTGTGAACGACAACCAGACTGAAGGATATACTCAGAATGAATTAGCTGTCTCGGCATGTCACGATTAGTAGTGACGAGGAAAATTATACTAAAAAGTACACCTCTAGTAAGACATAATATAAAAAAATCAACCATGTAAGATATTTGTATCTGTTTTTCATACATAAAACAAAATTGTGGATTAAAACAACTTAAATTTTGAGTCGTCACCGGCTTGTGAAAGTAATTATCTATTAATTAAATTAAAGACAAAATAAATATTTAAATTTAATAAAGATTAAATGTGTATTTGTAAACTAAATGTTTATATATATTAATAATCTTGTGTGGTCAAATTGCAAACAAATATGCAATAGGTAGACAGACTAAAGCGAAAGACAAAAACACATACATCTTAGGTAGATTTTTCTGTTTCTTTTTTCTTATTGCAAAAAGGTCAAAGGTCAATTTGGGAGTATGAACATTTTTATATTTTGTAACGTATTGTAAATTATTTTAAAAAGAACCCCAAAAATATGTTTTATGATTTTCAGCAAATAAATTATCTAAAGTATAATTTTTCTACAAATTTTTCGAGTTTGTTTCTGGGTACTAATATTCAGCCAAAATGTTATTAATTTTTAGCAAGGGTTATTTAGTTTCTAATCTACTAAGTGTTAGCAAAACTTTTGCTGAATCTACTAATTTTGTTGCTCGCTGATTTTCAGCCAAAGGTTTGCTGACATTAGCAATTTCTTTGCAAGCACCCTCCTGACTAAAATTTTGCTGACTCAGCAAAATTTTTTGCTGACTTTACTAACTTTCTTATTTGAATGTACCATGTTTTCATAATACCATTTCACCGAATTTGCATATTTCTTGGTTGGAAGACGGTCAAAACCATTAAAATTTATTTGATAAGACGTTATTTCAGTATTAATAACCTATAATCTATTAATAAAGCAAAAATACTCTACTGGCAATTAAAAAGAGCAAACAGGAACTGAAAAACAGTCCCATTATACAATAATTGGTATTTCAAATCAAATTTTCAGAAAACAGTTTTCAAATAAAATTCGGTTAGTAATTGTGTACGGTAGAATCAACCACTTATTTAGTGAAAAGACAAACAAATTTGTGCCAGTAATTGAATTTATTAAAAAATTGTCGATAATAAGAAGTGGTAACTCAAATACGGATTTCCCATCCACATATACAATTAAATTAGGGTTTTAGTAGAACCAACCGAATTGTGGATATTAAACTTCAAATTTAGCACTCAACATTTATAAGTGTTTGTGTTGCAATGGTTAGAGCGCCAGCCAATTACTCCGAGTTTCCGAGTTCAAATCCCGGAGAAGACAAACGCAAAAAGTTTTTTTTTTATTAATAAAAAAATACTAAAATCTCCAAACCGCCAATAATTTAAAGAAATCAGGTGTAAGCATTAAAGTTCGATGTGCCGAATTTTATATAAAAAGATTAAATTCATCTGTGCCGAATTCCTCGGTATTTGCATTAACCCTTAAAAGTGCAAACAATGTATACATCTATATTCTTTGTAATAATAATAATAATAAGAATGTTGTTTTTATAAGTAAAATAAAATAAATTAGCGGCTTAGTGTCTCGCCTATTAATCGTAGGAACACGGTTCGATGTAAGTGAAGACCGGATATTTTTTTTGTTTTATTATTTTATTCAATTTTTTTGCAACAAAAATTTTTTTTTATGAATAAATAAGAAGGAAATTAATATAAAACAAAATAAAAAAATTAAAAAAACAAATAAATTAATATGTATGTAGTTAAAATAAAAGTTGATAGCCTTCAGTATCACTTTGTCTCATGTGAATATTAGACAATTTTCGTTATCAATATGTTTGCCAATACTGATAAAAAGTACTTTTAGAAAAAGTAATAAGAATTAATTGTATTATAATTAAAAAATTAAAAAAATGTTCTTGTACGTAATTCATATACTTAGTATGTAGTATAGTATATAATAAATTTTTTAATTGAAACCCAGTTTTAGTTTTTATTTTGGGTAAACAAACCGTTTAAAAAAAAGCAGACTGGAATTTATTGAATAAATTTTTGTGAAGCTGGCAACGAATTAAATTTAAATTAATAATATTTATAACGGAAACAAATAAGCTACAATATTCCGTTTTTGTGTTTAAATTTGTATGAAACTAATGGAGTATGCACTTTACTTTTATATAATGTTTAAAAAGTGGAAAAGTTTAACAATTTCTAAAAGCTCTAAGAACCATAAAGAAAACTTTAAAAGAAAAAATATAGCTGTTGGCGCCAGTTTAGTGATATGTATCCCTTTGACCAGTCCCGTGACAAAAGCTTCATTATAATTGACACTGCTTACGCACAGGTAAATTATGCCAGTTTTCTGATAAGGTCTGTTTTAACCAGGATAGGTACTTTGAGGAAATCGTAGGGATATTATAATTGCTTACATACACTCAAAAAAATAAGTTAGTAAAACGTCTTGTAAATTAGGTATACTATATTCCAGTTAATTTTTTGCTAAAATTATGTTTTCATTTTGTAGACGACAAACATGTTGAAAGATATATGCAGAATGAATTAGATGTCGCGGCATGTCAAGATATAGTAGTGACAATGAAAATTATACTAAAAAGTACAACTCTTGTAAGACATATAAAAAAATCAACTATGGAAGATCTTTGCATGTGTTTTTCATACATAGAACAATATGGTGGATTAAAACAACTTAAATATTGAGTTGTCACCGGCTTGTGAAAGTAATTTGTCTATTAATTAAATAAAAGACAACTTAAATATTTAGAGTTAATAAACATTAAATATGTATTTCTAAACTAAATGTTTATAGAGTTTAATAATCTAGTGTTGTCAAATTGCAAACAAATACACAGACAGGTATACAGACTAAAGCGAAAGACAAAGACATACATCCTAGGTAGATTTTAAAAAGTACAACTCCTTTAAGACATATAAAAAAATCAACTATGGAAGATCTTTGTATGTTTTTTTCATACCTAAAACAAAATTGTGGATTAAAACAACTTAAATATTGAGTTGTCACCGGCTTGTGAAAGTAATTTGTCTATTGATTAAATGAAAGACAAACTAAAATATTTAGAGTTAATAAACATTAAATATGTATTTCTAAACTAAATATTTATAGAGATTAATAATCTAGTGTTGCCAAATTGCAAACAAATACACATACAGGTATACAGACTAAAGCGAAAGACAAAGACATATATCTTAGGTAGATTTTTCTGTTTGCTTTTTCTTATTGCAAAAAGGGTTGTATATGTTATATTTTGTTATTTTTCGTTTCGTTTCTATAATTCTCTGCTGCATTTGCGTTCCTTTAAAAAATAGCATCATTTAGACAACCATTGATGTAATTAGTTGAAAGATAATTTTGTTTATTTTATATATAATTATTTATATTTTTTTTATAGATATTACGTTATTTCTGTCGTGAATTTGGAAATATGAACATTTTTATATTTTGTAACGCATTAAAAATTATTTTTACAAGAATCACAAAAATATGTTTTATGATTTTCAGCAAATAAATTAACTAAAGTATAATTTTTCTACAAATTTTTTGAGTTTTTCCGTCTAGCAAAAATTTTATTAATTTTAGCAAGTGTTTTTTAATTTTCAATCCACGAAGTGTTAGCAAAACTTTTGCTGAATCTACTAATTTTGTCGCTAAAAATCAGATCGATTTTGCTGACATAAGCAATTTTTTTGGTCTCCTGACTAAAATTTTGCATTTTTCACTGACTTTACTATCTTTTTTTTGAGTGTATTTTTAAAATGACTGATTTTTTTAATGTATCTTACAAACACTAGATACTACTTACTTAAAGGTATTATACAAAGTTTGAATTAATATAAATCAAACGTGCTGGTGCCTGTATGAATATCGGAGATCGCTTAAGAAATTAACGTTGTTGTGTGATCGCTAAGTAGACTAAACAATCGATACTAAATACAGCTATCCCTCGATTCACATGATTCCCGAAAAAATCGTATTAATCGATTTCAAAAATCGTATAAATCGAAAAAGTCCTAAAAATTGTCGTTTTGTTAATATTTCAAATTATTTTAATGGAAATATTTTAAACTAACGAATACAAATTTAAGCCAATTTTCTCATAAAAATACTAAAATATTAATTTTGTACTTAAAATTTATTTATTTATATATTATACATTTATTTGAAGTTAAAAATTTTCGCCAGATTTGCGAAGAAGTTCTGTGTTTTTTTGTTTTTATTAATTCTTTAATTGTTTTTATTTGCTTTTTATTAAATTTCTTTTGCTTGTGTGAAATGTTGTCAATTTAGTAAAGGTGGGTTTCGGTTACAAATTAACCAAATTAATAGAGATGTCACTTTACGAAAGTTGACTTAAGCTAAATATGGGTGCTTCAATTTATTTTCATACAAACGCTCAGTCCCTTAATTCAATTTCGTTAAATATAAATGGGCCTTAAGGCCGACCATTCGTAATAATACATGGATGGATTTTTGTTCTTTAAATCTGAAAATATTTTGAAGGTTAAATTATTACAAAATGTTTTAATAATTTTAATTCAGAAACCATAATTTAAAACAAAAATAAACATTTTCGAAATACTTTAATTCGAGTATTTGTTTTTTCAGTGTAGTAGATTTATGTCCTTTTACGTCTTAAGTATTGAAACAATTGTTGGCTCGAATTCGTTGAAAGAACAGCGCATTTTTTTTTTGTAGATATTGAAACAGTATTTTTAAAAATTTGTCAAAACCTTTCCCTGAAACATTTTCGGCAATGCATGTTTATTTCTTATTTTTTATCTTCAGCAGGCTTTGTATCTTAAGCAGGCTTTTGATGACATAATTTATAATTTTTAATTACAGTACCAAATTTTCAACATTTTTATGCTTAGGAAACAAATTATTCAACAAAAAAATCTTGTAAATCGAGGTTATTTTTACATCCCTCTATTTACACGAGAAATGAAATAATTGTGTAAAAGTGAAATCGTGGAAAAAAGTATCGTGTAAATCGAGGGATAGTTGTACTGTTTTATATCTTATTGAAATATTATTTTGATAATTTTTTGATATTTTTTTACTATAATTTTTAATATTTTTGTTTTGGTGAATTTTATCGTTGATCTATAAGTTTATGTGTGAGATTTTATTCGTTCGGTTTGAGATCATGACAAATTTTTCTCTAAATTGACAGAAAACTTATAATTTTTATATGATAATTTACTTTGACTATTAGAAAAAAACACACAGAAAAAGTTATTAGACACTAGCATGAACGGAATGCATTTTCTGACCCACTACGGTCTTCATCAACTTTCTTCGTGCCATTTAGTGTTAATCGTAAATATCTTCTATTTAACTCACACGTTAAAGGAATTGGGTGACTTTAAATCCCACATTACTCTGTGTGTTGAGTTAGAATGAAATTTACCACGAACGATTTCTATTTATAGTGTGTTTGTTTTTTTCTTTAGTCATTATCATAATTGCCAGTTTAACTTTCAGTTAAAACTTTTAAATGGCAATTCTTTTCTCTAATGTCATCATATACTATCCTTCTACATAAGCAAAGCATATCAACAAACATTAAAGATTTTTTTTGTTAATACATAATAGTCAAAGTAAATTATCATATAAAAATTATAATTTTTCTGTTAATTTAGAGAAAAATTTGTCATAATTTCAAACTGAACAAATAAAATCTCACACATTTTTTTTTTTAATTTTAAACGAAATTTCCTGTTTGGCTTTAAAGTCGTACTTATGAAAAAGAGTTTCGTCACATTTTAACATTTAATTGAAGGTGTTAGATTTTCAATTCAAACATTTTCCCAGAAATATTGCGAAAAACAGTCCTTCTTTTCATCTTTATTTATTATTCCAAGATAATTGCTTAATACTCATGATATAATCTCCGTGTTTTAGCAGTAATTCCATGAGTCGAATTTGGATATTTATTATGTCTCAATAAGTTTATATTAAAAATATTGTTATCATAATTTTCTAGTGTTAAACAATAAATATCTTTTTACAAATTTGATTTAAATAAAAGACAATTATGTTAATTTTTTTCCAGTTTTTGCACATAAACTACTTTAAGTGGCCACATTAAGTTGTCTGAATTGTGTATACGATGGTTTTGTAAAAAAAAAGTTTCGTTATATATTTCTATATATAATAATGCTTATATTTTATGAATATGTAATATCGTAAATCATGGTAAAAATACAAAAAGCAGGAGGTGAAAGAAAGAGAAAAAACAAAAATCTGCATATGAAAAAATAATGGTAGTTCTATAGAGATTTAAGCAAACATTTTTTATATTTTATTCTAAGATCAAAACTCAAGTTGTCCAAAAGATTTACGTATTATACAACCCCCACTTATAAACACTCGCACACACACACACAAATATACATTTAAACTAACAACCGACACATTTACTTGGAAGACAAATTACCACAAAATACAAGACAAGACAAAAGGCAAAAGCAAAAATAAGAATAATTGTATGAAATAAAAAACGGATTTACGTTTTACATTTTTTATGAGAGTTTGTCATATTTTTACGCTATGATTTCCTTTCCATTTCTGTTTTTTTTATTTTATTTTTTTTTTGTTTGTTGTATTTTTTATGTTTAAGTTGATATTTTTATACCGGGTGTGTGCCGGACACCAAAGATAACAGAGAATTGAAATAGAACAAGAACAAGCTGTAGTAAAAATTGTTCACAAAAAATGGCGCGACAGTAAATTTTGTCAACAGACAAATGCATAATGGTTTTAATAATGCTGCCATTTGTGAAAGATGTGTGTGTGCTTGTGTGTGTGTTCGTGTGTGTGTGTGTGTGGGTACAGGCCTTAGTGATGGGGTCTACATTTTGAATAAAAGTTTTGTGTTAAATTGGTTACCAAAACTTTAACATTTCGCAAAGAAGCCATACAAATGCTGTAACTTGTTTTAGTTGATTTTTTTTTAATAGGATTTATTATTGCTGTTAGTCTCTAGTTGCTGAAGCTGTTTAACAGTGGGAAAGGCTTTTATTTATTGATCCATATATATAACGGGTCCGCCAAATAACTTTTTTTTTTTTGAAAATGCTATAAACTACTGAATATTTTCTCAAATTTCTTTTTTTATTTGAAAGTACAATCCTTCCGGTTAATAATGGAAAATAATTTCATTCAAATGGTTGCCTCGGCTGGCCATGCAGTAGCCTACACGATCGGTCCAATATTTAAGCACATTATCGGTTGTGTGCAGCTGTATTTCGTATTAATGGCTTCACGAATATTGTCCTTTAAAGCGTCAATTGTCTCTGGCTTGTTGGCGTAACACTTATCTTTGACGGCACCCCACAAATAATAGTCCAACGGTGTCAAATCGCAGCTCCGAGGTAGCCAAACGACATCAGCTCTGCGGCTGATAATACGATCTTCAAAAACAGGAAGGATAAAACTAATTATCTGTCAAATCAGACATGAGCTAAGTATTACCATTCACGAAATAAGCACTAGTTGAAAAAAAAAACGTTAGATGGCGGACCCTTTATATAAACTTTTGATAAATCTAAGTACTTAAACAATATTCAAATAGATAGATAGATTCGATTTTTTATCAAATAGGCATCATAGGCTGTTTTGAATTCGGGGCGTATACTCAATATTTATTTGTAAAGTGTTTGCTATTATAAACTATGAAAATGTATGAATCTTACCAAAACTTAAACTATTCCAATTTGATCAATTTGATTTGAAAATACTAGATTAATAAAATTTGAAAATACACAGATTAATAAAACCTCAATTTTTGTTGGGATACCGTCCTTGCTTTCCATTGGGAGTGGCATTGAGAATAAAAACTGCCGATTTGAATTTTTTTGGTAAATTCTGCTCTAGATAAAAAAAATATGGATTAGATTAGACAAATAGTGCGTATTGGGATGTCTCTTAAAAAATGATTTGTCGATATAAGTTCATTACACCATATAGTTGTTTTTTTTGCCAATAGTTCCAAATGGAAAAAATTCGATATTTTTTAGAAAAAGTCAACCCGTGCCTAATAATAACGTCCTGTCAAATAAATTTTAATTGTATTGACCGAATTCCAGGCAATCTTTTTTCTATGTGTATGAAAAATTTGAAATTTTTTTTAAAAAAAATTAAATACATAGAAGTTCAAAAAGGGAAAACCACTTTTTTGTTAAAAAATATTTGAAACTCTTGTGCACGTATTTTTTTCTTTATGAAAAGTTTAAACAAAAAATTCGCTAGATTTTGTGTTAAAATTTTTCATAAAGAATTTTACATACACAGAAGTTTCAAAAAATGTGTAACCAAAAAAGCGGTTTTCGTGGAAAAGCTTATTTTCAACATTTTGTATGAATTTCTTTCGGGTAGAATTCAAATAAAGTTGTGCCTTTCGTTTAAGTAGAGATTTATATGCAAGAACAACTTTGACTTCACAAGGTTTTCAAAATCATAATAAAAAAGCTCTTTTCAGTTTTTTTTTTTATAAATAATACTAAAACTTGTGACCAATTTTACCACCTTTTTTATCTGGTAAAGAAAATACTTCACACACTTCTCAAAATTTCATAAAAATATGTTGATGAAGAGATTGCTTTAATCAAATTTTGTGACAAAAATTATCTTTGAAGTCGAATTACATATCTTTTGCATCGGGATGTTGATAATTATATCAAAGTTTTTGGGAGTTGTTTCTGTTTTGTCGGGGTATATTTTATTGGGACTTATTTCATTTATTTCTTGTAAATTCTTGCATTTCTTTGTGAGTTATTTATTTTTTTTTGTTTGGAAGTTATTTAATTTTTTTTTTTTTTGAATTTATTTCATTAGAGGTTATTTCATTGGGGGTATTTCACTGTGCCATGAGCTGATTTTAGTTAAAATCCATATAAATTAGTGCACCAAGTTTCAGTTTGTGGGCGTTGTGGTGTAATGGTTAGCGCGTTGGACTGTTACACAGATGGTCACTGGCTCGATTCCCGGTGACGACTACTTCAATTTAGAAAAATAATATGTATGAGTTTTCTATCACTTATATGTATCGCTGCGCCCACCTTCGGTGTTCCCATATCACTTAACCCCACCGAAGTAAAATAATGAATCAGGGCTATGAAACAAAAAGCTTCAATAATTTCGCCAACTCTACATCAGGTGGCGAGCAACAACTGTTCTAAGACTTATCTACTCGCGCAATTACAGTGTTGCGATGTTTGAAGCCCTTCATCTTTCACCACCTTTCATCTCTCCACTATCCCCTTTCCAAAGAAAGCAACACTTTAATTAATAAGAAGAATTTCCTGAGTGTTGCTTCTCTTAAAAAAAAAAATATTTGCGACCTGGAATACATGAACAGACAGATAAACAGAGAACAGACAACGTACATCTCTAAATTTACCATTCTAAGTCAATCAGGATACTAAATGGTGCGTCTTGGTCCAATAATTTTAAGTATTGCAAACATCTTCACTAATTCGTTATACCCTGATAACGTACACTCAAAAAAATAAGTTAATAGAAAAGTTATTAAAACGTCTTCTAATCAAGTTTACTATTTTACAGCAAAATTTTGGCTAAAACTGTGTTTTCAGCTGAAATTTTAGTTATACTTACTCAACACTTAACTGTTTGGAAACTAAATTTTTACTAATATTTTACTAATGTTTTACTATCTCAATCTTTATAATGATTATAAATGTAGTGTGGGCAAATTGGCAAATTTTAAATTGCAAACAAATATACGTCCAGGTAGAGAGAGAAAAACAATGTTTCTAGAAACAATTATCTAATAAATTTATTTTCGTTTAAAAGATACCATAGATATTAGTAGATGAAAACTAAGTTTGTTTATGTTATAC